>OZ018336.1:53535507-53910507 GCA_963969495.1 Ceratothoa steindachneri
TGCCTTTTGGTATATCCTCGGCTCCAGGTGTTTTCCAGAGGACTATGAAAGGACTGCTGGAAGATCTGCTGGAACGTTTGTTTATTTAATTATTCAGTGGGTTTTATTAGTCACACCTATCAGCAATGTTTGCATGCCTTCTCAGGGGTCGGAGATGGGCACATCCAGCTATAATAATATGGTGTTTTTCTATGTCGATGAGTTAAGGTCGGTAAAGCATGATCCCATTTCTGGATGTTGGAAGCCGTACATGTGTTGACTGATGGATTTTCAGTGACTAATAAAGATGAGTTCGTACACCGATCGATTAAAATTCCACGCACAAAGTCCGGCATTATCACTGGCTTCTTTCTTTCTTTCCAGGTGGGCCACAAAGGATTTTTGCAAAGACTATATTCAAAATTACTTTAGGAAACTTAGATATCCACGAACCTGCATCACCAAAGGCTAGCGAAAAGTCAAAGTGGCCAAGGCAAGGAGACGACAAAGAAGCTAGAACGACAATTAACATTTTTTGTCTATGAGAACAGAATCCACTGTCATCAGTCCTAAGTTGGAGCAGAAGAGATTCTAAAACACTAACTAAAGCGATATAACCGAGGTTCGCAGTACAGTCGTGGCCAAAAGTTTTGAGACGACTTTATCTTTTCGCATAAGGAAATTAATAGAACTCATAAAACCCTGCATTTTGTTTTAGTATGTTTGTATCATTTTAAAGGTCAAATACAAAAAAAAGAAAAGCCCAAACCCATTTTATTAATAAATACAATCAATTGACGCGCGCGGTTAATATTTATAATGAAGCTTCAAATCGTTTTAGCATAGCGGAGACCAAATTTGTGACTATATCTTGACTGATATTGCTCCATTTTTGTTCAATAAACACCGCAGCTGCTCACAATTGGATGTCTTATGTTGATTAACCGCCAGTTAAAAAGTGTCGACCACAGATTCTCTTTTGGGTTCAAATCTGGCGAATTCCTAGGCCAAGGTGCCAAAGGTTCGATATTATTTTCAGCCAAGAATTTTATTTCTTGTGCTTCATGATAAGGTGCAGCATCATGCTGAAAAATACAGTCTTCATCCTCAAAATGGTCCTGAACTGTTGTGGAAAAGTGCTGATGAACCAAGTTTTGGTACCATTTTGAGTTTATGGCAGTGTTCTGGGACAAAATTGTTAGTGCTCCAGTTCCCTTAGAAGGAAAGTAGCCTCAGGCACGGAGAGTGTCTAGATGCTTCATCGTAGGCACGACCCAGGACTCGTGAAAGCGCTCATCTTTTCCACTCCTAACGAGGGGTCTTCCAGAAGCTTCAAAGAGGCGGAATGGAGCTTCTTAATCACAGAATAGCACTTTCCCCAAGTCTTCAAGAGTCCACTCTTTATATTTCCTGCAAAAGTAGAGCCTCTCCTTAAGGTTCTTCTAGGTGATATGAGGCTTCTTTGCAGCCCTTCTCGACTTCAGACCTTTGTCGAAAAGACTCCGTCTCACTGTGCCTCGCTGAAGCGTTCGCATTTGCAATCGAGAGCAACCTTGGCACTGGATGCAACACGATCCTTGAGTTGGAACCTTACCAGGAGGCGATCTTGGCGTTCATCTAAAGCTCTGGACTTCCAGAAAACTTCTTCACACGAGTGTAACCATTTTTTTTAAACTCATTAATGATCCTAAAGATTGTACTCCTTGATGCAATACCCTTACCAATATCTCCTTACATTTTAGGCCACTTTGGTGCAGAGCAACAATGGTTGGACGCTTTTCTTTGGAAAGAATCATTTCTGAAATTGAAAAATATTCAAACATTTATTTTTACAAAACAAATATTACGAAATAGATTATAATTACTCACCACTCTCCATTTAACCCATATTTGTCCTCATTTTCCCCTTTTGATCGAATTGCATAGCTCCAGGGAAATTCCCGCTGAGACGATGATATGCCAGACTATGGAGAGAATTATCGATGTGGGTGCGTTTAAATATGGTATGTTTGGTCGCTACGGAAGCAATAACTAGAGAGTAGAAACACGAAGTTTAGCATGATATTTAATTATTTTCAGAAAACAATGCAATACAGCAGAATGCTTAAATTAAAATGAAATAAAAAATATACATGCTGCAAGTTGATGTAAGTAATATTCAATGTGATCGTCGATTGCGTCGATGACACGACGAAGTAGAGGTATGTAGGACGTGAGTGCATGTGTCAGGCAAGGATTTAGCTTATATTTCCTTCCAGCATTTTTCAAGTTTGCGCTTCAGAATTTCAACACTTTGATGAGATTTGGCACAAATCTTCTGCTCAAACATCGACCACACTGCAAAGTCCATGGAGTTCAAATCTGGCGAACTGAGAGAATAAAGTTCATTTGATCTAAACCCCTTGAAATTTGCCTGCCACTAATCTTGAACTTTCTTTGCTGTGTGAGATTGCTTCATCTTGTTGAAAGGTTACACCCGCTTTTCCTATGGTAGAAGCTATATATGAGATTACTTTCTCTTAAAATCTCCAAATAAACAATCTTTTAATGAAAATGAGAGGGGTTGTTTGGCGCGTTGATGTTACGCCTCTTACATCATTACCGAAGATGGCTTCTGTATCTTGAAAGCTGTCTGCTGTTTAACGGGAATCTCATTTTTATTTTCTGGCCAAACACGATCAGACTGTTGTGGGTGGCCAGGACAGTGAACAACCTCTCATCCGTCCACAGAACTGGAAGTTGCGAGTCATCAAGGAACCGTTGGAGGAGTAGCTTTGCTATTTCGACTCCCTTCTTTTTGGTGGGATTAGAAAGATGTCCTTTAGCTATCTTGAATGAAGTTTCAGATCATCTTTCAGCAATTTTTGCATGGTTACATGGCTCCCTTTGGCCTCGAAAGCAAGTGTTCTGGTACTCCTTGGATTTCGCCTGATCTTGTTAATAATTTTCTTGGTGAGGATTGGGGTTCACACTGGTTGGGTTGGGGTGGTCCTCATTCTCAGAAAACCTGTCTCTTTCAGCCGTTTGGTAGCTTTAACTCTCTAGATCTACTCACAGGGGGGTTCAGCATTTCAAAAATATTGCCCGCTGTCTTGCCGCTTCCATACAGGTACTCGATTGTTTGACATTTTCTAGTCATATTTGTAAACGGATGTTTTTTTTATGAATTTACACTTTGATTCACAACAGTAAACAAATCTTGAAAGAAACTTTAAATAATTTATTCAAGGTATGTCTACACATTTAAAATCATTCATAAAAAACAGTATACACTCCGTTTCACCTCCCTGGAGTTACCCTGGAATGTAGCTTCTTCCTAATTAGTTATTTTCTTTATTTTACCGTTCACGAGGACGGCGCTCATAAACCAGGGCGCTAAAATTACTAGTACCAGTTGGTTTGTCTGATTGAAAATGTCCGTTGTTTGCCCTATTAGATTATCACTTGTATCAGGGTCAGGAAACAATAAAAATGACCAGTGGCAAGTTTAAATAGCAATTTGCTAATGTATTATAGATAAAACTTGCCCCCTCCCCCCTCCCCAAATAATAAACATTTCAACTTCGTTTTTTTTGTGTGTAATTTTGAAGGAGGCGTTTTTTTTTCATGTCAACCCTGTTAGTTATCGACTGTTATAAAACATTGTGATTTAAGCTTAATTAAGGACGAAAATAGGACAAAAACAAAAGTTTTGAGTGAAATGAGGAGATCCATAGCTCTTTATGCCATTGGTAGAATCTGTATCTATAAGAAGCTCGATCTGTTGCTGAGTCACAACTTTCTTCGCTTATAAGTAAGGGTCATTCACTCCTGCGCGTAAAATGCCGGGAGCCCGATGTGAAACGTTTACTCATTATATAATTTTTATGATAGAAGGAGTGCGCAACTCTCCTTATTTTGCTTTGACTCCACAAATAAGAATAATAATCAGCAAGTAGAGATATTTTGTAAAATAATATAAGAATTTCAAACACTATGCATTTGTATTTATTTGTGAGAGGATTATTTACTCGGGCAACACCGGGGACATATGGTAGTAGATATCTTTAGGCTGGAATTAATAAAGCATATTTATCTTCGTTTTTTTGAGACATCGTTTATTTATCTCTTTTCTTTGAATGCCTGAAATTGTCCAATATTATTAGGTACTGTAACTTTCAACTTATTATTTAATGAAGGATTTGCTATCTTAACCATATGTATCCCACCTCTGATATCCTCCACTCTGAAATCCTTCACTCTGATATCCTTCAGTCTAATATCATTCACTCTGATATCCTTCACACTGGTATCCTTCAAACTGATATCCTTGACTCTGATATCCTTGACTCTGATATCATTCACTCTGACATCATTCACTCCGATATCCTTCACACTGGTATCATTCACTCTAAAATCCTTCACTCTGATAACCTTCAGTCTGATAACTTTCACTCTGATATCTTTCACTCTGATATCCTTCACTCTGATATCATTCACTCTGATATCCTTAACACTGATATCATTCACTCTGATATCCTTCACACTGGTAACCTTTACTCTGGTATCCTTCACTCTGATATCCTTCACTCTGACATCCTTCACTCTGATATCCTTCACTCTGATATCCTTCATTCTGCTATCCTTGACTCTGATATCCTCCATCCTGGTATGCTTCACTCTGAAATCCTTCACTCTGAAATACTTCACTCTGATATCCTTTACACTGTTAACCTTCACTCGGGCATCCTTCATTCTGATATCCTTCACTCGAACATCCTTCACTCTGATATCCTTCACTCTGATATCCTTCAGTCTGATATCATTCCCTCTGATATCCTTCACACTGATATCATTCACTCTGATATCCTTCACACTGGTAACCTTCAATCTGGTATCCTTCACTCTAATATCCTTCACTCTGACATCCTTCACTCTGATATCCTTGACTCTTATACTTCATTCTGCTATCCTTAACAATGGTAACCTTCAATCTGGTATCCTTCACTCTGAAATCTTTCACTCTGATGTCCTTCACTCTGATATCCTTCACTCTGATATCCCTTATTCTGCTATCCTTCACTCTGATCTCTTTCTCTCTGATATCCTTCATCTGATATCCTTCACACTGTAATCTTTCACGCTGATCTCCTTCACTGTAAAAGCCTTCACACTGGTATCCTTCACTCTGATCTCCTTCACTCTGATATCCTTCATTCTGATATCGATCACACTGGTATCCTTCACTCTGATACTTTCACCCTGATATCATTTACTCCAGCATCCTTAAATGTGGTATCCTTCACTATGATATCATTCACCCACATATCCTTCACTCTGATATCCTTTACTCTGATATCCTGCACTCTGGTATCCTTCACACTGGTATAGTTCACTCTGATATCCTTCAATCTGATATCTTTCACTCTGATATCCTCCACACGGTATCCTTCACTCTGAAATCTTTCACTCTGATATCCTTCACTCTGATATCCTTCACACTGGTATGCTTAACTCTGATATACTTCACTCTGATATTTTTCACACTAGTATCCTTCCCTCTGATATCCTTCCCTCTTATTTCCTTCATTCTGCCATCCCTTACACTGGTATCCTTTACACTGTTATCTTTCACTCTGATCTCTTTCACTCTGATATCCTTCACTCTGATATTCTGCACACTGATATCCTTCACTCTGATATCCTTGACACTGTTATCCTTCACACTGCTATCCTTCACTCTGATCTCCTTCACTCTGATATCCTTCAATGTGCTATACTTCGCTATGATATCATTCCCCCTGATATCCTTCACTCTGATATCCTTTAGTCTGATATCCTTCACACTGGTATCCTTCCCTCTGATCTCCTTCACTCTAATATCCTTCACGCTGCTATCCTTCACTCTGATCTCCTTCACTCTGATATCCTTCAATGTGCTATACTTCGCTATGATATCATTCCCCCTGATATCCTTCACTCTGATATCCTTTAGTCTGATATCCTTCACACTGGTATCCTTCCCTCTGATCTCCTTCACTCTAATATCCTTCACGCTGCTATCCTTCACTCTGATCTCCTTCACTCTGATATCCTTTACTCTGATGTCCTTCACACGGTATCCTTCACTCTAACATCCTTCACACAGATATCCTTCACACTGAGACCTTTCACTCTGATATCCTTCAATGTGCTATCCTTCACTATGATATCATTCACCTTGATCTCCTTGACTCTGATATCCTTCACACTGGTATCCTTCACACTGTTAATCTTCACTCTGGTATCCTTCACTCTAATATCCTACACTCTGATCTCCTTCAGTCTGATATCCTTAACTCTGATATCCTTCATTCTACTATCCTTCACTCTGATCTCTTTCACTCTGATATCCTTCATCTGATATCCTTCCCACTGTAATCCTTCACTCTGATCTCCTTCACTGTGACATCCTTTACACTGGTATCCTTCACTCTGATCTCCTTCACTCTGATATCCTTCATTCTAATATCCATCACACTGGTATCATTCACTTTGATACTTTCACTCTGATACCATTTACACTAGAACCTTAAATGTGGTATCCTTCACTATGATATCATTCACCCACATATCCTTTACTCTGATATCCTTTACTCTGATATCCTGCACTCTGGTATCCTTCACACTGGTATACTTCACTCTGATATCCTTCAATCTGATATCTTTCACTCTGATATCCTCTACATGGTATCCTTCACTCTGAAATCCTTCACTCTGATATCCTCCCCACTGGTATGCTTCACTCTGATATACTTCAATCTGATATCTTATACACTAGTATCCTTCACTCTGATATCCTTCATTCTGCTATCTCTTACACTGGTATCCTTCACACGGTTATCCTTCACTCTGATCTCTTTCACTCTGATATCCTTCGCTCTGATATTCTTCACACTGATATCCTTCACTCTAATATCCTTGACACTGTTATCCTTCACACTGGTATCCTTCAATCTGATCTCCTTCACTCTGATATCCTTCAATGTGTTATCCTTCGCTATGATATCATTCACCCTGATATCCTTAGCTCTGATATCCTTCACTCTGATATCCTTCACACTGGTATCCTTCACTCTGATCTCCTTCACTCTGATATCCTTCACTCTGATGTCCTTCACACGGTTTTCTTCACTCTGATATCCTTCACACAGATATCCTTCACACTGAGACCCTTCACTCTGATATCCTTCAATGCGCTATATTTCACTATGATATCATTCACCGTGATATCCTTCGATCTGATATCCTTAACTCTGATATCTTTCCCATTGGTAACCTTCACTCTGGTATCCTTCACTCTGACATCCTTTACTCTGCTATCCTTCACTCTGATATCCTCCATCCTGGTATCCTTCACTCTGAAATCCTTCACTCTAATATCTTTCACTCTGATATACCTTCATTCTGGTATCCTTTACACCGGAACATTCACTCGGGTATCCTTCACTCTGATATCCTTTACTCTGACATCCTTTACTCTGATATCTTTCACTCTGATATCCTTCACTCTGATGTCCTTCACTCTGATATCCTTAACTTTGATATCCTTGACTTTGATATCATTCACACTGGTAACCTTCACCTTGGTATCCTTCACTCTAATATCCTTCACTCTGATCTCCTTCACTCTGATATCCTTCACTATGATATCCTTCATTCTGCTACCCTTCACTATGAGCTCGTTCACTCTCATATCCTTCATTCGGTTATCCTTCACACTGGTATCCTTCACTCTGATCTCCTTCACTCTGATATCTTTCATTCTGATATCCTTCACACTGGTGTCCTTCACTCTGATCTCCTTCACTCTGATATCCTTCACTTTGATTTCCTTCACACTGGCATCCTTCACTCTGATATCTTTCATTCTTATATCCCTCACTTTGATATCCTTCACACGTGTATCCTTCACTCTGATATCCTTCACTCTCATATGCTTTACACTGGTATCTTTCACTTTGATATCCTCTCACTCTGATATCTTTCATTATGATATCCTTCACACTGATATCCTTCAAACTGGTATAATTCACTCTAATATCCTTCATTCTGATATCCTTCATTCTGATATTCTTCACTCTGATAACCTTCACACTGGTATCCTTCACTCTGATATCCTTCACAAGTGTATCCTTCAGTCTGATACTTTCACTCTGATATATTTTATACTAGCATCCTTTAATGTGGTATCCTTCACTATGATATCATTCACCCACATATCCTTCACTCTGATATCCTTCACTCTGATATCCTTCACACTGGTATATTTCCCTCTGATATCCTTCACTCGGATATCTTTCACTCTGATATCCTTCACATGTTATCCTTCACTCTGAAATCCTTCATTCTGATATCCTTCACTCTGATATCCTCCACATTGGTATCCTTCACTCTGATATACTTCACTCTGATATCCTTCACACTGTTATCCTTCACTCTGATCTCCTTCACTTTGATATCCTTCACTCTGATATTCTTCATTTTGGTATCCTTCACTCTGATATCCTTGACACTGATATCCTTCACCCTGCTATCCTTTACTCTGATCTCCTTCACTCTGATATCCTTTAATGTGCTATCCTTCACTATGATATCATTCACCCTGATATCCTTCACTCTGATATCCTTCACTTTGATATCCTTCACACTCGTATCCTTCACTCTGATCTCTTTCACTCTGATATCCTTCATTTTGATATCCTTCACACTGGTATCCTTCACTCTGATCTCCCTCACTCTGATATCCTTCACTTTGATTTCCTTCACACTGGTATCCTTCACTCTGATATCCTTCATTCTGATATCCTTCACTTTGACATCCTTCACACGTGTATCCTTCTTTCTGTTCTCCTTCACACTGGTATATTTCACTCTGATATCCTTCACTCTGATATCTTTCACTCTGATATCCACCACTCTGGTATCCTTTACTCTGAAATCCTTAACTCGAATATCCTTCAATCTGATATACTTCACTCTTATATCCTTCACACTGGTATCCTTCACTCTGATATCCTTCACTATGATATCCTTCATTCTGCTATCCTTCACACCGGTATAATTCACACTATTATCCTTCACTCTGATATCCTTTACTCTGATATCCTTCACTCTGATATCCTTCACACTGGTATATTTCATTCTGATATCCTTCCCTCTGATATCTTTCACTCTGATATCCTCTACATGGTATCCTTCACTCTGAAATCCTTCACTCTGATATCCTTCACTCTGATATCCTTCACACTGGTATCCTTCACTCTGATATCCAGAGGTTTACTGACGCCAGACTTCCATTTTAAAAACATGGCACTCATGGATTGATTGGCACTGGAAAGTGCCATTAATCTTTCAATTCAGAATGACAAAACATCGTTAATGTAACGATCGACTGTTATGTTGTGACGTTCTATGCCTTTCATCATCTCTTATGTTGCATATTATTAGGCTGGTCGGGAATTAATCTCGTTTTTTTTTTAATTAAAATAATTAATAGAAATCGTAATTAATTCCCAGACAACATAATAAGGGAGGGGGGGGGCATAATAAATACAGAAATATTGCCTTGTAAATGAAAGGAACAAAGTTCGGAATTCGTTTTCATTTTTCCTCTGGACGTTTTTCATGGTATAATTATCTACTCCAGTGAGACCCCCCCCCCATTGCCCCACTAAGAAAATATTCATTTAAACGGTTCTATTTCACACGTTTTAACATTTCACCCACCTACTAATGCGTAACATTGAGTGGGGGGCGGCGGGGGCTTGCGTCACAATCAGTTGCGACAGAAGAGAACAAAGATGTCCGGAGTCTTTATCGCTCCCAGGAACCAGATAACCTCTGCTCCCCCGGCCCGTTGGGGGATTAAGAGAGAAATTCTTTGATCCTACAGACTGTAGGACCCCGCCAACCTTACCACAATTAAGTGGGGTCAAACCTTGTGTGTGAATGTCCTGAGGGACTAGAGGCTGCTGCTGCATGCTGTAGGGATTTTATAGCACCGCTCCTGTGGTAGTGGTCTATGCAACAGCTAAACCTGGAATGTTCAATTGCAGCGTAAATCCCACAATGTGGGCTGGTTCCACTAAATGATTGCATCCATGTTGGTTGGTTCCACTAAATAATTTCATCCATGTGGGTCGGTTCCACTAAAGGATTACATCCATGTGGGTCGGTCTTACTAAAGGATTGCATCCATGTGGGTCAGTCATACTAAAGGATTGCATCCATGCAGGTCGTTCCCACTAAAGGATTGCATCCAGGTGGGTCGGTCCAACTAAAGGATTGCATCCAGGTGGGTCGGTCATACTAAAGGATTGCATCCATGCGGGTCGTTCCCACTAAAGGATTGCATCCAGGTGGGTCGGTCCAACTAAAGGATTGCATCCAGGTGGGTCGATCCCATTAAAGGATTGCATCCAGTTGGGTCGATCCCACTAAAGGATTGCATCCGGGTGGTTCGATCCCACTAAAGGATTGCATCCAGGTGAGTCGGTCCCACTAAAGGATTGCATCCATGTGAGTCGGTCCCACTAAAGGATTGCATCCAGCTGGGTCGGTCCCACTAAATGATTGCATCCATGTGGTTACAGCTTGGCTAGAGTTAAACAAAAACCAATCCCACAGCTTTTTGCACCTAGGGCAAATCCCTCAATCCATTGAGGCAGGGAAAATTATATGTGTATGTTCGTACGTGCGTGTGGATATTGTGGTATTTTCTAATGGAGGCTTCCATTTTAAGTACTCTGGAAAATTTGTACTCAATGGGAAGGGGGGGAGGGTATTCAAGCTGACCTTGTTAGTATCAGGGAATTTTCGCCCATGCAATTGCATGTACATATTTCATGTATACATTTTTGCATGTACAAATTTTATACCTATCGTCTACACTTAATTAATTAGTTAAATCTCCATTATAAATTTAAGATTGGGCAAAGATTTTATTAAAAAAATATGACAGTTAAGTCATAGCCCTGGCATCTAGATGCTTGCGTGCCCACCCTGCCCCACTACCTACAGATGTAGACACCCCAGGACCCAATGACTGCAGGAGGATCTAAACGCTCTATATTTGCTTCACATTTTCACTCCACTCAACTTCACCGCTTTCTTAAAAGATCTCTCCATAGAAACATCCAACCAGCGATGCCCTCGTTGGTTTTCGATTTATGTTAAAATAAAATAGTATTAAGGAGGGAACCAGGAGGGGGGGGGGGGGGCGCAGGCAACTAAGAAAAAAATGGTTTAAACACACACATACATGAATACGCACATGCATACATATATACTTAATTACCTAGATACACACATACGTACCTAAATTCCTGCACATACATGCATGAATATACACATACTATACCTATACACCAACCTACATGTATACCCACATAATATACACACATACACACCAAATTAGATTCATCCGCAGATAGTGTACATACACACTCCTATATACACACATATACTGTGCATACCCACACACATGCATACACATCAACAAAATTAAATACATAGATACAAAAATGCACACACAAATACTATACATACATACCCAACTACATACCTAAATACACACATATGTACACACATAGGCACATACATACCTAACTACATACACAAATGCATAAATAAATGCGAGCATACATACATAAACACACAAGCATGCATACACAGATACATACCTAAAAACATACGTACACGCATCCTTAAATACAAACATAGAAAACAAAGCCTCCGAAAGCCACAGAGTTTTTTTTGGGGGGGCGGATTTTGTTAATTGATAAAAGGAGACTGATGAAACCACCGAGAGTATTTGCTTTCCAGGGGAAAGAATGAGGAGAGGAACCGATATTAATAATGATATTACTACTACTAATAATAATAAAAGGACATGTGCCGGCAAGTTGATCCCAACCTTTGATTCACCCCTTTCAGGCCCCCCTTGATCCCTACCCTTCAATCACTTCTCCCTCCTAGGGTATAACTTCCTCCCCCTTTCCCTGGGCATATCGTGAGCGAATGTGTTCACTCCGTGCGGCCCGGACCACACCCGGGTGCTCACCCCTTCCTTCGTCCCTCCCTATTCCACTTCGCATCTGGTTTGAGGTTCTCAGCGCCCCGCTCCTCCGGGGGCCACCTCTCGTTTCCTACCCTCACCTCAAAACAGGCAGTGGGGGGGGGGAACTGAAAGCAAAAGGGAAGGGGTCAGTACAAACAGTTGGTCGGAGATTATATATATATATATATATATATATATATATATATATATATATATATATATAATATATAGCGGCCATAATGATTCGGACACTTAGGTTTCCATCACAAAACTTAGAGTACCAAATAATGATAAGTTGCAGATATAAACTAAACAATGGTTATAAGTTGTACATTGCACGTGTTAGGATGGATGGAACTGAAAGTTACCCGCAAAAAGGACATTTTTACTTAAGGCGAAACCAGCAGGTCTCTGGGTCATGCAAATCTCGTGTTATGTTCATCTTCTGTTCGCAACGAGTCGCTGGCTTAATATAGCCAGCTAAAACCAATGCTACCAAAGGTAATTGAGGTCAGTGAGTTCAAATATGATATAAGTTGACCATCACGTGGCACCCCCTAATGTTTAGACGTGCTAAATCGGCCATTTTGGTCGCAGGTCGACTAAATCATGTCCTTCTAGTTATTCCAAAAATATGGTTGTCAAGATGATCTAGACTGATAATTAATACAACAGACGTATATGAGAAAGCACAATGATATAATTTATTTAACAAATAATTTCTCTAAATAGCGAGAGCTTAATCTCTAATTTTGTCAAATTGTGTCACCTATTCCTTTAATTACCAAAATAACAACAACCTAATCCTTAAATTCACTAATTAACGTTTCTTGTTCCTTAAATTTTCTAAATAGCAATAGATTAATTTCTAAATTGCCTCCTCGTAGCTTATAAAAGCAATTCTTAAAAAGCAACATTTGATCCTTAGATTCCCTAAATAGCGACAGATTTATGTTTAAATTCCGTAAGCCAATAAATTGCCCCCCAAAACGATAGAATAATGCATAAAAGCGACATCATAATCTCTAATAGCCCTAAATATCGACAGCTTAATTCCTAAATTCCCTAAATAGCGACAACTTTATCTCTAAACTCCCTAAATAGCTACAGTTTAATTCCTCATCTCCCTAAATAGCCCCAGCCTAATCCTTAAATCCCGACAGCTTAACCTCTAATTTCTCTAAATAGCGTCAGTTTAATTCCCAATTTCCCTAAATAGCAAAAACGTAAGTTCTAAATTCCCTAAATAGCTTTTGCTAATCCCTAAATAGCGACAGCTTAATCCTTGAATTCTCCCTCTTTGTTTTTATGACCGTTCCTCTTATTTATTCTTATTTCCCCATGCCTAACGCCTTGGTCTACCCATGGAGTTCATCTAACAGATTTGTTTACACAATTTCCGAATTTTGTACGTGAATTTTCGCTTCATGTGTTCTTATGAGTGCGAACTTAGTCCTCGCCTCCTATCCACTCGTGTTGAGGGGTTAACGAATATTATTCTTATTTAGCTTTCGTTTTTCTTGTTCCTCTCCATTAGGCTGTTTTATTTCTACTTCTTTCATTCCTCTTTTCTCTAGTTATCCCTGGTTTTTGCCTGTAATTGCCTTCCTTACTTGCTTGTGAATAAGTACCAGTTCTGGAGCTCACGTCCGTTGCCCTCCACGAAAGAAGAGCTTTTAAGAAAGGGTTCCGGTCGTAATTGGACAGTCGTGCTCCAGTTCTCTTCGTGGGAGTGTGTCGCTCTGGAACACCCCAGCCGAAGCAGTCTCCGTCTTCACCTACTGAGACCGCTAGGAAGAGATTATCCCGCCTCTGAATGGATTTCTGAGTGATCCATTGTGCCGTAGTTAATCCTCACCTCCTAAGGGTACTGAGTACTCTTGGCACTTTGAAAATATCGAAAGTACTCTATTGAACGTATTACTATATTGTTTCAACGAGGTACTGCCGTGAATTGAGACTGTTATAGTATATTAAACATTTATGGGCCAATTGGAGTACTCTTCCGAGTACTTTATTAGAATTTGTTGAGGATCTGATGTAGACAAAGCGAATAAATAGTCCATTTCCGCGTTGTGATCAAACCACTGCACTTACTTCCTCGACTAACTACTACTGTACCTGAAACTATTCAAGCAACGATGAAGGTAGGCTGGAGAATTTACGCTGTTATTTGATACTATGTACTCATTACTTCTATTATTAGTATTAAGGTTAAAAATAATAATTCAGTGTAGCAATGAGTAGCATCCACCTTCACAGTGCATTGGGCACGCCCGTGGGGCGCTTCTAAGAAGCTCCCTAAGAAGAACTCTACTATCAATCGGTCCGATGCAGTGTGAAGCTGGCCATACGTTGCTATACCAACTGCATATATATATATATATATATTTGAGTGAGTCGCCCTCCGAAGTGCCGTTTTCGTGAGTATCTCAAGGGGAGGGGGGTGGAATGGGCCTAGAGACATCTGTTTGGTTCACCCCCCTCTCCATAGGAGCCAGGGGAGGGGGGGGGGGGGGTGACATTTGAATCGTAGAAGATATAAATACTCATTCTGTGGTTATTAGTACTCGTTTTGTACTCTCTAATACTCATTCGCCCGCGGAGCAGGAAGAATAAAGACCCGATGCCGTCCTCCGGGGGTATCGAATGAGGGAGCTAAACCCAGATATGGGCCCTCTTGCATGAAAGGCGGGGTTCTTCGAGAGTTTTGTACCTACGAGCGAACTACGCAAGGGGGGGGGGGGCAGGGTTATTCGGATTTTTTTTGTAGAGGAAGGAGGGAGGAAACGCGTGAACAACGAGGGAATTTTACTCGGTGTGAAAGAAGTAAGTAGAACAAGAGAAGAAAGGTGATTAAAAGAAGAAGAAAAGAGTATAAAAGAAAATATGAAGAAAATAGAAGCAAAGAAGAAGAAAATAGAAAAGAAGCAGAAAAGAGAAGTAAAGAAGAAGAAAGAAGTACAGAATTCTAAAAAAATAATAAAATAAGAAGAAGTGAGAAGTAAATAAAAGAATAGCGTAGAAAATAAAGACAAGAAAAGAGAAAAAAAGCAAGAAGAAAATAAGATGAAAAGGGAAGAAAAAGAGAGAGGTCACAGAACAAGATGGATTAGAAGACATAACAGAACTAGAACAAGGACTGAGAAGGGTGATAGGAAACAAGGAATTAGAATGATGATATGAAAGAAGGCAACCAAACAAGGATTTAAGAGAGCTCTGTGAAAGCATGACCTTGAAGAGCAGCACCATATAAAAATTCATATTATTATTAATATGTTCTATTTCTATCTATTTGTTTATTTCATTAATTTTTTTGTAATTTATGTAATGAATTGTAAACTTGGGGACTATCTTTTCACCTCTAAACCTCTGGTTCTCAACCAGGAGTGCCCGCACCCCCAGGGGGTCCGCGATGGAATATCTGGTGTGAGGGGAGCCAAAGAGTGATTTTTGTCCTTGTCGTGTTGTATTATCCCGTGTGTGCTTTAGGTAGTTGTGTTTTGTTGCTAAAACTTTTGTATTTTTCATTTTCAAATGGCATATTACTTTTTTTAAGGGTACGGACATTAATCAATTTAGGGGTCAGGGGTCTAGAAAAATGGTTAGGATCCAGTGCTCTTAACCGAGAGGTTTATAGGGTCTCCCATAACCTTATAAACGCATTCACTTGTCTTAATATCAAGGTTCGCCATTACATTCCTAGTATTCTTTAGCCCTTTACTCTTCGCCTCATTCTTTCTCCTTTAAGTAAAATGCCTCGTTGGTTACATCAAATTCCTTCCTTTTGTCACTAAAAATAAGTCTTTTGAATCAAGCTCCCATCCCCGACTTATTTAACAATTCTCCATTATATCCATATTTTCTTCCTATTTAACTGCACTTCTTCCCGATGAGCGAGGGGCACCGTATCCTGCCCATCAATTCACCCTTCAGCAGTCTTCCATCAAGTAATATAAAAGGAAATACAACCTAACCACCACAACATTCAATGCTAAATTTGATTTTTGTGTTGGAATAATTGAGATCTAAAAGCGAGACAATTGAATCTTCGTTAGGAAAAGGCGCTTTCGGATTTCACGCTATACGAAGCAAAACTGTCTCATTGAAGACTACAGAGAGAAAGTGAGTACATACATCTGTGTTATGTATGTGTAAGCAAAAAATTTAAAGGAGGGTAACGGGCCGTGCATAGTTAATAGCTGTGTGTGTGTGCAAGCAAGAATAAAGAACGTAACCGGACGTGCATAGTTAATAGCTGTGATTTCCTCTTACAATGAGGCTTTCTCGTCTCAAGTTGGTATTGTAACCAAAGAAAAAATTGGTAAATTTGAAATTTCCCAACAAACGATTGATAAGATTCAATTAAGAGCCAAATAGATCAAAGCAATTTGATATAAGTGAACGGAAATTAGATCAATTTGAAATTGATATGAAAAACATACACAAACATTTCATTCGAAATAGTTCATGCAATTTTCAACCATTTACGAGGTGAAACTTTATTGTGTGGAAGAGAGTTGACCATGGGCTATTTTCTTGAATAATTCTCTTTGTGTATCTCACTCCTTTTTGTTATCACTTAAACACTAAAAGCGATATTACCTGCGGCGAAGCGCCAGGTCTAGGCGTCGCTTTTTAAAAAAAGGAGTAAAGATCAATTGTACCCATTTAGAACCGTGAAATGACCCATATGACCATGAGACATATGGTTATTCATCCTGAAGATTTCAAATCTTCCATCGGATTTGGCGCTAGCTGGCGCCATCTAGTGACAGAAGCCTCATTTAGCCATTCAAAGGCACTTGTAAGTGATTTGAACGATGGGAAACCATCGATGCAATAACCATTTATCATCTTATTACAAAATGCCGCAGGTCCTCGGAGGGACTGTCCCTCTTGTTTTTGCTTCCTTGACTCCGAAGTCGTCTCTCAAAATTACAATTATCTACGTCCACCCATCTGAGTTTCATTGGTGACTTGGGCGAATGTCTTAAACTGCCCGTTTCTAACCTCCTCTGAACCTTGCTTATTCTTGACTATTGCAACACCCCCTCTCTCATTATTTTTTAAACTTTACTCTCTCTCTCTTCTTCCTCTTCCTCACTTCATGGTCTCACTATAACGCGCCCTCGCATATTCCCTGCCACCACGTCTCCTCACCATCGGCTCTTCTCTACTAATCAGGAACTGATGGTAAAGGATCTTGTCTTACTCCCTTCGCTAAACTACACCACTTCTATTACATATCTCAACGAGTTCCTTCGCTCTTTTATTCCATCATCTCATCCTCCTTTGAAGTCCATGCATCCCCGGTTCACCCTTCCTCTCAAAGATTACATGCCCCTTGATTCTCAGATACATTTGCCAGTGCAATTAAGCACAGGCGAGTCTGTGAGAGGCGCCTCCGGACTCCTCAGCTCGTGGAATTGAGACGCCAACAACATACGCCCTGGTTCCTCACCCCTCTGTACTCTGTCCGTGAAGCTCACACTCGCCGTATCAACGTTGATAAAAAAGAATCCACACATACTGTTTAAGCTTCTTGCTCTTCCCTTTTCCCCTATGACACCCCCATTCGTTTCTCTCCATAATGCCTGTCTCCCGAATTCCTTGCTTAGGGATGTGGAATGATCTAGCTCCTATACACTTTTCCCCCTCCCTTGGTATCTTTAAGCATGCGTTGGAGTTGAATTTGTCGCTGTCCTTCATTGCGCTATTGTTAATCAATAACACTTCTGTCTGTTCGTCTGTCTGACCATTTATTTCTCTCTTAATCAAGCTCAATTGTTTGGTTGAGTTGTTTCGTCTACATTTTAATTAAATGACAACGCCATTACAATTCGCCACCATATAACACCTCCGAGTAATGCAACTGGTTCTAGTCCAGTACTACCACTAGAGGGAGGGAACTGTACAGGGAAAGGAATGGGCATCTCATAAAGAGCAAAAAAATGCCCAACTCACCTTGAAGAAGGATGGATGAAGGGGTAGTTTGGTTCGTTCAGAACTCTAAAAAAAAAATGAGTCAAGGGGAACCTACAGGAAGCCGTCCGGCGAATCATGAACTTGAGGAAACACATGTCTGGCCAAGAATCAGCGATGCGTAGGGGAAAGTTCTTGTGTTTGTTTTTGTGCGCGTAGTCAGGTAAGGTTAGGTAGGTGTCGGGGTCAACAGCAGATGTGGGTTGTCTTGCTATGTATTCGTTGCTTTCCTCTCTTACTGCTATCGATATATAAAAAATGGGATATCCTTTTGTTGAGTAAGTAGGAGGAGGGAGGGGGCGGAGAGATCCTTACCCTGGCTCCTAATACCTCACTTCCCTTATAATCAATCATTCCCTCCGCGACCCAAAGTTAACCCTAAGTCCGCGGATTATTTTCCCCTTTCAGAAGCTTGCCAGATATGGTTAGTCTAATGACCTGAGACTTTATATGGTCCTACCACACGGGTGATTCTCTCTACTCCGTTTCCCTAAGCCCCTCTCCGCTGAGATTGTTTACGAGGCAAAGGACAGACAGGGCGAGAACGAAGCCTGAGAAAAGCGGATGAATTTCCATTCGTAGTTGGAACTGAACTGGTTGGTGGACACGGGGGTGTTGCTTTGTATGGGCTAATGAAAGGCCTTTTATTGTTATGTTACATCGCCTCATATCCACATGAACTCATTATTCACACCTCCATCTTCTCACACAGAGTGCGCCACTACCACATGCGGAAAATTATTTTTCCGAATGATTCGCCTAAATCGTTTGGTAGTGAACGCGTGTAAGAGAAAGTGAAATAGAGAGAAAGAGGGAGAGATTAATAAATGATTAGTATATGGTTGTAACCGTGTGAAGGTCGATTTGAAGTTTGTGCATTTATGCGTGGCGACTTTGCGTGAATGTGTGTGAGATATGCTTGTATACATACTATCGACTCCACATTTCACATAAAGGAGTGAATGAGTGAGGGCCCGGTACCAACACCCGCTTTGATTTGGCGTAGCCGAAAGCAAAACCCCAAAGCCCGTGACCACAAGGAGGGGCGGGGGTGTCAGGTAGGGAGGAAATGAGTTGGAGCCATGTAACAATTGACCATTGATGTTCAGTGGGTAAAAACAAATATGGGTGAAACAGTAAGGAAGTTACTGAACGTGATATGGTTAAAGCCTTTTCCTCTTACATTTTCACATGCACACAAATACACCCAAATCACCTCATTCACCATAACTTCATTATATATAATAATATTACTCTCTACCATCGTTACTTCTATTACCTATTCACATTCACTTTTTAGTGGTGGTGTGTGGAAGCAAGGTCCTATCGTACCCCATTTTACCCAGTTCAAGGAGGATATCTGGGTGTCCTCAACCATCATTCCATTTCTAGCAAGCTAAAAAGGTCAGTTCCACTCTGGTTCTCCTCCTTGAGTACTCTAAATGAAGGTAGAGGGGGTCAATATTCATGTAAATGTCCTTGATTAATTTGGCAGCAATCGCTCAAAGGGGACGTCAAGGATTAACGGAAGGATACGCAAGATTTGGGGATTAGCGAGAAATCTGTCAAGTTTGTCTTGATTTCTTTGGGATAGAGAAACGCTGCTAATCAGGGCGTGACGTTCAGTAACAAGGAGAAACTAAGAACTAAATAAATAGAAAAGGCCATTTAATAGTTCGGAAAATCGATAGTGCGTTAAATATGATAAAAATATTCAAATACGTGGCAAAGACGCGTTATAAAGAGCGCGAAAAACGCGTTAGAATGACAAGAACGCGTTTTAAACACGTCGAGAATGTGTTAGAATGACAAGAACGCGTTTTAAACACTTCGAGAATGCGTTAAAAGACCGCAAGGATGAGTTGAATGTGAACTAAGACTAATAGGGCAAAATATTTCCTTTCTTACTTAGACATCTTTGCTCATTCCTGACTAAAAGATGTGTTGGGGGAGAGGACCGGTAAAAAAACATATAGAGGAGGCCGGCGTATTCCCAACTAACGGGAAACTAGCGTTAAGCGCCTAGGCACGACGCTCACTAGGAAAACCCTAGAAGGAAAACAGATGAAACAAGGAGACACAAAGGAAAAGGAATAGAAAATGAGAAGTTAGAAATTTAACAACGTATGGTAGGTCATTGGCTTCTATTCACAACCCCCAAATAAACGAATAGAAGGACCACGGGAGTTATGGGACAAGGCCTGAAAAAGCTCCTTTGAACCAAAAAGGAAGAAGAAAATAATGATAGGAATGAGATCCAGCTACCTCAATCCTTGGCTCTGGTTCCCAGTAAACATCCCTAAGCATTCAGAATTTGACCCATTTCTCTTGATAATGGGGCTGGGAACAGACAATAAAAAATATATTAATTAGAAATGGAGGAAAAAAATCAATTAAAATAATCGCGAGTGTCATAAAAACAGATAAAAAGAAAAAAACCGCCAATTTTCTCTCCTGTGAGATTTCGGGCGCGTACAAAGATTTCGCGCGCGCATAAAAATAGCATAATTTTCGCGCAAAAATGTTAATTTTTTGCGCGGCTCGTCTTCATCCTGCACCGATTTAACGTAATCCTCCCCTTAAGATACGGCCTCTGTCAACTCTGACAGGAACTGCATGCGTATAAATAGGTCAGTGCATCTTATATATGTGTATTTTTTTTAGGTGCATGCATGTATGATGACTATGAATTGAAGCTTACACATCCAATCACGTTTAATGCCTGAATCGCTCATAACACACATTTGACATTGTTCTGTTTCACTGATTGGGTAGTTAATTGCGCCCGCCCCAGTTCCTGCTCCGGGGGGGAGAGGGAGGTCCTCCGATCGGATATGAAGTTCACATAAAGATTAGAATGACAATCGCCTACATACCCGTAGGCACCATTGCAGGTCCTATTTGTAGGGGGAAGTACAGGTAGAGCGATGGTACTGTGTTTTTACAGGTCACACCGACAGGGAATCATTCATAGCACAAGGAACGCCTCCCTTTCCGCACAAAGGGAGTAGGATATGAAAACGTCGGCAGGTTCCGGAAAAGATGAGTGATATGTTGTGCGTGTGGAGGGAGGAAGGAGGAAATGAAAGCCATCTCCTTCTTAATTTCCGCTTTATCTCGATCCGAGAATCGCGAAATAAATGGTTTTATCGCCAAAGAAGATGAAAGTTTTCCCCAATTAAATACTTCTCGCATCCCGGTATTAAAGACTCTTGCTAAGGTCGGTTGCCAAGGAGACGATGCTAAGGACGGTTGCCAAGCAGACGCTGCTAAGGACTCTACACGGGGTGACGTTATTTCTTAAAAATTGATAGCTGCAAGGACGTCACTAATGGAGCATTGTTAAGGGACTATCAAGATGCTAAGGGTGTGTCAAATATTCCAGTAAAAAGGAAAAAAATAATAAGATGAAAAAAAGGAGAAGATAAATAAGATAGATAAGTAAAAGAAAAAAAATAAAAAGGAGGAAGAACCGAAGGACTATTTCTGCCGCTCATATTCCTATTATAATAGGAATTATCATTTAATAAGTGAATTAGCTGGGAGGCCATTGATAATAACTTTTCTTGCGTTTGTTTTTATGTTTGCTTTCACTAATTTCCTTTTTACTTCGCTCCAAATATTCTCATTCAACTCATTTCATTGTTTTAATGACTTGGAATTATTTTTCTCAATTAATTCTCTTTATCTGACATTTGACACCGCCATGCGAAACTAACCTTTGTCTAACCTTTCCAGACGATCAATTTGAAGTTTTTGAACTATATAATTCTGTAGCACAGTATGGACGACCTTCTTTTTTAAGTCCTATATATAGATGATATCATCATTTATCATCTAATAACTTTTGAAATTTATTTCTGAAACTGTTTGATCAATTAACTTAATCTATCATATTTATGCTCTTGAATTGCTCTACTCCATATATATTTATATATATATATATATATATATATATATATATATATATATATATATATATATATATATATATATATATATATATATATATACTCCATGTATATATACATTAAGTTAAGGTTTCAAATTCAGATTTTTTCGCACGCACCCTGTAGAAGAAATCCAGGGTGTTTCAACTATCTGTTGCACTTAATTACTATATCTTCAATAATTTTAATGGGTTTAGATCAAGCTTTTTAAGTTGGTAGAAATGGGTTTTGTCTTACTATAATTTTTAGTAAGACTTTTAAATTTACAGTTTTATATTTTTATTGAAATCTCTTAAAAATAGTTATTACCTGTAATTAAAAAGTGACTGAGATAGGTGAAACACCCTGTGCTTTCATGATGGGACAAATTTAGCCTATTTATTTTAATTTTGAAATGTTCAATCAGTATTTTTTTTTTTAAATTAATAACAATTGATTAATTATTTGTATAAGGCTAAAATTTATGCTTATCTTTTTTATTGACTAAAAAGCAAAAAATATCACCATCAACA
Source organism: Ceratothoa steindachneri (assembly GCA_963969495.1). NCBI lineage: Eukaryota > Metazoa > Arthropoda > Malacostraca > Isopoda > Cymothoidae > Ceratothoa > Ceratothoa steindachneri. The sequence continues at coordinate 53,558,013 of OZ018336.1, forward strand.
AATCAAGTCTAAAAAAATTGTAACGCTTTTTAAATCTCTCTTATTTTTATTCTTTTCTTAATGATTTCATCATATAATCTCTAAAGGGCTATTTTAGTGTAAAAATGAACAGTGCATTCTATAATATACAACGATTAACGAACGAAGTAATTTAAAAGATTTCAAAAGAGACATTATAATAACAAAACATGAAAAAATAAACGATCTCAAATGAAACACCGAAATATCAACCTTAAATAACTAACAAATAGGTAAAATAAAACGACCCAGTAGTGGGAAAAAACAAATAATAATAATAATTAAAGGTTTATTGAACCAAGAAAGTTTTACAAAACAATATACATAGTGCAAAACATGATGTCTCGGTTTACAAATTCTTAAGATAAAATATATATGCACAAAAAATACATTTATTTATCTATTCTTTAGCGAAATTGAATCGAATACATTACTGTGATATACTCGTATATATGGACTAAAAATTTTGGCTATTAGTACAGTTCATAAATGATCTAAACTGTAATATTGTCGTTGAGTTTCTTTACTATATAGGGTATTGTGGACTTCTTATATCTATTGGTTCTGCACCTTATGGATCGTAGCAATTCCCTGCCTCTTCTTGTTTCCCTCCCATGAATGTCATGCAGATATGGTGGGAGTAAATGTCTATTTTCTCGCGAATTCAAAATAGATTTGGCAAAGTTTAAAGTGAGATCCTCACGTCTTTGGTATAGGGATTTGCACTGAAGTTGTTCTAGGGTGTTTTCGTAACTAATATAGTGAGGTCAAAGAATTATGTGAAAACAATGTTTTTGCATGCGTTCAAGGAGCGAATGTTGGCCCTGAGTGAGTCTCGGGTGCCAAACAGGTGCAGCATACTCCAATGTGGTTCTAATGTACCACTGATATAATGTTATCATTACATTAGGGTTGAAACCGAATTGTCTGGCGCGGTACAAGATAAAAATACATCGATTGGCCTTGGACAGCATATGTGCAACATGAATGTCCCAGTTTAAATCTACATTGATATGTAGTCCCAATAGTTTACACTTATTTACAATTCGTAGGGGTGAGTTTTTTAAAACCAGTTCAGAAAATATGATAGGACGTTTAGTGGGGGCAGATGATTAGTACTTCGCATTTGAGTGGGTTAGGGGACATATTGATGGCTGCACAACCTTCTGATAAATCATTTAAAGTATAGGGTAATGTAAAATTTATATTGTGATCAACATCGACAAGAGTCAAGTCGTCAACATATTTGATAGAGATTCTTGCATTTCTACCTAAATTATTGACTAGTGCAAGGAAAATAATTGGGCCCAATCGGGTTCCCTGAGGTACCCCACAGGTGATGCTGTCCCACTCCGAGATGGAGTCGTGGAATCTGACTCTGTGTTGGCGATTTGATAAAAAGCTGGTTACAAATGCTAAAACCAGGAGAACATTGCCTATATCTCCCCATTTCTTTCCTAAAAACAAAAACAAACTAAATATTACAAAGATCAAACCGCAAAAGAACTGACACGAGTAAACTAGACTAAATACAGCCATATTACAGCGCATACACCTTGTTTCTAACAAACAATTCTCTAATTATTCCTGTTATATAAATTGTAATGTCTTTTGGGGAAATGGGAAAATATTTGAACATCTGCTTTTAAGCTCTTCTAGCTTCCCTAGCCACTGCTCCTAGCCACTGCTCCAAGCCCGAGAAGCGAGGAGAGATTAAAAGCCATTTCCAAAGACGGGTATAATTTTCTTTTACAAATATTTTCGCGGTTATTATGAAATGACTCTGCTTGTATTATTGTAAAATGTAGTGCCAATTTCATATAATACTTGGGAATGTGATAATCACAACGTTGGCTTCTCAACATATCCCACACAATTTGTCGGTATTAGTTAATTCATACCTCTCCCTCGAGGTTGAAAGTTAGAAAAGATTACATATCAGCGCGTTGCAAAACAAGGCCCTATTTCAGATCTAGACATAAGACCCGTTATTACAGTGTATCCCACGCGATAATAGCCCTGTCTTGTATAAGGGAATTTAGTTTGCCTGCATATACATACTTTTATAAATACAAACACGCTCGTGTCCCCAAATACGAACACGTGTGCACTGTCTTATACTGAATGTATATTATGTGAGATAACCATGCATGCGACATTTCAACACGCTTTTACCCATGTAAGGGTGAAGTGTTTATGCGAATGGGTGAAAGTGCGAGGGTGGAGATGATATAGGTGTTAATTAACCTTTTTTAAGGCGAAGGAAAACACCTTTGGAGAAAATGAAAACGCCTTAAATGTTTTATGTTTTTAAATAATAATTAACAAAAGAAAGAAGTGCTAGAACCATTGGAGGCGTTTTCTCTTGGTGAGGAAACGACCCCACCCCCCTTTCAAGCAGAGACCACGTGAGCCTAAGCTAGTTCTCTAAACGCAAGGAGAGAGAACTATTCTCGCGTGAGAAATTTTTCCGACCCTGCCCTGCCTGGAGGCCAGGGTCTACCAGAGAAGAAGCTTCCTCGGTCGTCTTATCTCGTCTGGGCCTTAAGAGACTGGCGCCAATGGTTACTCCCAAGAGACTGCCATGTCTGGAGACTTGTTAGCGAGGAAGCCAACCATTTATTTAACCTAAGGCCAATAGTTATTCGTCAAAGAGTACCACCCGCCCTTTCGCGAAGATACAACCCCTCGTCTCGAGTCGAACCTCGGAGTTGGGTCTCGTCGGCTAGACATATTGTCGTGAGTTTGGCCACAGTCAATCGGCAAATTCGTGAAACGACTTTTTCTTTGGAGAATTGCGCGAACCACTCTTCTCATCCCGCCAATGAAACCTCGCCCCTTTGTCTGAAATTACTCATTCCAATTGAAGAGTGTCTCACCCAGCCTGGAAATTACCTTACTCGTGCATCAAGGTAATTCCGACTTCTCTATCAAGAGTACACCGCCCCTCGAGCCGCAAGACTAGCTCGCCTCGTAAGAATCGCTCCTCTCACTAAGAGTCAGGTAAAACCCTTTTACCCATTTCAAAGATAATCACCTCTTTTTTCCTCACCACCTGATATCCTCCTCCTCACCCTTTAATTGGACTCCCAAGTGTTTACCAACATTTTTCCTGTCTGACCAAGTCCAAAATTTTGATCCCCGTTAAACTGATTAGTATTTGATTTATTATTTCATTGGGAGCGACATTATTCTCCCATTCCTTTGTATACATTTCCATAATTAGCATTATTAGTGTAATTATAGTTTATTTTTGTTTTTAACTTTCAATAACCTTGAATGAAACCTGTTATTTAAATCTCCCCTTTGGCCAACCATTAATCTCCTCACGCACTCACCTCTTATTAACCGCCTGCAACGTAAGTAGACTGCATTCTTTGCAGTGAAGGAATCCGCTCACGAATACCACAACACTCCATCGAAAGTGAAGTGAAAGAGGAAGGAAAAAGGTGCACATATGCACACATATGTACACCTCTTACATCATAACCACTGAAAACTTGAAGGAGTAGTGTGAACTTGAAGAAACAAGTTCGTATAAAAAGCACCTAAGAATACGAATTTGGACGATCCTCGCGAGACCTTGAGGACGTTTACAAAGTTCTAGTTTCCTCTCATTCATCTCTCAAGAACTTATTTCATGTCATTCTCACACTATTATGCCCTTATGTGTCTCGTTTGTTCTCACTATTATCATTATTCTTTTGTGTTGAACTTTCAGCTTTTCGTATTTAACCTCTAGGTTTTAATAAGGAATGAACAGAAGGCTTTAATTTTGGACCTTTGTGCTTAATCTAAGCTTTCGTCATGCCCTTATGACATCGCCAAATCATGAATATTGCAAAAGTCCTGTTACACTCGTTAAAACGCTCTCAACAAAGGAAACACTGATAGCTTGACACGTTTTATTGTTTAATTAAATTGTAATATTAATCAGTGCGGCCACCCCCAGCGGCGAGCCAACGCCCCAAACGAGACCTGAAGTCTGCGCACACTTTATAGACGAAGTCCTTTTTCATGCTGGCCCAGGCGAGGTTGACGGAGGACTTCAGCTCATCGAGGTTGCTGTGGCGGACTTTACAGGCCTTGCTCTCAACATAGGTCCACACGCTTGGCGACTGAGGCGGCCAAAAGTCCTTAGACCAGAAGTTCATGTTCGAACCCTAACCACTCTTGCACTCTATTGGACGTGTTGGCTGGGACACCGTCGTGCTGAAAGATGTACTACTCCTTCTTCTTGATCTTTCTCACTAAGAACAGGAATTTCGTGGTCAAAAAGATATACCTGTAATCGGCCGTAGTGAGCCTGTAAATGGCCGCAAACCACACCGACGGCATCTTCTTGCCATTTGAAACCATGACGCCGAGCATCATCACGGATGCCGAGTGCTTGGTCGAGGACACGTAGCGGACCTCGAAGACGTCCTGAACGAAGCTTACTACGCGATCGTTCCGCTTGTTGATAACCGTATCGACTGTGAAGTTGTTGTTTTTTTCATCAGAAAACAATTTGATTGTCATGACCTTTCAAGTCGTTGAGAAGGCGGCGACAGCGCTCTCGACGTTGTTCTCGCATACGGTCGGTCAACAGAGGCCTTTCCGCGCATTTCAAGCCTTCGACGCCATCGTCCTTGACGGCTCTGGATACCGTGGTCACCGATATGACCTTCTTATCCGCGAGCGCTGTTATTTTGAACTTTGGAGAACTTTCAAAGACCTTTCTCACAGCCAAACGGTTGACAACTTGAGGTCTGCGAGACGAGGTCGATCTGTGAGATCTTTACTGTTCTTGAGCCACTCTGTGACTCTGCAGACGATCACTCGGCTGACGTTGAGCCGCTTGGTGATGTCTGACTTGTTTTGGCCCGCGCGCAGGAGAGCAGAGATCTCGATTATTTCACTTCCATCTCGCAACACCTGTACATAATTGAAAAGACGTTTTAAAGACACCTGCTGGAAAAGTATAACTTTAAGTTTGTTTGACGAAACTTTTTCTATCACACACGTAACCCTCTCGAAGATAAAAAAAAACTCCGTGTGTAACAGAACTTTTGCAAAACCCGGTAATTTGATTTTCTAAAGTACTAATGGGAAATATAAATAGCCACTTAGAAGTGGGAAGGGCGTGAGGATAGAATGAGGTGATTTGTCCTTGATTGATCTTGACATTAAAGCTTAAGATTCGTGGTCATGTATGATATGTGAAGTAGATAATATGTGAATCCGTACAGGATTCTCCAAGAAACACAAAAAAAATGATACTTAAAATTGTCGTTGGTCATGTATGATATGTGAAGTAGATAATATATGAATCAATACAGGATTCTCCAAAACACACAAAAAATAATACTTAAAATTGTCGTTGGTCATGTATGATATGTGAACTAGATAATATATGAATCAATACAGGATTCTCCAAAACACAGAAAAAATGATACTTAAAATTGTCGTTGGTCATGTATGATATGTGAAGTAGATAATATATGAATCAATACAGGATTCTCCAAGACACACAAAAAATGATACTTAAAATTGTCGTTGGTCATGTATGATATGTGAAGTAGATAATATATGAATCAATACAGGATTCTCCAAGACACACAAAAAATGATACTTAAAATTGTCGTTGGTCATGTATGATATGTGAACTAGATAATATATGAATCAATACAGGATTCTCCAAGACACACAAAAAATGATACTTAAAATTGTCGTTGGTCATGTATGATATGTGAAGTAGATAATACATGAATCAAAACAGGATTCTCCAAGACACACAAAAAATGATACTTAAAATTGTCGTTGGTCATGTATGATATGTGAACTAGATAATATATGAATCAATACAGGATTCTCCAAGACACACAAAAAATGATACTTAAAATTGTCGTTGGTCATGTATGATATGTGAAGTAGATAATATATGAATCAATACAGGATTCTCCAAGACACACAAAAAATGATACTTAAAATTGTCGTTGGTCATGTATGATATGTGAACTAGATAATATATGAATCAATACAGGATTCTCCAAGACACACAAAAAATGATACTTAAAATTGTCGTTGGTCATGTATGATATGTGAAGTAGATAATACATGAATCAAAACAGGATTCTCCAAGACACACAAAAAATGATACTTAAAATTGTCGTTGGTCATGTATGATATGTGAAGTAGATAATATATGAATCAATACAGGATTCTCCAAAACACAGAAAAAATGATACTTAAAATTGTCGTTGGTCATGTATGATATGTGAAGTAGATAATATATGAATCAATACAGGATTCTCCAAGACACACAAAAAATGATACTTAAAATTGTCGTTGGTCATGTATGATATGTGAAGTAGATAATATATGAATCAATACAGGATTCTCCAAGACACACAAAAAATAATACTTAAAATTGTCGTTGGTAAAACACTTTTCTTTTTAAATCCAGGAGTCGTTCGAAGGAAGCCGGTGAAGCTGCTTTCAGTTCTCTTATTAAGAGCCCTTCTTCGAATTATTCTCATTATCACTATCCTGATATCCGACCCTACGGACTCCTGAGAAAGTAGTGCTCTCTCTCTTTCTCTCTTGGGTCACCTTTTTTTAAATCTCCTACTATCTTTCTCGCACTTGTATACACCCAGCAAAAGGTGAAATAGTTGGAGGGTGAAAGAAGTAGTAGTAGTTCATGGAAAAATAAGATTCGCTCGTTTCACAAAATTTACACCCAGTTATATATAGACGTAGTGTAGTGTAGTGATATGTGATGGGAGAAGGAAAAATGTACGATGCCACAATAATCGTTCACTCAATTTTCCTATAAAGGTAGGGTTGATATTTGGTCATTCTGCAATTTCATCGCGGGTCTGTGCCCCCTTCGATGAGCCCTAGGTCAATGGGACGATTTGCAAAGAAGTGCCCTCCTCATTTGCTTGATCCGCCCCCGACGCCCAGTGCCAGCATTCAGGAGGCGGTCATTGACCGGTCACGGGGTCAATTATGGGTTGATTTCCTGTTCCATCTGGTCCACATCTACCACTGATAGTGGTAGAGCGTCAATGTGGTTTTAAACGGACTTTATCTTAAGCGATTAACTCTTCTCGACCACATATTTTATTGCTTGTCATATCCTTTAATCCTCTTCTATTTATCCACTTCCTTTCATCTCTCACTCCATTCTCCAGTCACTCATTGGGAATTCCCTCGTTAGTTGTACTCATTTTTATTTGGGAAAATCCAAAAATATCAAAATGAAGCAAAGCTTGATTTTTAAAATTGTTAAAAGTTTTTTTTAACGAAATTAAAAGGTAATCATTAATCCATTACATTAAAAATTTAGAATAGTTACTGATAACCCCCCCCCCCCCTCCCTTCCCGAACATTTCCATTATAATTAGTAAAGTTTACTTTAAAATCAAGAAAATTTGGCGCAAATAATCTTGATAATCTTTATAAGATGCATAATCGATGAATCCCCCATCAATCACTGCTTCAATTTGGGGTCTGAAGCATTGACATGCCCGAATCATATGATCTTTATCAATTTCGAACATAAGTCTCTGTTATAGCGGAATTGAGAGATTGAATGGTGTTATGGAGGTGTTGATTGACTTCTCTTTCGACGATGCCATATATATATATATATATATATATATATATATATATATATATATATATATATATATATGGACAAGTGATACACAGAAACGAGAGAAGAGATCCTACTGGAGTTGACCCCGAGAAAAATCAAGGAGAAAAAAAAACATTGCACGACAAGGACTCGAACCTCTTGTTTCCGTGTATCACTTCTCTTCTCCACACGTACTGCTATCAAGCGTTTAAGTTTGGGGGTGGATGCGTGCTACTTTGCGCGCCAACCACACCAGCCGATAGCTTTCGGTCGCTCAAAGAAGGGATGCCTGGCTTTTACCAAAAATATATATATATATGTATATAAATTGATAATCACATGACGCGTGACATATAATAGATGTATTTTAAAGGCCCAAAGAAATAAAAACTGGTAACACAACCCGGAAAAACACTAAGGAAATTAATTACGTGTACCATTAAAGCTTAATAAAGAAAATGGGAGATATAGAAACAGAAAATAGGGCAAACTATTTTAACTCTTATTAAAAAATGAATAAAGAAGTTGGATTTGAACCTGTGTCATTAAGCGCTCTTCGCTAAAATTACCACGACGCTCATCGCCAGAGCTACCATCCTCAACCCATATATATATATATATATATATATATATATATATATATATATATATATATATATGTGTGTGTGGGGGGGAGGGTGCATGTACTATTGAAGTCCACAACTGTGGCAGCGTTATTAATTTTAACTTGTATTTTCTTAATATTTCTTACAAATTTTTTTAACGGGGTCTTCGAGGCGAGAAAAAAACATCCGCGAATGACATTTTTTATTCCTAAACTTCTTTCGAGCGTGTTAAGTCATCTTCAGGGAATGAACAGAAATGGAATTATTTACAAATTTCTACACTATATATAGTCTTTCTAACTAAGCGCTAAGGCAAACTAAGCGCTACAAGAAACATATGAAATTGGAAGGCTCAGATTGTCTGACTATTTGACGATTGCTTTGGTTGCCTTAGCTCGTCAAATTCTCATTGCTCTCGTGAAGACTGTGTTAGTGCCTAAATTTTTATCGCACTGAGATTTGTCCGTTAGTAATGCGCGTGTGGTAAATCCTTTTGGATAAGTTTTAGCATGCTGTTAATAAATTCATTTAAGAATTTATTTTTTTTTTGCATTTAGAATTGTGAAATTTTCCACTCGCTTTCGTGCACTCGTGGCGAGGAGTGAACTTGTTTCTCCCCCTCCCCCTCTCAGCTCTTCATCGAGTTTCCTTGGTCGGACAACAACCTGTAGGCATTCGAAAAGCTCCCTACACGGAAGGTAAAGTGCCATTTGAAAAACTATATATTTTTTGTGGACTGGGACACCTTTCTTGGAAACTCTCTTTTCTCTAAAACCTGGTGATAAAGTCTCTATCAAACTACACACATGCACACATACAAACACATACAATTACTCCGTGGGGATTTTATCCTAACATATGAGGATATGGAAGGATAAATGAGGGAGACCCGGCGGTTAAGCGCTGAAGACCCTCTCCGATGGCCCCAAGCCTGATCGGGGAAAGGTTTTCGCTAAAATTTATGGGGATCTAAGAATCGCGTTCGTGAGTCTAATCGATACTCATAATGGATACGTGTCTATTTCCTTAAAGGGGAGTGATTGCGAATCCCTCACCTCTCCTAAAGCAGCAGAATGCCTAGAGACACTTAACCTAAAACCTGCGCCGCCCCCCTGAGGGGAGGGGGGCACGATCGCCCCGCTCACGGAAAACCTCACAGCCTCAGAGACGTCCGAGATCGTCCTCTTCTTGTAAGAGGGAATCTAGGCACGCTTACCATTCGAGAAAAAATAACTTGAAGGTATTCGCTGCCGAAAGGTCCCCTTTCCCTAAGGAGATGGATGTCCTTGATGTATCAGAAGGAGCAATATCCGGGAGATACAAATGGGAATTTACCTCGGACGACTGCAGCGAAAAACAAGTCAAGGAGGCTTTACTCCAAGGCTTAATCAAACTGGCACCCAAAACCTTTATTATTCTAACGGACGGCGAATACAGGAAAAAACGTACAGGAAAACTAATCACGCCACCAAACACTCGACAAGGACCTAAGCTCGTAAGAGAATAAGTCCAAAAAACAACACGAACACACACAGGAATCTTTAGTGAACAAGACAATGGAGCCATTAAGAATATTACATTTTATCTCAGACGGTTGGATAAACAAAATATGCTATACGGTAACGTAATACAACAATGTGACACAGACGTTATATTTATCTCAGAACATAGGATGAATGACACAGACAGGATAAAAATTTTCCCCTACGAAGTCTTAACCAAAAATCACAGCGAAGAACGTTTCGACGTATGCGCGATAGCTTTAAGAATAGGTCTTGACTTCAGATTAATAAGTGGACTCGATGAGTCATACCTCGCTGTTGAGGTCTGTACGGCAGTGGGCCCCCTGGTCTTGGCAACAGGGTACCAGCCCCCAAGAAGAGGGTACTTGCACCTTCACAACTTCCTGTAACTTTGTGGTCACGGCAGAACCATTCATTTTGCTGGCGACCTCAATGCTAAGAGTGCTGCCTCAGATTACATGTTGACCAACCCAGAAGGCAGAAATCTTGAGACACTTATTAAAAGGCAAATTATGACAAGAATTGAGCCAAACTTCCTCACATACATTACCCACATAGCAGCCACAAAACCAGACATAGTGCTCACTAGTACTGTGTTCCCCTACAACTACTTAATTGAACCGAGCCCTCCTATCCCCAGCGACCACCAGGCTATCTTTATTAAAATCTCAACCTCCCTTATTCAAGTCCCTATCCCAAAACGCAAGAGGTACGCTTGAGCCAACTGGGATACTTATAAACGACTCCTCAAAAATTGCAGCACTGACCGCTTAATTAATGCCACTCTAGAAGAGATTGACGAGGAGTTGGATAAAACTAATGATAATTTATTAAAAGCCGATAAGGAAGTCATTGCCCGAGTTAAATATAGAGCTCTTTCTGCCTCTTCTTGGTCCCCTAGAATGAAATCACTCGCGAAGGAATACGGGGAACAGATCAATGTAGTAAACCTCATTGGCCCCAACATCACTACGCACAGACGAACACCACAGATACGCGACGAATTAATGACTCTTATTAGGGAGCAGCAGAAAGTACTTTGGCACAATTTGATAGACGGACTGAATATATAAAACGACTCACGTACATTTTGGCAGACAGTAAAAAGACTAAGAGGCGGACAGCCACAAAAGACCTTGAAACTTACACGTGACAATCCTGAAATTATGGACGCGGAAGAAATCAAAGAGTAATTCAGACTATACTGGGCATCTATATTTAAGATATCCCCAGAAGAGAATAATAACTTTGATTTAGACTTCGAAGACAGAATAATAAACGATTTGAACGACCAGATACACAGAACCCATCCTCATCATTATGTATCGCAGAAAAGGGACATGGAGGGGGGGGGGGGACTCGGCGGTAGAATTACTGCCGAAGAACTCTCGGAAACTTTAAAATCCTTTCGTGAACGAGCACCAGGGCGTACAGGACTGACAAGTGAGAATTTTATTCGAGCCCTGCCTAACATCCTTTTGGGGCTCATGAATATCATAAATGCGTGCCTGAACGTGGGTTACTTCCCTGATCACTGGAAGGTATAATAAAATGATATTGATTCCCAAAGCCGGTAAGCCACCGGGCAGTCCAGCTAACTTCAGGCCTTTATCTCTCTTAGAATTTGCAGGGAAAGTCTTGGAGAAAATATTGGCCAACAGGGTGAATAAGTTTTTCGAGGAAAGTCATTTTTACAACCACCAACAACATGGCTTCCGAAGGAATCGAGGAACGAACACGGCGCTAGCCGTGATCACCGAAGAGTTGGCAAAGGTAAAAGCTGAAAGACGCCACGCAAATCTGGTACTCCGCGACGTCAAAAAGGCATTTGACAAAGTATGGAAGAGAGGCCTGCAATACAAAATTTTACAACTAGGCCTCAATCCCATACTTGAAAGGATTCTATGTGACTAGGTAATGGAGAGGAGGGCGTTTGTAAACATTAAAGATTTCAATGGCCTCAAGTTTGAGCTCGAGACGGGGTTGCCACAAGGTGGGTGTATAAGCCCCTTGCTATAGAACATATACACCATCGACCTTGCCAAACTTTTGACTGAAGGCTCGTTATACGTCCATTTTAAGACGATATAACGATGATCTGTACGACACGTTATCACAATGTGAATTACATGACGCAGAGTACGGCGGTAGAAATCGAAAACATCAACTCGAGAGAGAAGATGGACGATATCTACCAATGCCCCCAAAGTTCCGTGTAATTCCACTATTCCGACGGACCCTCGCAGACATCCGTGTGGGGGAGTGTACGAATCCCATGCCGCACGGAGGGCACGGTTCTGGGACTCCGTATTCGAATCATGGATATGAAAGTCATGTAGCTAAAACTACATGGAATGCACGGAGGGACTTGGGAGAACTTTTCAAGTTTTCAAGTTCCTAAACCTGAGTACCTCCAACAAACTAAAGATCTATAATGCGTGCATTCGATCAAAACTCCTGTATCAGCCAGTCCCTATAAAAAACGATTCCCAAAACCCAAGTCCTTAAACTGCAAAAGGTCCAAAATAAGGCTGTCTATATTATAACGAGAACCCGAAGGAGAGAGCGGAGAAGGCAGAGTGAGCTCCATGGTGAACTAGGGATAACCCCCATAAACGTGGAGCTTCACCTGAGAGCAAGCAAGATCTGGGACAAAGTACACCGACACCTCCCTCCCGAACTTGTACTCGAGCACATGGACTTTGATGACAGAGGACGTGCAAGACTTTTTAAAAGCAGCAGACTACTCATTGACGACGGCGTAGACCCAATGTTCACTTAGATTTTCATAATACCCAACCAACACAAAGCCAAATAAAATTCCCTTTCACTAAATTAGTTAAGTGCTAATTTTCTAATTTTTCCCCAAAGTTTTGCGCGATCAACTCGCTAAAAATACCAAAAACAACATGAAGTAAAAAATAAACAAAATAATAAAAACAACTCAAAATCAGGGTGTAAACAACCCAGATAAAAACATAAAAAGTCTACACCAGAAGCAATAGAGATCAAAAAACCCTCTGCTACAAAGGTTTGAATGCCTTTTAAATATTTATATATATATATATATATATATATATATATATATATATATATATATATATATATATATATATATATATATATATAACAAAAAATATATACCAAAACGCAAAGAAAGCCAGAGATGCCCTAGGACCAAGGACCTGTCTTTTATTCTACTTTTCATTTTCGCTTTTCTATCAATTTCCCCATTTTTTCCGCACTATTTTTCCTACTAAAACCCTCTACTACTATATTCCTCACTTTATATGTCCAATGTCTGACGATTTGACGGCTTAGTTCATCTGACTGCTCACATCAACCTACGCACTGCTAAGTTACGACAACCATTTGTCTTGAATAACTTTGCGAAAGAAGAAGAAGCTTTTTTTTCAACATACGATTTCGTAAAATAACAAGCAGAAGATAGAAGAGATATATGCGCGAATCAGACTGATTGGAGAGATCTCGTGTTTCTGATTCGCGGGTTTTCACCCCGAAACGGTGATCTCCTTAAATTTACTTCTCTCAATCTATTCCTTTTTTATATATCTGATACTATCCCGCTTTATTTCCATCTAACACAGTATAACCTGACTACTAGCAAGGTCTCAGAAGCAGTCAGTAGTAGGGTGTAGTGAACCCCCGAAGGATACCCCGTTAGGGGGCCAGAGAAGGAGCCCGATTATCGGTGACGAGCCCAAATCTGACTGCAGGACCCCTTATAGATCTAGACCTAAATATGTAGGGTGGTCGGGTATTGTGCGCTCCTGAGCAGGCAGGCCAGATAGTAATAGCAGCAGATAGGGAGCTTTTCCCACTAGTGGAGCGGGGTAAATAATCTACAAACTTATTTTCAAAAGAACGTCCCCCTATTTGGGGGGAGGCATGAGAAAAATTGATCATGGACCCACAGGATTTCACTAAAAGGCTCCCACTTCGGCTAATTCAGAACGGATCAAAACGGAAGCCACAGGATGTCGCACATAGCATTTTCAAGGGTCTGTCAAGCACCATAATCAAATGCATCGAAACACCATATGGATTCGTTGTCATTTGTGCAAAAAACAATGACGTTGAACTATTACTTTCATCGGCAGGAACCATCACTTTAAGAAAAATTGACTTAGAGTTAAAGTACCTCCCCAGATCATTGCCAACCGGAGCATTGTATGTCGAAAGGTAGAGTCATGGGTGGGAGAACACTCACCAGATGAACTAAACAAGGAACTTGTGGAACAACAATCCTGGCAGAAAATACACGATATCATCAAATTTAAGGAACACACACACGTGTTCAAAATCGTGTGTGATTCAACCGAGATTGCCACTAAAGCACTTAAAAAGGGACTTCTCGCATACAGTATTAGAATCCATACCTGTAACATCCAAAGGGACCATTATCATAATATACAACTTTGTTTTAGATGCTATAAAATGGAAGACCAAGTAAGGAACTGCCCAAGTAAGGAAGAAATATGCTCGGAATGCAATGGCCCCTACTCATAGAGGAGCTGCCCAAATTACATTAACAAATGTGCTAATTGCGGAGGGCGCCACAGAACAATGGCAATGACATGCTCGAAGCGAAAATAAATAATAAAGAGAAAAGAAACAGAGACATATCAAAGAAAAAAAAAAACAAGAAACTCTTCATACGTGGCGGCAGCAGTAGCAGCAAAAAATAAAAATAACGGACAAACAACTCAAGTGACAATTGACAGAACGTTGAACGTAAAGTTACTGACGTGTATTCTTCACTCACACGTCATGAGTCTTGCACAACCAGGAACATATGCCAATGCGTTGAACTTCATGCTCAAGGAAAACGGGCAGCAACCAATGAAATTCCCACAAAATATTGACTTATCGGCCATATTTAACATAAAAATTTCAAAAGACACAAAAAAGACACTCATCGAAGAGGAAAAAAGAAATGAAAGAGAATCGAAACAAGAGGAAGACACAGAAACCGAGAAAACAGAATCTGAAACAAAATGTGAAACTGAGAAAAGCCAGATGTCGGCACGGACAGAAAGGAAAAGCAGAACCGCCAGAAAAGGATACAAATAAATAATCGTAAAATCTTCACTCTTTCATAAAAGGAAAATCACATAAGAACAAACAAATAAGATATCGGATAATAGAAAATTAAGAATTCTACAGACAAATATGAATGGATGGAAGAATAAAGAAAACACATACGGAAATATATTTAGAGAAATAGATCCGGCATAATTCTAATTTCAGATCACGGGATTAACCTTGAGGTTCACGAACTAAAAATATGGAACTACGACGTAATAGCGACTAACCACACAAACGAACAACACGACGGAACAGAAATAAACATAAAAAAGTATTAGAGTACAAGACAAAACAAGGGCTAACCAAATCCTACCTCGCCATTGAGATAAAAATGGAATTAACTAATATAATAATTGCCACAGGATACCAACCACTGAGGCGCCCGGGACTCCCAATAAATAACTTTGTGAGAATATTTAATAATAAAATCCCAACTTTGTTTTGGGGAGATCTTAACGCAAGATGCACGCACACAGGATACAGGGACAAAAATCAAACGGGAAAGGACCTAAAAGCACTAATTGACAGAAGGATAACCAGAAGACTTGGACCATATATCCAACACTAATTAAAAACAGAACTGCAACGACTCCAGACATCTGCCTTGCAAACTACAATATTCCATTTAACTACCATATGGAACCTGTAGACGTTATATGCAGCGACCAATCAACAACCTTTTCAAATATCCACTAAACAATGGAAAGCGCACCATAGAGCAGATTGGAAAAAAATACAAACAAGAATTGAACGACCTAACACCGAACGGATTAAATGAAGCCACTTTAGAAGAAATCGACGACGAACTGGAAAAAATAAGGGCACGAATACAGAAAGCCAACGAAAACACGATACCCAGAAGAACATACAAAACAATCAAATATTTTATATTATCAGAGGAAATGAAGACTAAGAGGGCAGAAATAAAAACGATAAACAAGGACATTATAACAAATGGAACAACGATAGAAAAAGACCGTAATCTGAGAACAAAAAAGAGGGAACTACTAAGCGCAATAACGGATAAACAAAGAGAATACTGGGACACTGCCGTTCGAAATATTGACAACGAGCTAGTGCCCCGAGAATTTTGGAAAAAGATAAGACGCATGGGAAGCACTAAGGGGGAAAAGAAAACAAAGATCAAGGACAGAAACGGGAATTTAATCGAAGACGAACACGAGATTGAAAAATTGTTCAGGAAACACTGGAACTGAGTGTTTAACATTAGTGAAGAGGAAAACAAAAACTACGATATAGATTTTGGAAATCAAATAATTGACTAACTAAATGAACGGATCGAGAGGACTTTTCTATATCACTACGTAGAAGAGGAACGATATGCGAACGAAGAATTTAACACCGAAATCACAATCGCGGAATTAAAGAACACCACCACCATATTTAAACAAAAGGCCTCTCAGAAATCGGGCTTTATTAGAAAAAATTATATAGAAGATCCGGATAATATACTCGAGGGGATAAGGAACGTTTTTAACGCCTGTCTTAACACGGGATATTTGCCAGATAAGTTAAAAATTGCTAAAATGATATTCATACCGAAGCCTGGAAAACCGCCTTTGCAGGTTGAAAACTTCAGACTGTCGTAGTTTGACCAGGTGTACGCTGTTATACGCACACTGGCCTGCTGGCCAACCGAAATTAAGGCTCCACCCGGGGATGGCTCTAAGAGTGCTTTAAATACACAGTTTCTAGGCCAAGGAATATTCAAACAAGACTACAAAAATATACTTTAATAGGACTAAAGATTACATACACATATAGGGCAAGTTAAATGGCAATGCAATTAAATATTGACGGTTCATGGCTAAATGATTGACACTATCAATTAAATTTGAACCGAAGAATAATTAATTAAGAAATGATCTTACAATTATGCAAGTTCTAGAACAAAGGGGATCCTTGAGGTTCGACGCAGTAAAGGTGGAAGCAGCGTGACGAAGTGGGTGTTAAATCCCTTTTACCTTGATTTGCGGCGAGTAGGACCAGGAAGGTAAGTTCGACCTTGAACTTGTGGGCGTCTCACGAGACGCTCAATCCAACTTCGGGATATTGAAGATGGAACCTCTTATCCTTAAGAGGCAAACTGAGGGTGCTTCAGGGATGGCGTTCCGATCCTTAAAATTCGAAGACGTGGTGAGAAAGGTTGAAGTGCGTCTAAAACTATCTCCACGAACAACACTGAGTGACGACTAGCTCTTCCTTGGCTCTTCAGAAATCCTTCAATTCTTCTCTGGACGAGAATGTAGTCGATTCTCTCTCGACTAACGAAGACGTTAACCGCTAACGTACTGGACGGCGGCTTCAAACACAATCTGCCTGTGAATTCGAAGTATCGAATATATACACCGAAATTATCTAGATAGGGAGAGAGATTCATCGCTAACAGACTTCCTTAATTACCTTGGGTCGCGATAAGGGTCAATAGCATGAAGTCGCATCGCCCCCTTAAGGGTCTTTCCATTGTTCTAATCTTCGTAGTATATAGGACAAATAAATGCAGCGCTGCGAACGGGACGTGAGGCCGACTAAATTCGTCTGCGACAAAGGCGTTTCGCCCTCGCGCGAATTGCTTGAAGCAGAGAGTCAACGGCGAACTGGAGAAGTCAGGAGGAGGGGAAGAGGGGTGACGGAGAACCAAGGTACCGGAGAACGTAGGAAGAGAAAAAAAATCATTTTCTTTCTCCTTATTCTTCCACACAGACCAATATCCCTTCTCGACTTCATCGGGAAGCTATTTGAAAAAAATACTGAACCAAAGATTAAATGAATATCTAACAGTAAACAACTTATGGAACAACCAACAATTCGGCTTCAGAAAGAAAAGGAACACGGAGATGGCCCTCAGCGTGATCACGGGGTAAATAAATAAAGTGAAAGGAGAGAAAAGCAGCATGGATATAGTATGCCGGAACGTATTGAAGGCATTCAATAAAGTCTGTCAAAGATGCATGCAACAAAAAATTCTTAACTTAAAAATGAATAACTACCTAGAAAGAATTTTATGTGACTACGTTATGGAAAGATATGCATACATAGACACGGGGAATTACCAAAGTAGAAAATTCAAGCTTAATGCAGGCCTCTCTCAGGGAGGGTGTTTAAGTCCTTCGCTATACTCTGTGTATACTTCGGACATTCCCCCACCCAGGATCGAGAGCTGTGTGAACATACGATAACATAACATAATTTCACGGATGACAAAAGCCACAAGGGCCTATCAAAGGTCATCCGCATCTGTCAAAACCCACCCACAAAATGCATCCATAGGATTGTGTCAGATCATGCATCTACAATTCAAACCATACACATGAATGTGTCAAAAACAAAAAGCATCATCATCAAGACTCGTCAAAATCCAAATCAATCGTAATATAAAATAATAAAAAACTGCATCCACAGGAATGAGTCCAGAATACCCCCCAAAGTTAACCCTCCCTCCCCATAAAATAATTTAATGTGCGTTTGAATACATTCAAGTTTGGACTATCTACCGTCTCAGCTGGCAAACTAGTCCAGTAATCTACCATTCTATTGGTGAAAAAATATTTTCTAACACCTAACCTGCACCTCTGTTTTTTTAATTTTTAAGGGGTGACCCCTAGTCCTATTACTACCTTCCAACTCAAATAACTTGCTAAGATCCAATTTATCCATCCCAGAACAGATTTTAAAAAGCTCAATCATATCTCCCCCTATGTTGTACAATTTAAAGATGATGCTCAATTGAACTTAATGTCTCGAGTTGTTGCTTTGAGTAGAAATAAAGTAATTATTGTTGGAGATTTTAATTTACGGGATATAAATTGGAACATTATGACTGCACCTGGATCTGAGAGGAACTATTCAAATAAATTTCTCAAATGTATTCAGGAGAACTAATTGGTCCAACATATCCTGGATTACACTAGAGCTAGAGGCCTAAATAGACCCAGTCTACTCGACTTGGTGATCACTTGTGGTGATGCAGATGTGGCTGAGGTGCAGATTGAATCCCCAATTAGCAGAAGTGATCATTCTGTAATTGTTTATGACTATGTTTGTGACATTGAGATAATAAATGTTGAGCTGAGTGAAAAATCAATTACTTTAGAGTCAACTTTGTGGCAATGGGAGTAAGATTTGATGAGGATTGGGACAACTTGCTTGGCGATGAGTGTATTTTGGAGAAGTGGAGTAGATTTAAGGAACACTATGAGGCAGTTGTTCAGGAATCTGTGCCTAAATATAATGTAGGAAGAGGGAAACATAAACCAATGTGGTTGAATGGTAGATGCATCAGGACAAGCAGAAGGAAGAACCTAGCATGGAAACTGTAGAAGGAAAGACCTAGTATATACTTGTATAGACAATATACCAAAGAAAGAAAAAAGTGTTCTGGAATTGTTCGAGAATTCAATTAATTCCCTGTGTTTATCGGAACCCACAGATGCAGCCCAGAATAACGGCCGCATAAATTAAAAACCTAAACGATTACGAAAGAAAATGGAAAATTATACCGATGTATCGTAAAAAGCTATCCGACGTTTATGTAGACGGAGTTCGATACAGGTATAACGGAAGGCAAGATTTTAGGCCTAAGTATTACAAAAAACGGTTACAACAAACACGTTACCGAAAGAATAAACAAAGAACGAGGCATGCTAACTCTACTTTACAAATTGAAAAATCTAAATATGAAAAATAAGAGAAAGATTTACCAAGTAATGATCGAGCGAACTTTGATATATCCAACAATTGCCATGTAGGGTGCGGCAGAAATACCTCCCATATTTTAAACTTTCACCTATGTGTTGCTAATGAACTTATGCAAGTGCCAATGATGTTTTTATTTAGCTAATGACTTACCATTTCTTTTTCAGATACCCTCATTAAGCAATATGGTTTGGACTGGTGCACATCGTGCTTTTGCTATAGAAACGTTTTTGAAGAATGGTGAATCTGTAATTGCAACACAGAGAGCTTTTCGAGCTCATTACATGTTAGGTCGGAATGATGCTGTTCCGGGTGAAAAATCAATACTGCTATGGGTTGCAAATTTCAGAGCCACCGGTTCAGCACTTAAAAGAAAGCCACCTGGAAGACCTCGAAGCGCTCGAACTCCAGACAGTGTTCAAGCTGTGAGACTTTCTGTTACTCAGTCTCCTACACGTTCAGCTCGCAAACATGCTTCTGCCTTGGGATTGTCTGATCGAACAATCATAAGAATTCTACACACTGATCTGAAGTTCCATCCATACAAATTAATGATTACTCAGAAAATGAACGAACGCGACTGGGAAGCTCGCATGTCATGTTGGCACGATGTTCTTCAAAATGCTGTTCTTCTCACAAGTGATGAAGCTCACTTTCATCTCTCAGGATGCGTGAATAAGCAAAATTTTCGTTATTGTGCGGAAAGTAACCCCAGACAGCTTCATGAAAGACCTCTACACAGTGAACGAGTGACTGTATGGTGCGCAGTTTCGAAATTAGGTGTATGGGGTCTTTATTTTTTTGAGGAGACATTTCTGGAACCAAAAGTAAACGACCTTCGCAATCAGAATGTGTGGTTTCAGCAGGATGGAGCCACCGAACACACAGCAAGAAGATCAATGGAAGCTCTGAGAGAAATCTTTCCAAGGCGTTTGGTTTTCTTACGCGGTGACATTCATGGCCAGCACCCTCGCCCGATCTCAACCCCTGGGATTTTTTTCTCTGGGGTTACTTGAAAGCTGAAGTCTACAAAGATCGACAGGGTACCATTGAAGAATTAAAGAATGGTATTCTTCAACAGATTGCAGAAATACCGTCTGCAATGACCCTTCGAGTGATGCAAAACTTCAGAAACCGTCTCCAACAGTGTATAGCGAATAGAGGTCACCATTTAGCGGATGTAATTTTTAAAACCAAATGAACAAAAACTGTAACCATTTGTTTAAACAACAGTAAAATTAATTTTTCATAAATGTTGTTTCTTCTTCCTTTTGTCAACCTTTCAAATGTGGGAGGTATTTCTGCCGCCCCCTGTATAAGTATTCAAGAAGCAATATTATAAGAATTCAACGTATACAGAATAAGGTAGTATACATAATTACGAATACACGACGACTAGAGAGGAAAAGACAGAGACTTACACAACGAAGCAAAAATAAAAACATTAAACAAAATAATTTAAAAAGAGCCCCAAAAATGATTGATAAAACAAGAAGAAATAGGAGAGGAATTAAATAATCAAATAGTACGAGGAGCAGGATGGGGACAACATATGCTGTTTCCTAGTGCTAAAAAACAAAGCGGACCAAAGGGAAGAGGAGGAGATTTACGGGTAAACCAAATACGGACACCTGATTATGACTAAAATCTTCACGAACAATGACAAAACTCACCGGATTGGACTTAATCCAAAAAGAGAACACAAAACTAACAACCAAAAGGAACAAATTACAGAACAAATCAAAAGACAACATTCAATAAAGAAGAGAGAAACAAACATAACTAACTAAAAAAACATGAATTCACACAACAGATACGAGAATAAAGCAACATAACTCATAGAAACTCGAGTTGATAACATAGCAGGAAAGTAAAGCAACGGTTTGAACGCCTATCTCATATACACATAACATAAAAAACAAAACAAACACAGAAATAAACAAACAGACACACTTACACTCTTACTTATTTCGAACTTAACTCTAAAAATTAGCATAGAGTACAGAGATGGGTGTGACCTCCACGCAAATTTGCACCTCTCTGCAAACCTCCAACTTCCTTCAGCTTCAATCATCTTCCTCCTTTACCGCTATCCAAAGATGGGCCAAACATTAAGACTAGGGACAGGTACAGCAAATAGTAACAATTAAAAAGATAGGAAAACATAAAACATCGTGGCCCAGGTCCCACGTTAAGCAGATCCACAGGCCAACTTGGTCAACTTTCAAGCCTTTGCTTTATTTCAGTCTGTCCTATCCTTACTTCTTTCTTCTTCCTATCCCGCTACCGAGGGAGGAAGGCGCCGGGGAATCAAGGGGAGGCGGGCCTCGCCCTGCCTCCCCGACCAGGTACCTCCTCCGAGAGGGACTGGGCAGGGGGGTGGGGGTGGGGGCACGGGGATCTATAACTTTTTCGCAAAGGAGGCAAAGGAAAATAAAAGTTTGAAAACGTGCTTCTTTTAACGGCGCTCAACTCGGAGACGCCGAGATGTCGGGAGTATGGTTTCCGGTTGAAGTTGCACGTTAATTGCCGATTTCTTCAGTTGAATAATGACTGCTTCTGCCATCCACAATCTTCTGCGGTTTTGGAGTCTCAGGATGATGTAGGTGTCCTTATTCAGCTTTCCACGGTTTAGAGTAGCGCCATGATAGTGGGCGTGTTTTTCAATCGCGCCATCTTGAAGGGGAGCTGTCAGTCGTCTTGAGAGGGTTGTGAAGGTTATGCCGATGTACTTTGAATTGCGGTGTTCGCAGTTACCGACTTTGCACGAATATTCGTACACGACATTAGTCGCCTGGAGTTCGCTCGTCGGAGGGAGACAGCTGTTCTTCATGATGCAACAAAAAAACAAGTAGTTTGCCCTTAAAAATTTCCTGCGCCAGGATTGGCCAATTTTTGTAATACTTATGTTCACGTAGAAAGACTATATATAGTGCAGCAATTTTAAATAATTCCATATGCCTCCAGCTAAACCCGATCCAGGAAAGGGTCCTCAGTGACTAAATCTTGGAAAGGAAAGCCCAAATCTCGATGGAGGGCTACAGAGGGCCCAAATTCGAACTTGAGGCGGGTGTTCCAAAGGTAGCTGTCTGAGTCCACTGCTGTACCTAGTGTACACATTGGACCTACCTGCTCCAGTTGGGCAGGATGTGATGTATCCTCCCCATTAACTATGACGACGTCATAGTTAATGGTGAAGTTTACCCTTACACCAACGAGGGTAAAGTCCTAGGTCTACACATCACCTCAACCGGGTATAAGATCCATATTAAAGACAGAATTTCCCTAGAGAAGAGAAAGCTTGGGAAATTATATAGGTTCAAAAGCCTCAGCTCAAATAATATCAAAAAGCTGTACACTGCTTTTGTACGCTCAACATTGATATACCCGGCAGCGGTAATGCAGGCCGCGGGTCCTCACTCTCTCAGGCAAATGCAGAGAGTGCAGAACAAAGCACTCCTGCTGGTAGCTGGAGCGCACAGGATGGACCATAATCGGCAGACAGAACTGCATGCAAGAGTAGGACTGAAGCCACTGAATATAGAACTCCAGAGGCTAGGGCGATGGGCCGGGGACAAATCGAAGAAGAGATACTCCCAAACTTGGACACCGACATAGACATTCCGAGAGCTCAAATTGGACGCGCAACCAGGCGCGTCTAGCAAAACACTGATGGTACAGAAAAGAAAACAAAAGAGAGTAAGGAAAAGAAAAGAGAAAAACTCAAGAGATGCCCTCTACACTAGGGTAATACTCAACTTCTATTTTATCTAATACACATTTCAACAATTTCTTCATCTCCATTTCATCCCCATTATGTTCATTCCCTGAAGATGACTTAACACGCTCGAAAGAAGTTTAGGAATAAAAAATGTCATTCGCGGATGTTTTTTTCTCGCCTCGAAGACCCCGTTAAAAAACTTGTAAGAAATATTAAGAAAATACAAGTAAAAATTAATAACGCTGCCACAGCTGTGGAGTTCAATAGTACATGCATACAACATGGCATTTTACCTAATTATATATATATATATATATATATATATATATATATATATATATATATATATATATATATATATATATATATAGATAGATAGATATATATGAGGATCTCCCCAAATTATTTGCGTTCGATGTATCCGTTTCCTTTGGCACTTAAAGTTAAAACACGAAAACCAACGAGGGATTCCCCGCAACTGGCGGTGGGGTAGGGGTGGGGGTGGAAAAGGGGTACAACTAAAACCTGGAGGAAAGGCGTGCCCTCCAGACCTCAGTGCCCCAATAAGAACGTGTGCTCTCTCTAGGGCCATCTTATGCAGCTCTTTTAAATCTCACAAAACATCTTTTCTGCGCCCGCTCAGACCCGACAAAGGTTGAAAGATGGCGTTGAATTTTCTTTAATAAAAAATAAAAACAAACAACCAACGATGGCATTGCCATTAGAGATCTCTAAAGAAAGTGGTGAAGTTGGGGGAAAGTGAAGATGTGTAGAAGATATATACCTCCTCCAAATGTCAGCTGCAGCATGTTTACCCATGACCAGGGTAGAGTGTTACGCCTCTATCTGGAAGATCGGCGCGCTCTCTCAGTCTCAGTACCACCAGGTGGTCTGGAACTATTTTGCGACTACCTGAGCTTTATTCATTCTAGGCATTTCCGTTTTTACCCTCTTTTGCAGGCTAGTTGCCGACCAGACTTCGTTAATTCATTCCTGATTTGGGTTGGAAGATGGGGAGAGTGTGCTTGCCCCTTCCCCTTGCCTCTGTTTTTTGGGGGGGAGGGTCATTCTGCAATCTTCTTCTATTGCCCCCCCCCCTTTATACATCCTTTTACGCACCCAGAAATAGTATGTGAGGTGGTATATACAGGCTTATGTGTCCTTTTAGCCCCAGTGCTCACAAGGGATATGCGGCTATAACTTTCAACATTTTCACTTCCTCCAGCTTTACCAAATCCTGAATTTCTGCTACAGTCTCGTTGCTATTGCACTTTATTATTTTTTTTTTGGGGGGGGGGCGCTCCACCCCGACTTTGCCTTTTAATGCAGCTTTGATTTAGACTGGAGAAATATTTGACATAAATTACAATCGGCAAGTTTTAGTGATTTAGAAAATGTATCTAAAAATCGTGTCTATTAACAGGTGTCCAAAAAAGTCCTGGTGTTTTTTTTTATAATCAAATTGGATCAATGAAACCATTTAAACAAGCGAATTTTGTCTATAAAATAGTTTACATCAGTTTCGGAATCGCCCCCTCCCCCAAACTCTATAACTCTTAAATATTTTTTTTAGCCTTTTAATTAAAAAAAAAATTGGTATCTCTTCGATTGCGTCTTTATTAAAAAATATTGCATTAGGAATTTGTTGTCTTAAGAGGAAAAAAAGAAGAGGTGACATTTGCTGCACCACCGCGAAAAGTTCAAGGTGAACGTATTTGAAAACATCCGACGTTGGTCAACCACCAGAGAGGAACTTTGAAACGGCTGAGAACTATTTTGTAGACGAAATTCAATATTTAAACTGAACTTACCCAATTAAGTTCACAAAGAAAAACTTCCAAACTTCTTGGACAGATAAACAAATGCGTCCTATTAAAAAAAAAAGGGGGGAAAAATGGATAAAAACACGAAAATATTTTTAGTATAGAATATAGATTCTAAAAAAAATATAAAACTTTTATAGTTTTTGTATTATTATAAAACCAATTAAGAATTAAACCTTCAGAATATAATTAGAAGGTAGCAATTAAAGAAACATTAACTTTGCTTTGACCGAGGCAAAAATGTCACCAGGATGTGACGTCATACCTAGTAGACCGCAACCTCCGCACTTAAATTTGAAAAGTGAGGGCAAAAGGAAAGGAGGGGGGGGGGGGGCAATTCTTGTTACGAATACAAGATTTTACACAGGTTTTACAAAGCTGTCTTTTGAGACACGGTCCACATTGTTCTTGTAGGTTTATAAGCCCCACCAGCCCCAGGAATCAGGGCTAACGAGGAATAATGCTGTAGTTTTTGTTCTCGTTTTCTGGAGTGTCGGGAAAGGTGCGCCGTTTCCCAATTCCGAGCGCACCAAGTAATCTCCTCTTTACACTACTCGAGCTCTGTATCCACTACGCAATTTCACTTCTACTAGCTTTAGCACTTTCTTTACCTCTCCTTATATACTTTTTTGATGATTCTGCCCTCGTTAGTTTTAGTTTTATTCATGTCCTTTTATTCATCACATCCCCTCCCCCTCCTCCCCTCCGTCTCTACTGTGAAAAGATTCCCTCGTTGTTCGCATCAATTTCCTTTCTTACCTCGATTTACTTCGCCTTCAGGTGACTAAAAGAACTGGGAAAAAGACAAAGAATAGAAACGAAATTAAAAAACAAACAAAACGATAAAGCAAATTCTATGAAAGAAGACAAAAGGGAAGTAGAAAAAAAACTCAAATGTCGATAAAAAAACTGCTCTTTTATGATGTGGAATAGAGTGGAAGAGATTAGTGGATTACCGAAGCGGAGGAGCAAGTGTTTGACAAGAGCGCTCATTTGAACAATGTGACTTCGGCTATAAGTGGAAAAGGTACAATTATCGACTCCATGGTGGAGTTTGGATGGAAGAAGGGTGGAATTATCGACGTTCAAGGGAAAGTTGATGGCACTGGCGTCAAACTCATATGGGTTTGAGAAAGAGATACGAACAGTGCCAGCTTGAGACATTTGGAAGCACCCTGGGATACCATTTGGTGGTGGTCCCTGGGATGTCTCTTTGTGGAGGCTCCCGGGTTTCCACTTATTGGAAGGCCACTTGGATATCACTTTGATGAAAATCCCTCCTCTCTTTCCCCTCGTTGTAACTAGCGAAAAGTGGAGTGGCGAGAAGTTTGAGCGTAATGAGCCGGGGGAGTCCGCGCAGATATTGAAAATTTGAGTCCATTATTCAGAGGATTTTGAAGCGATCTAAAGTTTTATTAAGAAGCTTAGAAAATTGAGAACATGGGGAAGCTGGGACTCCTCCCCTGGGCTGAGGTACCAGCAAATCAGCCCCGGTTGTGGAGTCCTCCTAAATGTGTAGACCCATGGGCAGTTGCCCTCTCCTTTAATTCCGCCTGAGAAACTAAATTCTTATACTAAAATCCCACGCCTAAAAATTATCTGCTAGATATATAAATATATAGTGTGGACATTGATTTACCTTAATTCTTTGGGTCATGGGTATCTGATCAGACATTTATGCTCAACCAAAAGGTTATAATTAGATATATAACAAATTCCTGTTGAGACTTTCATTAATGCATTTAAAATCACATCGTTAATTCTTTGAACAAATTTTTAGTCATTGAAGTTCATTTGTGAACAAAAGTTGTTTACAAACATTTGTATTCTAAAATATAGAGAGGATTCTTGCAGCTTTAACTTGAGGTATTTAATTTCTCCCTAAATATGGACATGATTCTTGCAGCTTTAACTTGAGGTATTTAATTTCTCCCTAAATATGGACATGATTCTTGCAGCTTTAACTTGAGGTATTTAATTTCTCCCTAAATATGGACATGATTCTTGCAGCTTTAACTTGAGGTATTTAATTTCTCCCTAAATATGGACATGATTCTTGCAGCTTTAACTTGAGGTATTTAATTTCTCCCTAAATATGGACATGATTCTTGCAGCTTTAACTTGAGGTATTTAATTTCTCCCTAAATATGGACATGATTCTTGCAGCTTTAACTTGAGGTATTTAATTTCTCCCTAAATATAGAGAGGATTCTTGCAGCTTTAACTTGAGGTATTTAATTTCTCCCTAAATATGGACATGATTCTTGCAGCTTTAACTTGAGGTATTTAATTTCTCCCTAAATATGGACATGATTCTTGCAGCTTTAACTTGAGGTATTTAATTTCTCCCTAAATATGGACATGATTCTTGCAGCTTTAACTTGAGGTATTTAATTTCTCCCTAAATATGGACATGATTCTTGCAGCTTTAACTTGAGGTATTTAATTTCTCCCTAAATATGGACATGATTCTTGCAGCTTTAACTTGAGGTATTTAATTTCTCCCTAAATATGGACATGATTCTTGCAGCTTTAACTTGAGGTATTTAATTTCTCCCTAAATATGGACATGATTCTTGCAGCTTTAACTTGAGGTATTTAATTTCTCCCTAAATATAGAGAGGATTCTTGCAGCTTTAACTTGAGGTATTTAATTTCTCCCTAAATATGGACATGATTCTTGCAGCTTTAACTTGAGGTATTTAATTTCTCCCTAAATATGGACATGATTCTTGCAGCTTTAACTTGAGGTATTTAATTTCTCCCTAAATATGGACATGATTCTTGCAGCTTTAACTTGAGGTATTTAATTTCTCCCTACACGTAATAGTGCCAACCTTCTCAACATTCGAGTGTCTGCGTGTGTATGCTTGCAACTCATTGGATTATTATTATTCACTTCGGCCTCTAAATCTTTCAAACGCCGACAGGTGGGGCGAGTGATGGTTGCCCTCATGCTGTGGGTGGGGGCCGGGCGGGGCCAGTACCTCCGCCTTCCGACGCCCCCTGTCATCAAGTTCGGGCGCTTCAGACCCCTCCTACAAGCCCTCTTCCGCCCACCCTTCCTTAAGTCCGGACACGGCCCCTTCAGGAGACCCCCTCCCCCACTGCCGCCCCCGATGGAACCCCATTTCCACCCTCCCGTCCTCCCTCCCATCCACGCCCCAATGAAGCCTCCGCCCCCGCACGCATTCAAGCAGGTAAATTATCATCTAATAATAATAATAATATTAATAATAACAACAATAATAATGATAGTAATAACAATAATGATGATCAAAATAATCACACTAAAACGATAGTAAAACAATAATGCTAATAATAATAACAACACATTCGATAATAATAATCTCTCTTTTTTGTTCGTGTTCCAGATTGGGTCTCCACCCAGGAGGCCGCCATCGGCCCCGCACGAGTTCGGATCCCCGAAACCGAACAGCATCATCGCCCTAAAGCCCCCCCCAATGGGGATCGCCGGCCAGAGCACCTCACACTCCCCCCATAAACCCCAGCAAAGCTTTCGGGCCCCCCATCACCTTCTACACCCCTTCCCTAGCGGCCTCCACCCCACCTCTACCCTCCCGAACCTCGAGTCCAACCTCATACCCCGGCCTTCCATGGGTAAACCCCCCGACGCATCCCCCATCAAAAAACCCCACATTGTCAAGTTGAAACCCATTAAAATGATCGCCAAACCCCACATCCATCTTCCCCCTCCACCCTCTCTTCCTCATTCCTCCCCTATGCCCCAACCCCAAGGGACTTTCAGCCATCCCCACGATGCCCACCAGGGCTCTAAATTCCGTCCCGGTGCTCATCAAAGTGGGGGTCACCTGACTAAACCCCCTGATTCCATCCTCCACTTACACGAATCACCCACGAAAGGACCCCACAATAGCCGCCCTCAGAACCCACCTTCCAACAACCCCCAGAGCCCTGCACTTCAGAACTCCCTATTCATTAGAAAACCCCCCAATTCGAGCAGACCCAGTTCGAGCAGCATCCGCCCACCTGCGAAAATACCCAACCGTCCCTTTCAAAATGACGTCACTGGCCACGTGATCAATCCAGTTCCTGATGACGTCGGAGGTCACGTCTTTACTAAAGTACCCACCCTCAACGCTGGGGTTTTGCCCCTTGCCAATGAGATTGGTGAGCCGCCCAACCTAAGATTTCCGCCTTTTGTCAAATAAATAAAAATATCTTTATTTCACTTTACTTCTTTCTTTTTTTTGTAACATAAACAAACCTTGCTTTATTTCCCTTTATTTAAACCATTTTGTTAAATCAACAAAGCTACCCTTTTTTCCCTTTATTGTCCCTTTGTCAGATATGCAAACCTCCCTTTATTTACCTTTGTTTCCACCAATTTGTTAAATAAACACAGCTCCCCTTTTTAAAACTTTTTGTCAGATAAACAAACCTCCCTTAGTTCCCTTTATTTCTACATTGTCAGTTAAGCAAACCTCTCATTATTTCCCTTTATTTCCACCAATTTTGTTAAAAACCTCCCATTATTCCCCATTTTGCCAGATTAACAAACCTCCCTTTATTTAATTTTTGTCAAATGAACAAACATCCCCTTATTTCTCTTTATTTTACTCTTTGCCAAATAAAAACATTCCTTATTTGCCTTTATTTCCGTCATTTTGTTAAATCAACAAAGCTACCCTTATTTCTCTTTATTGTCTCTTTGTCAGATAAACAAACCTCCCTTTATTTCCCCTATTTTGTTAAATAAACAAAGCTAGCCTTATTTCCTATTTTGCCAGATAAACAAACCTCCCTTTATTTCCCCCTTGAAGTGAGTGATTGGAAAGGTAGGAGAGCCGTGGATGGCAGTGGACTAGGAACGAAGAGAAAAGTGCCAGACGTGGATAAAGCCAAGAACGAATCTATCTTTCCTCTTTAGTCCTAATGTTAAAAGGGCCGAACCATCATGTCCCCTCAATAACATTTATTCTATTTATTTCCTTCGATGATTTCCAGTCTTGACCTTATAATAAATGTGCTAATTTTCGATATCTCTGTTTTGATCTCTTTGTTTCCATTATTTTGATCGCTGTTTCGGGAGGTTTTTTTAATGAAAAATCTGTATGAAATTTTTTGGGGGGCGGGGATTACAAAATAGATTTATATTTAGGTGAGGGCGAAGATGTAAAATAGGGTGTTAACCATCAGTCCTTGTTTAGCAATCTAAAGAAGACCGAGGGATCTGTGCTAACGTAATTATTATTTTTTTTGTAGTTAATTATCACGAAACCCAATGTACATTTACTGATAGAAATCCTATTTATTATTGTTATTGATCAAGTTCTGTATCTTAATAAATAAAATCCGATTACTTTTTCTAAAGATCCAAAATTAAGGTAAAAAATATTTTACATCAACACATATGTATGTGTTGTAGATTATCCAAAAGTGATCAGCCAGTATCCTGGCTAACTGCACTCTCCGACTATAATATTTCCCCCCCTCCTTCCACAATAAAGCTAATATTCTTTTCTATTAACTCTCTCAATCACTCCCACCTCATATTATCACCATACATCTATCAGTGTGAATAATCCTCAACGATTCAACACCTTAATATACAGTAATTTACAGTAATACACTGTAATTCATATATCATTTCATTGCTTAGCAGAGGCTTCCCCAAGAATTAGTCATTAATTCCCTTTTAATTTGCTACTTTCCTCCTGAATTTCATATACCAAACTTCTCCCAGGTAGTTTCTTGTTGTTGTTTTTTTATTTTAAAGGGCTTATTATTCATTTCTTTAGCCAATCTTCTCTCGTTCCTTTTTACAATGTGGTCTGCGCATTCCCACTTCGGAACTTTTCTTCCTCGCTCTATATTCTTCTGCCATGTCTGTATTTTTATCCAATTATTTCTTATAAGTCCCTGTGGATTGAGTTGGCTCTAGCTTATGAATATTCTACTTAAAATTTTTACCCTGATATACTCCTCAAAATTTTCACCTTTCGCCGACTACCTCCCGTTGAAATTTCAACATTATGGTTATTGCTCGTCTGTACCAGTGGTTTTCAAAAATTTTTAT
Organism: Ceratothoa steindachneri; assembly: GCA_963969495.1. Lineage (NCBI taxonomy): Eukaryota > Metazoa > Arthropoda > Malacostraca > Isopoda > Cymothoidae > Ceratothoa > Ceratothoa steindachneri. The sequence goes on from OZ018336.1 coordinate 53,589,216, forward strand.
GATAGTGGTACCCTAATTGATATCTGTAAGCAACCGTGGCACACCAATATAAAATAATTTACGTATAATTTTACATGGAAAGTACTTCAAAATTAACCATGATGGACATTTAACCTAATTTAATCGGAATAAAACAGAAAATTTTGAAAATAAATAAATGTTGCGTTTAAAAGTTTAATTTGAGCTTGATGAGAATCACATAATTCTTTAAAATTGAGAAGTAGAGTTGAAAAGGCAACTCTCATTTCTTCACTCTCTGTCTGCAATCTTTCTATTTTCCCTGGTTTATGTTGCCCAATGCAGAGAAGTCAGTTTCAAAATACTCTCAAGTGTCGCTAGATTTTTTAGAAATATTTGAAATACCTACATATTTTTTTTGCAACTTAAGTATTTTAAAATTATTTTTTGGTTGCTCCCGCGGCACCCTTATTTGGCTATCGCGGTACCCAGGTTGAATACTTCTTGTCTATCCATTGTTTCGAGAGCTTCTTTATCAATGAATCATCCATCATGGTCCTGAACTTCGCAAATCTCACCAAGGAAGGTGTCTTCAGCGGTCGGCAGAACATCATAGAGGTCCTCTAGATCGAACGCGTCCTTGATATATGATGGGAGAAGTGAATTTGTTCGATACACGGGGAATAAAAAAAAGAGTAAAATCAAAAACAAACCTCGATTAACGCTAATCCAACATGGGTGGCCTCTTTCAACACCGGTTTAATTTTCTACATATCCACAGATGTAATTTGGACCGAGCAGATAGATGCATGGAAATCTTAAATAGCAGTTACTAAGATTACTCATTCCTACATAAATTGCTTTCATTATATTTCCTAAAGCGGCAACAATGTCTGGTCATTTTATTTTCTGAAATATTTTTTTCTGCAGTAAAATTGAAATTGCTAATCCTGTCAAGTCCATTTGTAGCCTTGAATAATTTTACTGTCTTCAAATGATTGCATATGGTCCCTTATCCTAATTTGACCACGACAACGAACCTATTTTGACTATTACAAATTGAAGTTCTGATGTCATTGCGTATTTTTGAATGACAGATTACTCTTGGAAGACCTGATTTTGAGTGACAATGAAAAAACATTTTCGCATAGAAATTTTCAACATTATCTTATTATAAATCCTTTCTATTTTGTTCGTTTTGTATGGTAATTTAAATATAATAAATATACGAGATCATTACACACGAGTAACCGCACTCGTGGAGAGGATGTGGAGCTCGAATTCGGCGACCAATTTCCTGGGTTTCAAAAAGAATTTGATGTGAACAAATACCGTGGCTAACTTCTAAAACCGATGCACAAAATGAATGAGTATCAAACAAGGGTGCTAATTTTAGTTTCTAATAATGGTAATAAAAATATTAATGAATACAAGATAAGTTGACATTGTTTTACAATAACGATAATTGGCAACTGCACATGTTATTAGATCATTCGAAAGGAAGGGTCCCTCTAATTCAACAGTGGGACCCAAATTTCCATGATTTGGGGGCGTGCCATATAAACTCCCACACTTCGAGTCAAGTTGGCAGGCATGGCGACGCCTCTGAGTTTCTATGACAACGGTTCTATATAAAGGTCTGATATCTTCTGTAAACAAGGAGACATAAAATCCCAGGCATATGAATTCTCTGGGCTATTTGCACTAACATGCACGAATTGGTTAGTAGACATTTGTATCTGAGTTTTAAAGAAGACTATCCTTTGCCGGGGGGGGGGGGGCGTTATACAGAGAATACGTCCCTCACCGTCAAGACGCGGAACAGGTTCTCGATTATGCAAGCTTCTCTGTTCTCAGAGAGCTCGCGACATTACGTCCAGACTCTGAGATGGAGTTCAAGTGCTATTTATCAATGCAATCACGCCTTGGGGGAGTAATCACTACATAAATGACTTCCTTGTTGGTGCCCAGTTAACATAGTTGTGAATACCTAGTCTATACACAAAGTATGATAGTTAATTTAATTAAAATTCACAGGGTAGCTATTGTCATTTATTCAAATGAACATGATTGCATTTTACAAGACTATAAGAACATCATTGCATAATTACGACGGATGGCACAAGGCTAAGTTAATATGGGAGTTTTAATTGTGCAAAAATAAGACGTGAGAAAATTCGTTTGGAACTCCGGAGGGTAAGAGTAACTAAAGGGACATGATCTTGTGGACCTACGGCGAAAATCAATCAAGATTACCAACTGGTTCAATTACTTTTAAGATGAGGCTTTCAAAGATAAACTGGTTTGACCTTCATATCTCTAAAAATGGCCGATTTAGTATATCTAGCCACTAGGTGGCGTCAACTGGTGGTCACCTTTTATCATATTTGAACTCAGTGACCTCAATTACCTTTGATAGCATTGGTTTTAGCAGGCTACATTGAGGCAGCGCCACCTGGCGGTCAACTTATACCATATTTGAACTCAGGGACCTCAATTATCTTTTGTAGCATTGGTTTTAGCTGGCGTCATTGAGCCAGCGACTCGTTACGGACAGAAAATGAACACAACGCGAGATTTAGAAGACCCATAGACCTGCTGCCTCACCACAGTTAATAACAAGCTGGCATGCCTTGGTATTCGTCTTAGCTGTCTGCTATTGTGTCATCATTCTTCCGCTGCTTGTGCTGGATTGGACTATACTTTCGTTCTGTTGATTTGTGCTGGATTGGACTTCCGTTCGTTCCATTGATTGGTGCTTGATTGGACTTCCGTTCGTTCCGTTGGTTAATGCTAGATTAGACTTTCGTTCGTTCTGTTAATTAAGGCGGGATTGGACTTCTGTTAGTTCTGTTGGATTGGACATCCGTTCGTTCTGTTAATTGGTGCTGGATTGGACATACATTCGTTCCGTTGATTGGTGCTGCTTGACGTTGGCAACCAATTCGTGGCAAGGAAGTGAAACACCTGTTAGATTTAAACAGGGTTTTAATAGGAAAACTAACTAAATCTTAAGCACAATTATGAGCAGAGACCACCGCGGCTAGCTACAAAAATTACGAAGACTGAGGAACAATTGCGGTCTAAGACAATCCATCAGAAGAATATGGAAGCGAAAATAAACAATTTACAAGAATAAATGGGTATTAATTCCTATTCCTAAAAGTGGAAATAACGCTAGGAATGATAATAAATACAAAGTCGGCTGACACTGTTTTTAATAATGGGCCAATGGTGTTGTTTATAGCTCTCCAGGAGATGACCTTTACTCCTTCAGACCGATTAGGAGATTATAGGAGAAAGCGTTGATCCTACAGCCTGTGTTGTGAGGCCTCGTCAACGTTACCAAAATTAGGTGGGGCCGCGATTTCTATTAGGCTGCCCTAGGGACCATATGAGAGTAAAGTGAGGCTGTTGGACGCTGTGGGGATTTTAGAGAACTCCTCTGTGCTATCGGTTGACGTAGGAGGTAGGAAGAGGAAGTTCTATAGCAACTTAACCTCACGTGGGATTCATCCAAGAAAGGGGGGTATAAAGTCAATGATTGCATCCAGGTGGGGTGGTATAAACTCAATGGTTGCATCCAGGTGGAGTGGTAAAGTAAATAATTGCATCTAGGTTGGGTGGTATAAACGCAATAATTGCATCAAGGTGGGGTGGTATAAACTCAATGATTGCATTCAGGTGGGGTGGTATGAACTCAATAATTGCATCCAGGTGGGGTGGTATAACCTCAATGATTGCATCCAGGTGGGGTGAAATAAACTCAATGATTGCATCAGGGTAAAGTGGTATAAATTCAATGATTACATCCAGGTGAAGTAGTATAAATTCAATGATTGCATCCAGGTGGGGTGGTATAAAATCAATAATTGGATCCAGGTGGGGTGATATAAACTCAATGATTGCATCCAAGTAGGGTGATATAAACTCAAAGATTACATCCAAGTTGAGTGGTAGAAACTCAATGATTGCATCCAGGTGGGGGTGGTATAAATTCAAATATTACAACCTGGTGGCGGGGTATAAATTCAATGATTGCATCAAAGTGGAGTGTTATGAACTCAAAGATTGCATCCAGGTGAGGTGGTATAAACTTAATGATTGAATCCAAGTAGGGTGGTATACAATTAGTGATTGAATTAGAGTGGGCTGGTATAAAATCAATAATTGGATCCAGGTGGAGGGTATAAACTCAATGATTGCATCCAGGTGAGGTGGTATAAACTTAATGATTGAATCCAAGTAGGGTGGTATACAATTAGTGATTGAATTAGAGTGGGCTGGTATAAACTCAATGATTGCATAAAAGTAGGGTGTATAAGCTCAATCATTGCATCCAAGTCGGGCGATGTAAACTCAATGATTTCATCCATTTTGGGTGGTATAAACTTAAGGATTGCATCCAAGTAGGGTGTTATAAACTCAATGATTTTATCCAGGCTTATTGGTATAAACTCCAGGTGAGGTGGCATAACCTCAATGTTTGCATCCAGGTGGGGGGGGGTATAAACTCAATGATTGCATTCAGAGTATGCTGTATAAAATCAATGATTGCATTCAAGTGGGGTGGTATAAACTCAATGAGTGCATCTAGTTGGGGTGGTGTAAACTCTGTAAGTGCATGCAAGTAGGGTGGTGTAAACTCAATGATTGAATTAAAGTAGGGTGTGTTTAAACTCAATGATTGCATTCAAGTAGAGTAGTATAAACCCAATGGTTGCATCCAAGTGGGGTAGTATAAACTCAATGATTGCATCTAGCTGGAGTGGTATACTCAATGGTTGTATCCAGTTGGGGGTATAAACACAATGATTGGTTCCAGTTGGGGTGGGGTAAACTCAATAATTGCATCCAGGTGTGGTTGTGTAAACTCAATAGTATCATCCAATTAGGGTGGTATAAACTCAATGATTGCCTCAAAGTAGGGTAGTATAAACACAATGATTGCATCCAAGTGAGTGTTATAAACTCTATGATTGCAGCTAAGTGTCGTGATATAAACTCAATGATTGCATCCAAGTAAGGTGTTATAAACTCACTGATTGAATCTAGGTAGGCTAGTGTAAACTCAATGATTGCATCCAAGTAGGGTATTATAAACTCAATCATTGCATCCAAGTGCGGTGGTATAAACTCAATAATTGCCTCAAGGTGGGTTGGTATAAAATCACGAGTGCATCTAGGTGGGGTGGTGTAAACTAAATGATTGCATCTAGCTGGAGTGGTATACTCAATGGTTGTATCCAGTTGGGGGTATAAACACAATGATTGGTTCCAGTTGGGGTGGGGTAAACTCAATAATTGCATCCAGGTGTGGTTGTGTAAACTCAATAGTATCATCCAATTAGGGTGGTATAAACTCAATGATTGCCTCAAAGTAGGGTAGTATAAACACAATGATTGCATCCAAGTGAGTGTTATAAACTCTATGATTGCAGCTAAGTGTCGTGATATAAACTCAATGATTGCATCCAAGTAAGGTGTTATAAACTCACTGATTGAATCTAGGTAGGCTAGTGTAAACTCAATGATTGCATCCAAGTAGGGTATTATAAACTCAATCATTGCATCCAAGTGCGGTGGTATAAACTCAATAATTGCCTCAAGGTGGGTTGGTATAAAATCACGAGTGCATCTAGGTGGGGTGGTGTAAACTAAATGATTGCATCCATGTAGGGTGGAAAAAACAATAATTGCATCCAGGTAAGGTGGTATAAAAACAATAATTGCATCGATGTCGCTGGTGTAAACTTCATGATTTCATCCAAGTAGAGTTCTATAAACTCAATGGTTAAATTCAAGTAGGGTAGTATAAACTCAATGTTTGCATCCAGGTAGGGTCGTATAAACTCATTTATTGCATCTAGGTGGGGTGGTATAAACTCAATGTTTGCAAAGAGGTGAGGTGGTGTAAGCTCAATGATGGAATCCGAGTAGGGTGGTATAAACTCAATGATTGCATCCAGGTAGAGGAAAAAACACTATAATTGCATTCAAGTAGAGAAGTATAAACACAGTGATTAAATCCAGGTGGCATGGTATAAACTCACTGTTTGCATCCAGGTCAGGTAAGGTTGTGTAAACTCAATGATTGCAAACAATTAGGGTGGTGTGGACTCAATAATTAAATGCAAGTGGGTTCGTGTAAACTCAATGATTCATATATGTAGGTTGCTATAAACTCAATGAATGCTTCCAAGTTTCGTGGTGTAAACTCAATGATTGTTTTCAGATGGTGTTGTGTAAACTCAATGATTACATACAAGTAGGGTAGTATAAACTCAATGATTGCCTCGAAGTAGGGTAGTATAAACTCAATGTTTGCATCCAGGTAGGGTCGTATAAACTCATTTATTGCATCTAGGTGCGGTGTATAAACTCAATGTTTGCATACAGGTGAAGTGGTGTAAACTCAATGATGGAATCCAAGTAGGGTGGTATAAACTCAATGATTGTATCCATGTAGGGGAATAAACTCTATAATTGCATCCAAGTAGAGAAGTATAAACACAGTGATTAAATCCAGGTGGCGTGGTATAAACTCACTGTTTGCATCCAGGTCAGGTGGGGTTGTGTAAACTCAATGATTGCAAACAATTAGGGTGGTGTGAACTCAATAATTACATCCAAGTGGGTTCGTGTAAAATCAATGATTCATCCAAGTAGGTTGCTATAAACTCAATGAATGCTTCCAAGTTTCGTGGTGTAAACTCAATGATTGTGTTCAGATGGCGTTGTTTAAACTCAATGATTGCATTCAAGTAGGGTAGTATAAACTCAATGATTGCCTCCAAGTAGGGTAGTATAATCTCAATGGTTGCATCCATGTGTAGTGGTGTAAACTCAATGATTGTATCATGGTGTAGGGGTGTAAAATCAATGATTGCATTCAAGTAAAGTGGTGTAAATTCAATGATTGCCTACTGGTGGGTTGGTGTAAACTCAATGTTTTTATACACGTGGATTGGTGTAAACTCAATGATTGTATTCATGTGGGGTAGTTTAAACCCAATGATTGCATCCATTTAGGTTGGTATAAAATCTATGATTGCTTCCAAGTTGCGTGGTGTAAACTCAATGATTGTGTTCAGATGGCGGTGTGTGAACTTAATGATTGCATCCAAGTAGGGTTGTATAATCTCAATGCTTTCATCCAAGTAGGGTATTATAAATTCAATGATTGCATCCAAGTTGTGCTGTAATCTCACTGATTGCATCCAAGTAGGGTCCTATAAACTCAAAGATTGCATCCAGGTGGGGTGGTATAAACTCAATGATTGCATCCAGGGTGGGTGTTATTAACTCAATGATTGCATCTAGGTGGTATGGTATAAACTCAATGATTGCATCGGATGGGGTGGTATATACTCAATGATTGTATCCATGTTGGTGGTATAAACTCAATGATTGCATCCAGGTGGGGTGGGATAAACTCAATGATTGAATCCCTGTGGAGTGGTATAAACTCAATGATTAGATCTAGGTGGGTTGGTGTAAACTCAATGATTGCATTCAAGTAGGGTAGTATAAACTCAATGATTACATCCAAGTAGGGTAGTATAATCTCAATGGTTGCATCCAAGTGTGGTGGTGTAAACTCACTGATTGTATCCAGCTGGGGTGGTGTAAATTTAATGATTGCATCCAAGTAAGGTGGTATTAATTCAATGATTGCTTCCAACTACGGTAGTATAAATTTTGTGATTTCATCCAATTGGGCTGGTCTAAACTCAATGATTACATCCAAGTAGGTTGCTATAAACTTAATGATTGCATCCAGGTGGGTTGGTATAAACTCAATGATTGTATCGAGGTGGGGTGGTGTGAACTCAATGATTGAATTCAGGTGCGGTGTTGTAAACCCAATGATTGCATCCAATTAGGGTGGTATAAAATCTATGATTGCTTGCAAGTGCGGTGTTGTAAACACAATGATTGTGTTCAGATCTCGTTGTTTAAACTCAAAGATTGCAGCCAATTAGGGTTGTATAATCTCCATTATTGTATCCAAGTATGATATTATAAACTCAATGATTGCATCCAAGTAGGGTAGTATAATCTCAATGGTTGCATCCAAGTGTGGTGGTGTAAACTCAATGATTGCATCCTGGTGGGGGTGGTATAAACTCAATGATTGCATCTAGTTGGGTGGTATAAACTCAATGATTGCAACCAGGTGGAGTGGTATAAACCTACGTGGGGTGGTGTGAACTCAACGATTCTATCCTGGCGGGGTTGGGTAAACTCAGTGATTGCATCCAAGTAGGGTAGTATAATCTCAATGGTTGCATCCAAGTGTGGTGGTGTAAACTCAATGATTGTATCTTGGTGGGGTGGTGTTAACTCATTGATTGCATCCAACTAAGGTGGTATAAATTCAATGATTGCATCCAACTAGGGTAGTATAATCTCTATGATTCCATCCATTGTGTGAGGGTATGGAACTTACATACTCGCATGTCGCCAGGTGTTCGTGGGAACGAAAGGTATTTATCGTTTGATTTGAGCTTCGTCTCCTCCCCCCCCCCTCCCTTGACATTCTACCGCCCTCATCCGCCTTCCCCTTGACCTAAGTCGTTATTCGTGCCAAACTTCCCCAACATACGACAGGAAGCCTGACGAAAGAAGGCCTATCTCACAGAGAATCCTAAATTATATTTGCCTTCTTTATGATAGCATGGAGATTGTCCAGTATGCGCCGCGAAAGGCGAATTCTCGTCTAGGGAATATCTCTCTTAATTTGGCACAGTCCGCGGTATAAATTACAACGCCGTTCATCCCTCTCTAGAAGTGTTCCAGACCTACTCGCGTAACCCTCATGTTGAACGAGATTCGCTGCCGTAACGTATCGACTTCTAACGCGACCCGCTGAGTTAACTTGGTCACTGTCTCAAATAGTTTCTGAAGCGAATCCCGCCCCGCAGAGTCTGTGACTAGAAGAATGCGCTATGTTGTTCAACGTAACTTGAGAAAGAAAAAGGAACAACCAAATAGTTACTGGAAGTAACTATTTGTTTGTGTCACATCCAGTTATGAGTGAACTAACCGTAACTGCAGTCAGTAGCCCCGAACCCGTCGTCTTATCCCCCCTCTCCCCGATAACTCGTGTTAACGCCACTCGAACCACCCCGTCTGAACCAAAGAAGTCGTCTCTCCAATCCATCACAATTAATGGTAATCTGTAAACCCAGTGTCCCTCTATTCGTAAATTACCTATTTAATTAACAGTGATTGATACTGCCATTGAGTCATTATAAATCTAGACGCTTAACGTCAGTGTTTTCCTCCCCTCCTTTTTTTAAAGAGATTCAAGTGAGTCATTCCCTGATATTATTACTTATAATTGCTGTCAACCCGGACTAATCCGTGTTTAATATTTAATCCTTATTTACCTAAATGCCCGTTTAACTATTGCTACTCATTATATTTTAGGGTAAAGTAAAGTTTATTTTTGTACGTGTGTTTATTTGTGGCTCCTCCTTTTTGACATACCCTTGGCAAGACTTTAATTAAGAATCCCTTCGGCTAATTTATTCAACCTGTATTATGCACTCTTAGAATTTACCAATCACAAACCTCCCCCCAGTAACAAGTGGGACCTTTATAGTGAGAATCCTGGCCGCGGCAGAACCCGCCTCTAACAAGCCTTCGCACGTTCAGTAGGAATTAAGGCCTATATATAAATAATGATCGTAGATTGAGTCATAGGGTCTCAATACCATTGACTTAAACAAAAGAGGTGTGTCCAGATCAAGGACTAGAATAATTATTGGACCGGACTATGAGCAATTTTAAGACACATTGGGATGGTGTAAACTCAATTATTGCATCCAAGTTGTGCTTTAATCTGACTGATTTCATCGAAGTAGGGTCCTATAAACTTGATGATTCAATCCACGTGGGGTGGTGTAAAATCAATGATTGCATCTAGGGTGAATGGTATAAACTTTTCTAGGTAGGGTGGTATAAACTCAATGATTACATCCAGGTGGAGTAGTATAAAACCAATGATTGTATCCAGGGTGGGTGGTTTAATCTCAATGATTGTATCCACGTGGGGTGGTGTAAACTCAATGATTCTATCCTTCGGGGTGGTGTAAACTCAATGATTGCATCCAAGTAGGGTAGTATAATCTCAATGGTTGCATCCAATGTTGTGGTGTAAACTCAATTATTGTATCCAGGTGGGATGGTGTAAACCTATTGATTCCAACCAAGTAAGGTGGTATAAATTCAATGATTGCATCCAAATAGGGTAGTATGAACTCTATGATTTCATTCAAGTGGAGTAGTGTAAATTCAATGATTGTATCCAGGTGGGGTGGTGTAAACCCAATGATTGCATCCAGGTAGGGTTGTATAAAGTATGTGACTGCATCCAAGTTCTGTGGCGTAAACTCAATGCTTGTATTCAGGTGGTGTGGTATAAAATCAATTATTTCATATAGGTGGAGTGGTATAAACTCAATGATTGCATCCATTTTGGGTGGTATAAACTCAATCATTGCCTCCAGGTGGAGTAGTATAAACTCAATGATTGAATCAAGGTGAGGTGTTATAAACTCAATGATCGCATCCAAGTGGATTGGTATAAACTTAATGATTGCATCCAAGTGGGGTGGTGTGAACTTAAGGATTATATCAAAGTAATGTGTTATAAAGTCAATGATTGCATCTAAGAAGGCTAGTATATACCCAATACTTTCATTCAAGTCGTGTGGTATAAACTCAATGATTGAATCGGGTGGGGTGGTATAAACTCAATGATTGTATCCAGGTTGGGGGTATAAACTCACTGATTGCATACAGGTGGGGTGGGATAAACTCAATAATTGCACCCAGGTGGGGTGGTGTAAACTCCATGATATCATCCATGTGGTAGTATAGGCTTCCAACGATATACCATATATAACTATTCGTTAAGGGAATTTTCTATATTTCGAGTGCGTGGTAATCTGATTGACTGAGGTTAGTTTAAAAAGGGGGGGGGAGGCTTATTTATATTCAATATGCTTAAGAAGGGGAACGAAGCACAAGGATAAATAATATAGCTATCATTAATAAAATAGAGTTTTATTAATTAAACTATCAACAACACACACAAAAATGTTTACATAAACGGGGATTAAAAATGGGAGAAACGCGTGAATGAAAAGGGTCATGGGAATATCTGACTAATCTGAGGATTAAGATTTGGAGAGATTTAAAACGGTAAATAAACAAAAAAAAGAGGAGGAATGGTTCGCTAAACTATTTAAAGCACAGGGTTGCGTTGACAAAAGATTAAATGATTAAAGGTAGTGCTCAGCTTACGTAATTACAAGGTTGTTGTCCAGTGGAAGACGATGCGAAGGAATCTTCGGTCCAACTGGCGATTTCCAGCAGAAGGGTTCTTCGGGGCGTTGTCCTTAACGAGGGAAAAGGACTGTCCTTGAGGAGTGAGAGCGAAGTGGGGCTCGGAAGTACGAGCGATCCTTGTTACAGTAAATCGGAGATGTACTAGATAAACAATGGAGGTTATTGTTGAAACCAAGCGTTTTCTTGAAGAACGTTAAAAAGGGAAGGAATTAAATTATCCGGACGTGATGTCTTGGGAACGAGAACCATTTCTTGACGAACGGAGTTGAAGAACAATGGCTGTTCTAACGTTGTTCTCTTTCTGAATAACAAGGGGGGGTGGGTGAGAACCGTTTCTTGTCAAACGGGCTCAAAGAACAATGGCTGTTTTAACGTTGTTCTCTTTCTGAACAACAGGGGGGCCTTGTTGACTTGGCGTCTCGAAGGGCATGAACCTTGGCACTCAAGGGATATTGTCCTCTTCTGGACAATAAGAGGTTTCTCGGCAGAGTTCCTAGGTGCACAAGGAAGACCAGATCAGCTTGATGCCTCGCGAAGATAATCTGGATCTGCTTCAATTGTGAAAAGCTATGGTATAAATAGCCGGAGCCATCTCCATGGCGTAGGAGTCAATTGAGTGTGGGGGACTTCGGGGTGAATGTCCCGGTGTCGCCTGGGAAAATACCTTATCTGCCCATAAGCCTAATTCAATTTGGCGAGATCGACGTATGGAGGCAAAACGGGGGAGTGAACCTCCTTGATTATACATTGGCTATGATGGCGATAACGCGCTTCTGCTTCCTCTCACAGGATACCAGCGGGTAAGCATGTTTTTTAACATGTGATAGAAGCTGAATTCAAGCGGCCTCAGACCGTTCTATTACACCCATCCATTCCAGGGGAAGTTGTCACTTCGAAAAAAAAAAGAAGGGGCAACCATAGAGTTCCGTTTTGTAGAACTCACTTTCTTGCCCCAACCGTACCTTCATTCACCTAGCTAGCATTACCTCAATACATATAATTATGTTGATCATTTGATTATAGGGGAAACTAACCTTTAATGCAAACTTAACCATAAAAGAGACATGGAACAATGAAATAATATAAAATTAGTACATACGGGACAAAAGAATTCATACGTAAATTAATGGGTACAAATATATACACATACGAAAAAAAAATAGACATCGAGCCACAAAATTCAGACATAACATTAACAAATTATATTACAGGAGAATCTAAATTAAGTCGTACAAGACGGTATATACATACATGGAGATCCTAATCCTACGAATTACAAATTAATCTACACTATTTGGTAACGCATTCCTACTGAGTGCGTCAGCGACCTGATTATCGGAACCTTTTATGTGATTTATCTAAAATTGGTACTCTTGCAAGAGTAGACTCCAGCGCATAATTCGTCAGTTGGAGTGTCGTACATTCCGAATATAGGCCAACGGGCGGTGGTCAGTTCCTATCTGAAATTCTTTTCCTATCAAATACATCTTGAACTTGTCAATAACCCAAATAATAGCTAGAGCTTCCTTCTCTATAGTGCAATATCTCTTTTCGTGGGGTAATAACTGGCGACTACCATATGCAACTGGATGACTCGTTCCGTCATCCTCATATTGAAGGAGTACACCTTCAATGTCCTCGTTGCTCGAGTCGTTCTTAATCCCAAAGGATTTTTCCGGGTTGTGCAACTTCAAAATGGAGGCATAAATGAGCTTACTCTTGAGCTGGTTAATTCAGAAACAGCGAGATCATTCCAACGTAGTCGATTGGGGGAATTCTTTTTTAAAAGGGTGCTGAGGGGCGCCAAAATTGCAGCGAAATTCGAGACAAATCGCCAATAGTAAGAAGCTGATCCTAGGAATGATCTTAATTGCTTCTTAGTATTCGGGAGAAGCATGTCGGCGATTGCCTTAATCTTGTCCTTTTGTGGACCTAGATGGCTTTGTCCTATTTTAAAACCCAAGTATTTTATGGTTTCGTGGTCAAAAGGGCATTTGCTGGGGCCAATGGCGAGGCCATTTTTGCACAGTCGCTCGAAGAGAGCTAATAGGGTGGTTAAATGAGGACTCCATTCACGAGTAGCAGCGTAGACGTTATCGAAGTAAAAGGAGACATTCGGAAGTCCATCTAACAACCTTCTCATGAAACGGTTATAATCACTACAAGCGGTCACGAGGACAAAAAAAAGGGGTGCTTAAATTGCATTAAGCCTTTCTCAGTTGCAAAGGCGGTATATGCTTTCACATCGGGCCGGAGGGGAATTTGGTAATTCGCCTTTCACAAATCAAGTTCTGAGATGAACTTGGCGTCTTCAAAAAGGTGGAGGTTTTGATCTACCAACGGGATGGGCTCGGCGTCGAACACAGTTACCGAATTTAACTTCCGGAAGTCGATGCACATCCGATAAGAGCCATCAGGTTTCTTAACCATGACGATTGGGAAACAATAACTAGAGGGAAGGTTCTATTATATCTAAACTAATCAAATTATCGACTTCGGCGTTAAAAGCTTGGCGTTAATTAATCGGCATGGGATAGGGTTTTAAACGGACAGGTTCTAAGGTCGTTAATTTAATATCATGCTTGAAACTAGTAGCGCATCTAGGCTTCTCTGAAATAACGTCGTCGAACTGACATAATAATTCTTGTAGCTGACTCTTTTGATGTGGTGTCAGCTGCGCGTCGATACAGGTCAGAGGGTTCAAAAGACTCGCCTGACAGGGAAATAAGAGGGTAATCGGCATCAGGTTGGATGCACACTCTCTGTATGACATTAAAGAACTCCGCGAGGTAATCCTCTTGAAGCGCCCATGTTTCATCCAGTGCTACGAACGTATCTCCATGGGCGCGTCGGTGGTACTTTTTCAACAAGTTAACGTGGTAGAGCTTATCGCCTGCTAAGGGACCAATGAAGTAATCTACCGGTCCTCGTAACACGCGGACCGAGTACGGACCTTTCCATTGGCTCAGTAATTTATTACTCGCTGTGGGAAGGAGCAGGAGTACTTCATCACCGGGCTTAAATTTCCGATCTTCGGACCTGACATCAAAATAGGTTTTATATTTTTCCAAATTGACATCGGCATTTTCATAGGCGATGTTTGCGCATTAATTGAGCCTCTGGCGTAGATCCAAGACATAGGCGTAGGAGGACTGAAGTTCTTGATCCAGTTGGGGCTTGATTAGCAACTCCTTTAAAATGTTGAGTGGTCCGCGTACATTACGTCCATAAGGAGCTCGAACGGGGTGAAGCCTAATGTACGGTAAGGAATTTCTCGATAGGCGAATAGGGCGACCGGGAGATATCGGTGCCATTCGCGGGGCTGCTCGGCACAAATCTTCTTAATAATGGATTTTAAATTTCCATTTAATTTTTTGCACATTCCGTTTTTGTGTGGCCGGAAGGGGGTGGTAAAAAGGGGCTTTACCATGAGCAGCTTCCCTACGTACTCCATCAACTCGGAGGTGAATTGTCGTTCTCTGTCTGGGACTATTTCCTTGGGGACGCTTACCCTTGAAAAGATGGAAATGAGGGCCTCGGCGCAAGAAATACTATCGATTCGGCGAAGGGGAACAGCCTCGGGAAAACGGGAGGCAAAGTCAACTAGGGTAAAAATATAGCTGTGCCCTTCGCTCGAAGAGGGGTGGATAGGGCCAACCAGGTCGATGGCCACTCTGGAGAAGGGTTCAGTTATGACTGGTCCCCTTTGTAAGGGAGCAGGTTAGACCCGCCCCTTAGCGGACGTCTTCTGACACTCATCGCACAATCGACAATGCTTTAAGATGTCAGCTGCAGCACCCGGCCAATAAAAATATTTAAAAATACGCTGACCCGTTTTAGTATGACTAAAATGACCGGAAAAGATGCTGTCATGAGCTATTTTGAGCACTATAGGTACATGGGATCGTGGAAGGCACAATACAATTGTAACAGCGTTATTACTGTCCTCGGCGGATCGGTAAAGTAGACCACCTTGCTCCAGGTACCTTATTACTTTGGGTCCACGGACACTCTCCGTGTCCTTGTTTTGGGCCTTATCCCATAAGGGTGTTAGTGCTTCACACTCCTTTTGTGCGGACCTAAAGTCCTGGTTAAGGATCTCCGAGAATTCGGACGGTATCGGGGTTCTGAGGGGGACGGACTCCTGAGCTTCCTTTTTAGCTCGGCCTCGAGTAAGGGTGGCCTAGGACACAGGGTCGGAGCTTACTTGAGGGCTCTGTCCTATACGTATGGAACAAAATTTTATGGGTGCTGAAATGACTTCAGCCCAGCTATCATAATACTGACACTGCAAGTAACATCTAACGACGGGGAATCAGTTCGCCCACCCAAGGTAGTCGTGTACCACCGCAAATCTTTCGTTGTTAGGGTCCACTGGGGGAGAGGACCTCGTCGGACACGATGAAACACGTACACCCTGTGTTCCTGACGAGAGTAGATACACGGCAGCCGTTCACGCTGCCCTCCTCAAATTTCAAAGTTCCCGGGGAACTTTTATCAAAAATAAAATTTACCTGGTGGCCTGACGGAGGGGGAGAAGTTGATGCTTGGGTCTGCACTACCGAGGAAGCCGGGGTGGCATTAATCTGGTGAACTTGGTGGGCTGGTCAGCTCTTAAGCCTAGATTTTTGGGGAAAATTGCACCTCATTTGGTTTTCTACACCGCAGGTGAAGCATATGATTGGTCGCTTCGGGAAGAGTGATGGTGGAGAAATCTTAACGGGAGGTTTGATGCCCCGTTGTTGGTTTGGGGGGACGAAGTTTTGGGGTTTTACGGGGCCCGGAAACTTCGTCGACTATTCTGGGAAGGGGCGCGAATCCTTCCTTCTTTTCTGGTAGGGGGATCAATGAGAATTTCGATTCTTCTTGGGGTATAAATTATGGCTTGCGGCATAGACATCCGCTTCTTCGGCACACTCTTTAAAGGTCTGGCACCGACGATCCTTGACGAACGCGCGGATCTCCGTCGGGAGAGACGCCAAAAATTGATCCCGCAACACGAAGTCTGTTAGGGACTCGTAGTTAGCATCAACCTTTGACGATTTTAACCAGAATTTAATATTCCTCTGAAGAATGTTTTCGAATTGACGGAACGTCTGTCCGGGTTTAATACGACCTCCTCGAAATTCTTCTCGGTAGAAATCAGGAGTCATATTAAGAGCGGCCAATAACTTAGCTTTTAAGGTGCTGTAGTCAATTGTACACTCAGATGGTAATGATATGAGAATGTCGCGCATTTTACAATTTAAAAGGGGAAGTAATCTTACTACGCCTTCGGCCTCCAAATCCAGGTTATTGATTTCGAGGATCTTTTCGAAGTGTGCTAAAAATGCTCCGAAATCCTCTCCATCCCTGAAATTGGGGAGCTTAAGTGGGAGATTAGGCGTGGCTTCGGAACGTGAAATTACCAATTGGGTTTCAGCATGTACGCGAGCCATTTCAAGCTGATGGTGAAGCTCAGCTTGTCTTTTCCGTTCCTCTCTTTCTCTTTCTTCTCGTTGGATTTCTCTTTCTTTTTCTTCTCGTTGGATTTCTCCTTCTCTTTGCCTTTCTTCTCTTAACTTTTCTCTTTCTGTTCGTTGCTCCTCTTGAACGTACTCAATAAATTCTCTTCCGGAAAGTCCCAAGGATTCTCCTTGCGCTTTGAAGATTTCAAACTAAGTTATATTGCACTTGGGGGGGGAGGGCAATATTCAACTAACTAAAATCTTTGCGATAAAAATTATGCCTTCTAGAGAATTGGCCTTCCCCAAATATGGGCACTGACCTATTCATGATTGGTTTCTCGACCTAGATAACCAATGACTAAAATAACACAAAAAAAAACACAAACAAATTATTATAACAGTTCCTTGAGCTACTCCAGCTTCTTAAGTTTCAAAAAGGGAATAGCAATAGTTAAAACAGAAGGGAACTACTATAATCTATTCTTATAACGAATAACACTATGCTTCACTCGACTGAGACCAGTGTTTGCAAAGATATAGCGTTAAACCTTACACACTCGACACCAAATTTAAATAATATATATATATATATATATATATATATATATATATATATATATATATATATATATATATATATATATATATATATATATATATATATATATATATATATATATATATATATATATATATATATATATATATATATATATATATATATATATATATATATATATATATATATATATCGTAGAATAGGCTCCCGACGATATACCATATATAACTATTCGTTAAGGGAATTTTCTATATTTCGAGTGCGTGGTAATCTGATTGACTGAGGTTAGTTTAAAAAGGGGGGGGGGAAGGCTTATTTATATTCAATATGCTTAAGAAGGGGAACGAAGCACAAGGATAAATAATATAGCTATCATTAATAAAATAGAGTTTTATTAATTAAACTATCAACAACACACAAAAAAATGTTTACATAAACGGGGATTAAAAATGGGAGAAACGCGTGAATGAAAAGGGTCATGGGAATATCTGACTAATCTGAGGATTAAGATTTGGCGAGATTTAAAACGGTAAATAAACAAAAAAAAAGAGGAGGAATGGTTCGCTAAACTATTTAAAGCACAGGGTTGCGTTTACAAAAGATTAAATGATTAAAGGTAGTGCTCAGCTTACGTAATTACAAAGTTGTTGTCCAGAGGAAGACGATGCGAAGGAATCTTCGGTCCAACTGGCGATTTCCAGCAGAAGGGTTCTTCGGGAGGTTGTCCTTAACGAGGGGGAAGGACTGTACTCGAGGAGTGAGAGCAAAGTGGGGCTCGGAAGTACGAGCGATCCTTGTGACAGTAAATCGGAGATGTTCTAGATGAACAATGGAGGTTATTGTTGAAACCAAGCGTTCTCTTGAAGAACGTTAAAAGGGGGAGAATTAAATTATCCGGACGTGATGTCTTGGGAACGAGAACAGTTTCTTGACGAACGGAGTTGAAGAACAATGGCTGTTCTAACGTTGTTCTCTTTCTGAACAACAAGGGGGGGGGGGATGAGAACCGTTTCTTGTCAAACGGGCTCAAAGAACAATGGCTGTTCTAACGTTGTTCTCTTTCTGAACAACAGGGGGGCCTTGTTGACTTGGCGTCTCAAAGGGCACGAACCTTAGCACTCAAGGGATATTGTTCTCTTCTGGACAAAAAGGGGTTTCTCGGCAGAGTTCCTAGGTGCACAAGGGAGACCGGATCGGCTTGATGCCTCGCGAAGATAATCTGGATCTGCTTCAATTGTGAAAAGCTATGGTATAAATAGCCGGAACCATCTCCATGGCGTAGGGAATAATTGAGTTGGGGACTTCGGGGTGAATGTCCCGGTTGCGCCTGGGAAAATACCTTATCTGCCCATAAGCCTAATTCAATTTGGCGAGATCGACGTATAGAGGCGAAACGGGGGAGTGAACCTCCTTGATTAAACATCGGCTATGATGGCAATAACGCGCTTCTGCTTACTCTCGCAGGACCCACGTGGGTAAGCATGTGTTTTGACACGTGATAGATGCTGAATTCAAGCGGCCTCAGACCGTTCTATCACAATCCAATTAGGGTGGTATAAACTCAAGGATTGCATCAAAGTAGGGTAGTATAAACTCAATCATTGGACCCAAGTAGTGTAGTATAATCTCAATGGTTGCATCCAAGTGTGGTGGTGTAAACTCAATGATTGTATCTACGTGGGGTGGTGTAAAATCAATGATTGCATCCAAGTAAGGTGATATAAGTTCAATGATTGCATCCACCTACGGTAGTATAAACTCTATGTTTTCATCCAAGTAGGGTAGGATAAACTCAATGATTACATCCAAGTGGGGTGTAATAAACTCAATGATTGAATCTATGTGGGTTGGTATAAACTCAATGATTGAATCTAGGTGGGCTGGTGTAAACTCAATGATTGCATCCAAGTAGGGTATATAAGTTCAATGATTGCATCCATCTAAGGTAGTATAAACTCTATGTTTTCATCCTAAGAAGGGGGGTGTAAACTCAATGATTGCATCCAGGTGGGTTGGTGTAAACTCAATGATTGTATCCAGGTGGAGTGGTGTAAACTCAAAGATTGTATTCGGGTGGGGTGGTGTAAACCCAATGGTTGCATCAAAGTAGGGTGCTATAAAATCTATGATTGCTTCCAAGTTGCGTGGTGTAAACTCAATGATTGTGTTCATGTGGCGTTGTGTAAACTTAATGATTGCATCCAAGTAGGGGAGTATAATCTCAATGCTTTTATCCAAGTATGGTATTATAAATTCAAAGATTGCATCCAAGTTGTGCTGTAATCTCACTGATTGCATCCAAGTAGGGTCCTATAAACTCAAAGATTGCATCCAGCTGGGTTGGTATAAACTTAATAATTGCTTCCAGGGTGAGTAGTATAAACTCAAAGATTGCATCTAGGCGGGGTGGTATAAACTCAATGATTGCATCCAGGTGGAGTGGTATAAACCCAATGATTGCATCCAGGTGGGGTGGTGTAAACTTAATGATTGTATCCACGTGGGGTGGTGTAAACTCAATGATTCTCTCCTGGTGGGGTGGTGTAAACTCATTGATTCCATCCAAGTAAAGTGGTATATATTCAATGATTGCATCCAACTAGGGTAGTATAATCTCTTTCATTTCATCCAAGTGTATATTTAATTTCACCTCAATTACGAAATTGGAGACGCTTTTCTCTTAAGTTCGAAGGGTCAGCTGGACCAGAGGGAAGACAGGCTGAGAAAAACCGTTGGAGTAAGAACCCTCCTGCGGCCCGTCCACAAGCCCCCCCTCCTCCTACCCCTAACCCAGTGGGGTGACGAGGTATAAATACCAAACACTTGGGAAAAACGGGGTAGAATCCGTGAGTCAGCCAGACTAAGAAGTCCCCTGCAAGAGAGGCCGTGCTACCAATGGGACTAAGAAGCAGCTCATCCTCGAGCTAGTCCCTGGTAATCAAACCGAACTTTAAGTTAACTTGTGCAAGTTCAACTTATTTACGTCAGAGATCCCCCCCTCTTCTATCCTTGCCCTTGAAGAAGACCCCCCCCCCTTAGTACAGTCCTCGCCCTTGACTAATTCTGAAACGAAGAAAAAGCTCCCCCTCGATCCCGTTACCCGGTGGTCACACCAAACTCTAAGTTAACTTGGTTTAAGAACCAAGTTCAACTGATTCTCGTCAGAGAACTCCCCCCCCCACCCACCACTATCCTGGTCTAGCACAAAGCACTGTTATAGTCCTTGACCTTGACTTCCAAAACGAAGAAGAAAAAGCTCCTCCTCGAGCCCGTTACCCGGTGGTCACACCGAACTCTAAGTTAACTTGGTTTAAGAATGCAAGTTCAACTTACTCTCGTCAGAGAGACCCCGCCTATCCTGGTGCATCCTAAAGCACTGTGATAGTTCTCGCACTTGAAGAAGAACCCACCCCCGAAATACCGTGTGGCCACCCCATCTGCCACACTCGCCCGAAGTCCCTTGTGACTGCCAAGTCATCCCGTCCACCGGCAACAAGCTGGTAGAGGCACGCATCAAAGAACCCACCGGATTCCTGAGGTGTCTGGGCTCATTGAGTTCAAGGTCAGACTCAAACCCGCCGACAGAGCAACCAAAGTATTTAAACTCCAGTAGAGACAATTAGCCTATTTCTTTTATATTGAAGTGAGTAGCGAGTTAACCAATATTATAAGGTCAAATTAAAAAGCCTTACTTAAAAACTGATTGAAGTCATTGTTGTGTATTTAAATTCGTAGTATTTCTGTGGTTCATGATTTTTTGTGTAGTAAATTGTTAAATTTAAAATACTCTATATGTTTATTTTGGGATAATTCCTGTGCGTTTCACTAAATCCTTACATGTTTGAGACCGGCTCTTCCTTAAAACAACAAAAATAGCATTCTTCGACAATTTTTTTATTGATCAGAAAGTCTAGTTTATATGGAAAGTAAAATTAACTCCACAAAATTATCCAGTTTAACAGAATTCCAGAATATAAGAGTTTGGTTAACTAAACTAATAATAATTAGGCAAAAAAATATGGAAGGAGTAGAACTCATGATGGTTCAGTAATGGCGCGGCAGCACGCTAGGAGTCTAGCGTGGGGACAAACGAATTGTCTATCGGGTATGAAAGGATGCATGTGATTGGTCAAAACATGAACAAGCGTTTATGATTGGTTCAAACTAGAGTACACGCTTGTGATTTGTCATCGTCTGACTTATGCTCCTACGTCTGTGATTGGCCAAAATTAACTGAGAAGTAACGAATACTTTAATGCTTTTCAAATATAATGATGTAAAAGTAACATAAGAAAAAATCCCAAGTAAAAGTGAAAGGACTCAAATTTAGTCATACTTTTTAGGAAAACGTATAAGAAACTACTTGAGTACAGTACTTAAGTAATTGTACTTCGTTACTTCACAACTCTGCTTAACAAAGAGTTATGAAGTCCAGGGCTTTTTGATATCTAGGCCATTACCTCGTTGAGTCATACATTGATTAGTAGACATCTGTATCTGAGTTATGTAGAGGAGTGTCATTGACCGCAAGGTCGTTAGGCAATGAATATGAAGTATGCCGTTGAGGTACGAGGCATGTTTATTTTTGTACCTACCACTTACTCTAATATATCGAAACCCGTTAGTGAAACAAAAATAAAAATATCGTGTGAAGTACCACAATTATTTTCCAATTAACTTCTGTGATCTTATATATGGAATTAATTAAGAAGAAAAGGCGAATATAGGACCAATCGAGAAGCTCGAAAAGAAAATTATTAATACGAAACGAAATTAATGTCGCTTTCAACAAAACTGGCTATAAATTAATTGTATAGGAAATGGCAAGCAGCAGAGGTGGTAATATTCAAATTATAAAAATGCAGGGTTTTTAACTATTAGGGAATGGGAAATATGTTTTTATTTTTAAAATAAAACTGAGATTAATTAGTTTTGGGTGTCTTCGTTATAAAAAAGGAGATAATAGAAATATTTGAAAAATATGGGTTGTTTTGGGGGGGAGTGGATTTGGCTTGTTTAATTCGTGGGTGATTATAGTTGTAGTAAGAGTGGAAATGAGCTTGTGTCGGAGTTTAAAGTGGGGTTTGTAAATCTGATATATAGAGATTACAGTGTACGTAGTTAGTTTTCGTT
Organism: Ceratothoa steindachneri; assembly: GCA_963969495.1. NCBI lineage: Eukaryota > Metazoa > Arthropoda > Malacostraca > Isopoda > Cymothoidae > Ceratothoa > Ceratothoa steindachneri. The sequence goes on from OZ018336.1 coordinate 53,611,674, forward strand.
GTTTGATGTATCTTTAATTGAAAAAATTATTTAAGTTGGGTCTATGGTGTGGATGTCTGTTTTCGTAGTGTATTCGGATAGGGAAGAACTCGGGAGAAGTGAGTGGGGCTCCAGTTCTATTGCTGATGCCTAAATGTGCGCAAATACGGTTATGTAGTGTGCGCTGTGTCGATCCCAAATACACATCGGAATTGGAATTACATCTCTTAAAATTTCAACAATATATATATATATATATATATATATATATATATATATATATATATATATATATATATATATATATATATATATATATATATATATATATATATATATATATATATATATCAATACAAAAAAATTTCCCTGTCAAGGATCGAACACCTGATTGTTTGCGCAGTGGTGTTGTCTACAAATTTATTTGTCCAGGTTGTTCCTCGTCTTCATATATCGGCAACACTATGCGATCATTAAGGGCTCGTTATTATTCGCATATGGAAATTAGCCATAGGACAGGGTCTGTTTTTTCGACAAAAGACCATTCACCTGTAAAGACGAAATAATAAATTGTAAAACGTCAATTAAAATAAATAACTTTAAAATCATAGCCAGCAATAAATGTCTGACCACACTCAGATCGCAGAATCAATATATATTAAATCTTTAAAACCTACTCTAAATTCAGATAATTCTTTAGTTCCTCTTCATGTTCTGTAAAAAACCATAACCTACCAAACCATACTCAAATATATATATATATATATATATATATATATATATATATATATATATATATATATATATATATATATATATGGTTAATTTTAGGTTACAAAAAATACGCAAATGCTATAATTGTGGGGAGTATGGGGGTGAAGCCTCCCATTTCGAAATTACCTAAAACATGATATATAATACAATAATATGCGATTGCAATAGTTGAAAAAAAAACTCCCAAAAGTACTATTTTTTTTAATTTGCCCAAGAAAAAACATGATCTAAATTAAAAAAACAATTTTTTATTTATATATATATATATATATATATATATATATATATATATATATATATATATATATATATATATATATATATTGTCGTATTATTCCCCTTTTTATCACTCCACACCTGATACCACTTTTGTCGTGGTATACCTTGTGGTCGTGTTATACTTCTTTGATGAAGTAGGCTTTGTTCTAAGAGTGTTAATTTTGTTGTTTTAAGGAAGAGCCGCTTCAACACGTAAGGATATAAGGAAACAAACAGGAATTCCTAAAATAAACTTATATTTCAAATTTAACAATTTACTACACAAAAACAAAACATGAACCACAGAAATGTTACGAATTTCAAAATACACAAAAAAGACTTCAATAATTTCTCCGTAAGGCTTTCTAACTTGACCCTCTAATATTGGCTAAATTCGATACTCACTTCAATATATAAGAAATAGGCTAATTGTCTCTACTGGAGTTTAAATACCTTGGTTGCTCTGGAGGCGGGTCTGAGTGTGACCTTGAACTCAATGAGCACTTTACCTCGGGAATGTTATTGGCTCCAAGACGCGTGCCGACCGGCCAGATGAGGTTGCGGACGAATAACTTGAAAGCCACAACTGAGTTTGGCGAGTGTGGCAGTTGGGGTCCACATGGTATTCAATGGGGGAGTGTCTTCAAGGGCGAGACCAATCACGGTGCTTTAGGAGGCACCAGGGTAGGCGGGGTCTCTCTGGCGAGAGTAAGTTGAACTTGGTTCTTAAACCAAGTTAACTTAGAATTCGGTGTGACCACCGGGTAACAGGCTCAAGGGGAAGCTTTTTCTCCTTCGTTACGTAATTCCTCATGGGCAAGGACTGTACTCAGGGGGGCGGGGGTCTTCTTCAAGCGCGAGGATAGAGTAGGGGGCTTTCTCTGACGAGAATAAGTTGAACTTGAACAAGTTAACTTAAAGTTCGGTTTGATAACCAGGGCCTAGCTCGAGGATGAGCTGCTTCTTAGCCCCCTAGGTAGCCCTGCCTCTCTTGCAAGGGACTTCGTAGTCTGGCGACTCATATATTCTACCTGTCCAGTCTTGGTAGCCCGGCGTCTATAGTCGGGGACTTGGTAGCCGTGAGACTCACGTATTCTACCTGTCCAGTCTTGGTAGCCCAGCCTCAATCCGGGGACTTCGTAGCCTGGAGACGCACGTATTCTACCCCGCTTCGCCAAATTGTTTTTTATTTATACCTCGTCACCCCACTGGGGCAGGGGTAGGAGGGATGGGGGGCTTGTGGACGGGCCGCAAGAGGGTTCTTATTCCAACGGTTTTTCTCACCAAGTCTTACCTCGGCTCCCGCTGGCCTTTGAGCTTGAGAGAAACGAGTCTTCAATTTCTTACTTGAGGTGAAATTGAATATAGACTCGTAGGGGAGATCTGGCCGTTTAAACCCGTACGGCTTTTCATAGAGACAAGTGGCAAGGTACTGTGGTTACGAGCTTGACCCACGTTGCCTGGCCCGGATGTTCTTGCTGTTAGCGTCCCGTGTCTCCACTGAGAGAGAACGGGGGAGTGACGATTCCTCTACACACACACACACACACACACGCACACTCTTATTTTCTTATACTATATATATATATATATATATATATATATATATATATATATATATATATATATATATATATATATATATATATATATATATATATATATATATATATATATATATATATATATATATATATATATATATATATATCTATATATATATATATATATATATATATATATATATATATATTCGTGTAGTTACGCAGTAAATTTTATTTGTAACATGTTTTATTGAAGGCGACTGCTAACTTATTGTTTTCTTTTCGAGTCTCTCGATTTGTCTTATGTTCCGCTTTTGGTCTTAGCTGAACGCGTGGATTAGTTCCCCCAATTTCATTAGAAAGTCGTGACGCACGAGAACAGCAGAAAACTGGCTCACTAAGCAAAACAAAATTCTTTATTGCCCTGACGCGTTTCGATATATACACATATCATTTTCAAAGGCTACACAGTTGTGGCTCAGAAATAAGATACAGAGATATATATATGTGGTAAGCTGCGTTAACATTTATATGAACACATTTATAGGAAATGGGATTTCTCTAAACACAAGATATACATGCAAATTGTTGAAACTCTATAACGGTCGCAGGATTAAAATGGGGAGGGATTATTATTAGCGGCTGGCGGACGGGAGGATGGTAAGATGAATTGCAAATTTGTTTGGATATTTAATTTCGGTTGCTTTTCTTTGATGTATATGGCTTCTAATATAAGCAATCGTCGTCAGTTTGGAGCGTGTGCTAAGATTTCAGTATTCTCTTCAAACGACTTCCGGTTCAATTGTTCTTCGTGCTTGCTTTTCCAACATGTGTCATGGGGGCACCGTTGCTCAAGTGGTAGGTCATTCATTAAGACCCTTCTTCACCGCGCATACAATCTCTGTTCATCCTACAATTTTATAGACAAAGAATTTCAGTACCTTAAATTACACATATTGCTAAGGAAATACTTCTGTCAAATAAAATTTCAAATTGCCTTTGTCAACAAAATAAATATAAAATCTTTCTTTACAATAAAGGATCCGGTTCCAAAGAGTCTTCGGAATTCGATTATATACTTATTTAAATGTCCTGGGTATTCCCAAGGCAAATATATCGGAAGCTCCGTGAGAACTCTGAAGGCAAGATTCTCTTCCCATATGGGTATAAGTAATAGAACTGGTAAGATACTTGAAACCAAAGAAAATTCAGCGATAAGAGATCACGTAATAAAGTGTAAAAGTGATATCTCCTGAGAAAACTTTAAAATTCTGAATTAGCACAAATGCCCTATTACCCTTCGAATCTTAGAAACACTTTATATAAAACAGCTCTCCCCGAATTTAAATGATGATCTCTCGTCAGTTCCCTTCCTTGTTACCTGAATTCGTCTGTATGTGGGTAGCGGGGCGCAGTTTTGGTGCTTTTGGGGCGGCCGGAGCACGTAACACGCTCGTTGGCAAGGTTTGTGATTTTGTATATTAGGTTTTGCAAATTTTTCCTTCAATTATTTGTTTAAAATTCATTTTAAAACGGTTTTATATAATCATTAGATTCATGAATCAAATCTTCCCTACCTTAATAGATTTTAGCAATTATACACTCGCTAACTAATTTAAATATTTAAAATCCTTCCCTAGTCTCTCTACTGTAAATTTGAGCCCCATTTCGAAAATATTCCCTTTAACTCTAAATTTGCAATTCAAAGCTAATACTAGCTAGTAAAGTTCTAGATGTACATTTAGCAGTGTGCTCTCTTAACAGTGCAAAATATTTTGTTTCGTTTATTTGTATTTTAGTCCTAAGAAGATGACCGTATTGTGGTCAAAACGTCGCCGGTAAATAAAAAGGATGATACCAGCTATTTTCCTCGCCTTGCATATATATATATATATATATATATATATATATATATATATATATATATATATATATATATATATATATATATATATATATGCAAAAAATCACAGGAAAATGAAAGATGGATTTCAAGTACTTTCGAACTTGTTCAGTTCATTCTCAAGGAATAACGGAAAATTTTACAAAGCTGATATATATATATATATATATATATATATATATATATATATATATATATATATATATATATATATATATATATATATATATATATATATATATTAGAAACAACAGAGTAATGCCCCGCCCATGTACAACGAAAGGACACAAAATAGAAAAATATTATCAAATACGGATATGAAGTATAAAAACAAATAGATAAGGTCTACTTCCGGAAATTCCAACTGTGAGCACAGAATGTAGACATTTAGGTCAATAAACTAAATACATACACACCTAATTATGAATATATAAAAATAAACGAGAGAAACATAACTAATTTAATAAATCAAAGGGCTAAGATTTAAAATGGACGATTTCGTTATAAATAAGCCTGTTAATAACAGGGTCCAGTTAAAAGAGACCGGGGGATATATTAAAATTAGGCGAAGAACTAATGAATGAGCATTCGACAATATTTCTTTGAACAAAGTCATCACATTTGTAAATAAATTTAGCCGAATTCCAATTAATAGGGTGTCTGTTTTTAGATAAATTGACAAAGAAAGCACTACTGCTATCCCCCCCCCCACACACACCTAATATTGTATTTATGTTGCAACAAGCGTACACTTGATGATTTACGGTTTGCCCAAATTATTGCTTAGGGCAAACTGAACAATCGACAGAATACCCCCCCCCCCTATATTATTATTATTATTATGAATCAACATTTTGAACATGGTAGACTGATAATTGAATATGACAGAAATATTTAACGTATTCAAGAGGCGGGAAAGCAAGGAAAAGGACTCAGAAAACGGTAAAACAAGGGAATTCTTAAAATTGTATGCCTGAGGGATTTCAGTTCTGTAGAAGAATTTCTTTGACAAATCTTGGCATCGTGCAAGAAATTTTTGAGGGTAGCAAAGATTGTTACCTATTTCAAAGATCTTGGAAATCTCCAAAGTTTTTTAGATTTCTGATTGAGATTTTTGATTGATACATTAATAATAGCATTATTTAGGATTATTGATAATATTTATATAACTAAGTTCATATTTTACATAAGATTTAATAGAAATTGTTTCGAAGTTGTTGATATTTTCGATTTCCCTGCTTGGCCTGTTGGCAACGTCAACAGGGTTTTTCCTACACGCCGGTGATGACATGTGTGATGTCATTCGCCAGCTGGACGTACTCAGCGAGGTCTTAGTCGTAGTAAGGAAGGTCACCGGTGTACACCGCATTTAAAGTGGGGCTGAGACAACTCCCTTGTGGCACATCTGCCTCCAAGTTAAATGGCTCCCCTTCGATGCCGTTTACTCTTACGACTGCCTCTCGATCTTACAGGTAGTCGCAAAGTATTCTAGTTAATTTTTCCTCCAAACCCAGTTCGTTTATCTTCCTTTCCAGCCCCGGTAGCCACACCTTGTCAAAGACCGAGGCCAAGTCTCGCAGTACGACGTCGACATTGCCATTTCAAGCCTTCCGATAGCTACTCTTTCGGTGATCAGTGCCAGAGCCGTTTCCGAACCAAGTCTCTTACGAAAGCCGTGCTGTTGGTTAATATATAGACTGTTAGCCTCATTGAAGGTTTCTAGTTTGTTATTGAGAAGCTTTTATAGTATTTTACCCATGAATTCTAGCGGATAGATGGGTCTCTAGTTGCTAATCTCTTTCTTCGGGTTGCCAGGCTTTGGTATGAAAATCATACGAGCTCTTTTAAACTGGTCAGGAAAATAACCGACGTTGAGGCAGGCATTAAATAGCGTAAGTAGAGCTTGGTTGACGTTATGAGGAGCATTTATGAGATGCATTTTTGTGATGCCAGTTATCCATGGCGCCTTTTGCTTAAAGCTCTTCAGGGCAGCTTCGTATTCTTCATGGGAGAATGGTCTTCCTTCTTCTGCTGCGAGACGTGTGTCTCGTCTACGAAGTGGTGCGGTGTGAGGTCAGCCCCCAGTTCTTGAAGTCTTGCAATAATTTTCACCTCGTACCTCTCAAATAATTTGTTCTCCTTGTCGCTTATACGAAAACGATTTTTCCACTATCTTCTGAATTCACGCTCGATGTATTGGTCTTCAGTGAATTTCACGCCATTAACTTTGATTTTTATCCGACTCTTGCGGGGAGTGGCCGCAATCTATTTAGTTGACTCAAGAATTTTCTAGGGTTCTCTTCTGCATCAATATTAGCTATCAGTCCGTCTTATTGCTCTCTAGATTTCTCCATTATGAGATGCTTGATCTCGTTCCTCAGATGTTGTAGTTCCTGGTACCAACGCGCCGTGATTCTATATGTGTTTATGAAATAGATGGTTGCCTCCAGTTGTTCCATCTTTTCTTGAATGTTAAGGTACCACCTCGGAACCGTTAATGTTTTGTGCTCCCTCCAGGGGACAGCTAAATGGTCAGCCTCTAATATCTTTGACGTAAGATGGTCTGGTTTTCGTCATTTTCTTCCAGTGAAGCACCTTCTAGTTGGTCAATCTGTACATGTTGCAAATGTTCACGGTATGTCTCCTAGTTGGTTCTCACTAAGGAGACGGAGATGTGGGTGATCATACTAATATGGTCTGATAGTGCGAAGGAGCCAGGGAGGGTCACTTGATTCATAGAGAAGTTCTGATTCTTTAACACTATATCCGGTCTGGTCGACGACCTTGCTGTGTGGAAAGTGGCGAAGTCGAGATCTTCTATCTGTACTATGCCTCTGTCAATTAGAAGGCTCAGTAAGTTACCAGCTCCGTTAAATGCTATAGTGTATGCGGCTTCCCTAAAGCGAACGTTTATATCCCTGACCAGGATGGCTGAGGATTCCCTCCTGAAGAGTCGCAGGAAATTAGGGATCGAAAGGTATGAACGTCTTGGAGGTTGGTATCCGACCGATACAACCCAGTCATCATATGTCATACGGACCTGAATTGCCAGATAAGAGTCCTCCAAATCCTGTATCTCCTTAAATTTAATCCCTTTTCTGATGGCAATGGCTACTACATCCAACCTCTTTTTCGAGTGGCTAGCCATCAGTACTTCATAGTTGTAAATCTTTATGTACTCGTTTTCGTCATTTAGACTATGCTTGGATATGAGTACGATGTCGGGATCAAGGATCTTATAATTTCATTATACGGTCTACTTTTGGCGTTCCAGCCGTTTACATTGAGCGAGAAGATCTTCAAATTCCTGATGTATTTGGTACAAGTAGCCATGATATATTATTATTAGGTTGGTTGACTTTAGCTCCTCTTTCTCTGGCCCGTGACCTTACTCTACCGGATCTTTTCTTCTTGAATTGATCCTGGTTCAAATTGAAGCAGGATTCAGGGTAGATTTGGATCAGACCTCGTTTTAGAGCTTGCAATAATTCTTCTTCCGCCATGTTGGCATCGAATTCCCACTTGTATTTGCCTTTAATGACTCCTTCAATCAAATCACTGGCCTTAGAATTTCTTGGAATTGGTACGGATGGGGAGCCATATATTTTCTTGCACAGATCCAGAGTATTTTGGAAGGAAATGGTGTGCGTGGAAGTATCCATGGCAATTGTCTGAATTTTAATGTCCTTGTGCGCAGCCACCTCTCTTAGTAAGGCGCTCGTTCCATTTGAGAATCCTCACTTTCGGCGTGATCTTGTTTGTGTAGTCGTGAGTCACGAGAAACAGAGCAAGACCTCGGCACTGTTTGTTCCAAGTTTTTCATTTGGGCGTGGAATAGGTTCCCTGACGGTGGATTGTCAGGAAAACACATCGGTTTGAGTCCCTTGTAGACCAGCATCTTATTAAACTCTACCATAACTTCCAGGTTTCGTGATGTTTGTGAAATGAGCATGTAAAATGCACATTATAAGATCTGGTCTCATATTTTAGTCGATTTGCAACATGGTCTTTTCCTGCTCGGTTCTTTTCGTCGCTGGGGCATACGTAGTGGTGGCCTTTCTGTTTCTCTCTTCGATTATCATCTTCTTTTTGTTCGTTATCAACGCTTTTTTAATTGGGCAAGCCATTGACAAAGTGCGGTTGGAATTGCTACAGTTTAGACATTTCTTGTTTGGATTCGTTTAATACCTCCAGTTGTGGCCGGATCTCGCGCACTGGGAGCATACTTTTCCTTCAACTTGGCAGTCTTTGGCGGCATTCTTTTCTATGGCATAGCATGAGAAATATCTTTAAGGGAACGAATACTTCCCGTATGATAATGCTGGCGGAAACTTTTGAGTTGAACATGACCAACCCATTTTCAGCAGCCTTAGCGGCTATTTCAGTCATCTGGAATGTTATTTTGAACACTTGTGAGTTCTTCGCCTTCATGATTTTTTAAATTTGCATGCCTCATCGATCTTTGCTCAAGTCTGTTTGTCCTCAATTTCCTTCTTGATTTCTTCAGCCGAATGGGTACCAACGTAGGGGTCGATACGCTGACATATAATTGATCTTTTCGCTGATACGTGAGGGGGAACCCTTGGTACGAGGCCAATCTCATCTAGTTTTTCATGCGACTTTTCGCTGAGCAAGTTGTCTAAGTCCTGATTCGAGTCACAAAAAGCCATGTACTCGTAGGCTTGATCGTTAAGCCTACAAAGCGCGATTCTCGACTTTGCGTAAACTGCTTCGAACACTTTTTTGCGCGTAGGTTTCTGACATTGCTGCTTGACCCCGAGCGGGGCAACCTTCTTGCTGTTGGGGTCGTCCATGACGGCCCCAACTGCGGGGAATCCTCCTTGAACCTAGCATGCCCTTATTGCGGGGCTGTATGCCTGAATATTCTCTAGTTCACCCTTTCTGCCCTGCCTCAGAGTGGGGCCCCCTTCTTTGCGCCCCCTGCAGGGGTTCTTTTCGGTGTTCGGACATGTCAGAGACAGGCGGCTTCAACATACCTTAAGTGGCAGACAAAAAGGTTATCAGAACCAGAGATGTGCTGCTGTGTTGGGAACAGGCAAATACGAAGGAGAGTTTCCGAAGCTTCTGAATTCACTCGTGGCTGATGTGAGATGGGAAGGGTGCGATAATGTTGAAGACTTGTGGAACAGTTTAAAAAGTAAGTTCATGAGTCTTCAATCACAATTTATCCCTATGAAAAGCTTACGCCAGTCTTCTGTTCAACCAAAGTGGTTCAATCGAGAAATTGGTCAACTACTGAGATAGAAGAGATCTGTGTACCGCTAGTCAAAGATTTCTGGTGACTTTGACGAGTACCGTAGGCTAGCGAGGAAAGTGAAGTCCACTATAAGGGCGGCAAAACGTGCCGAGAAGCTCTGAGTGGCGAGACTGTGTAAACAAAATCCCAAGGAGTTCTTCGGTTTTGTAAACAGCAGTAAACCAATCCGCCGCACGATTGGCATTTGGTAAATGATGAAAGTGCATTAAAGCACTCAGATGCAAAAAATGCAAACCTCCTAAACGACTAATTCTCTTCAGTGTTCACTAAAGAGCGTGGTCCCATCCCCCAGCCCATTGAGTCTCATTTGGGTGAGAAGCTGGAGGAAATGGACTTCACCCTAGCCGAAGTAGAGGAAAAAATCTCCGACTTAAGGACGAATAAGTCCCCTAGGCCGGACGGGTTTCTCCCTAAAGTGTTGAAGGAAGTGCGTGATGAGGTGGCACCACATCTGACCACAATCTTCAACACTTCGATCCGGACTGGATGCGTTCCTGGAGACTGGCGTGAGGTGGAGGTGACTCCCATCTTCAAGAAAGGAGACCAAAGCCAGCCGTCCAACTACTGACTTATCTATTTAACCTCGATAGTCGGTAAACTCATGGAAAGCATCATGCTAAACAATATAACGTCATATTTGGAGTCAAACCTGCTATTGAAGAGTTCCCAGCACGGCTTCCGAAGGCACCGGTAATGCCTAATGAACCTTGTAGAATTCTTCTACTTAGTTTTCAGTGAGCATGATCGGGATAAAGCAGTGGATGTTGTCTACCTAGACTTTCAAAAAGCCTTTGACAAGGCACCACACCGACGCCTTCTCCGTAAATTGCGTGCGCTGGGCATAGACGGGAATGTAGCAGGTTGGATAAAGAACTGGCTAAGAGGCAGACGGCAACGGGTAGTGTTGAATGGACAAGCTTCTAAGTGGGCGCCCGTAAATAGCGGTGTTCCCCAAGGTTCTGTCCAGGGACCACTACTGTTCATCATCTATGTTATTGATATGGATGGTGACGTAGTTGCCAAGATTTACAAATTTGCCGACGATACCAAACTTGGTATGAACGTTGCAAAGGAAGGAAATACTTCCTGGCTGCAGGAAGATCTTCGGAAGATTGGGGAGTGGTCGGAAACGTGCCAAATGCCTTTTAACGTGAACAAATGCAAAGTGATGCATATCGGCCACCGAAATCCCCAATCTCATTATATCTTTAAGGGCACTGCTCTTGAATCCACCGACACTGAGAAGGACTTGGGTGTAACTATAACTAGTGATCTCAAGTTCTTGAGGCAGTATATTGAGGCTGAGAAGAAAGCCCAAAGGATGCTTGGTTATATAAAGCAACAGTTTGGATATCGGAACAAGGAAATAGTACTCTGTCTGTACAATACACTTGTGCGACCGCACCTAGAGTATGCTGTACAATTTTGGAGTCCTTCATTTCGAAAGGAAATCGCGAGATTGGAACGAGTGCAAGCCAGGGCAACCAAACTGATTCCCTCTATCAGACATAAAAGTTTTGAAGATAGATTAAGAGAATTAGATCTGTTCTCGCTGGAAACCCGTAGACTGCGTGGTCAGCCCATAGAAGTTTTCAAAATACTTCGAGGGTTCTACAGGGATATTTTTAGCCTAAATGAGAGCAGAACAAGAAAACACGGCTTTAAACTTGAACTGAAGCGTTACAACCGCGATCTGTGTGGGAAATTTTTCACGTACATTATCTAGGGTAGCTGGAACGCACTTCCGGTGCAGGTTATCAACAGCAATTCTGTTGACCAGTTCAAGTCAAGACTAGACAAAGCCTTGAAAAGTGGCCGTTTAGGGAGGACGTAAGGCAATTGAGCGAGAATGTGCCCGCTCGACAGCTAGTCCAAAGGTACCCTCATTAAATGGGCCCTAATGTCTCCTGGGGTAATTATTTTCCTTGTAGCTCCTTGTAGCTCTCTCTCTCTCTCTTTCTCTCTCTCTTCCTCTTTCGTGCGGGCGCGCACGAGCGTGCCTGCGTGCGTCTACGCACGTACGCGTGGATGGTCATGTGAAAGACCAACCGTTCTTGACTGGATTCAAAAGCGGCGATCTTCAAAATTTTCCACCTCAGTGGAAAATTCCGAAGATGGATAAAGTATGACGTTGCTTTGCAAATGTAAGTGAAGTCTTCCAAAAGAAGCAGTCAACAATGTTCAATATACTCATAAAAGTGTCCTACATCTCATAAGTCTTCTTTCCACCGAATTCTATATACCACTTGATCTGATTAACCATGTCGCGTACTTTATCTTAATCGCCCCTGTAAAATTTGGACTTTTCTATTAAATATAATCGACTATTTGATGTTTTAAAGCCACTTAACCAACGAATTTAGCAATGAGAATTAAATTTCATGCATAGAGCTACAACATATAACATGAAACATATTTACGGGTTAATTTCTTAGTTTGACAATATTCAACCAAACTTTAATGAAAAGAAATTTTATTGTTATCCATGAAATTCGTTTTTTTATGTAAATTAAAATAGAAAATAAATTTAATATAGGTAGGTATTATAAAATTAGGAACTTTTTCTGCCTTTAATTTTTAAGTTTTACAAGTAAAACATAACATAACATAATTTCACGGATGACAAAAGCCTCAAGGGCCTATCAAAGGTCATCCATAGGATTGTGTCAGATCATGCATCTACAATATACAATTTAAACAATCCATAGGATTGTGTTAGATCATGCATCTCCAATTCAAATCATACACATGAATGTGTCAAAAACAAAAATCATCATCATCAAAACTCTTCAAAATCCAAATCAATCATAATAAAAAAAACTGCATCCACAGGAATGAGGTCACAATCCCCCCCCCCCCACCCCAGAAAAGAAGTTAACCTTCCCTCCCCGTATAATCATCTAATCTGAGTTTAAAAACATTCAAGTTTGGACTGTCTACTTTCTCAGGTGGCAAACTTTTCCAGTAATCTACCACTCTATTGGTCAATTTCTTTTCTAACATCCAACCTGCACCTCTGTTTTCTAATTTTTACGGGGTGACCCCTAGTCCTATTACTACCTTCCAACTCAAATAACTGGTTAAAATCCAACCTATCCACCCCAGAACAGATTTTAAATAGCTCAATCATATCTCACCTCACACATCTTCTTTCAAATGAGAACATATTTAATACCCTTAGCCTATCTTCATATTCAAGGTGCTTCAGGCAAGGTATTATTTTTGTTGCCCTCCTTTGCACTGACTCTAGCAGGTTGATATCATATCTAAAATGTTTTGATCATGCTTATATACAGTACTCTAAATGTAGCCTTACATACGAGTTGTAGAGTTTAAGGATAACCTCTTTAATCTTGTAGCTAGCACCCTGTTTGCTCTATTCTTTGCCTCAATACACTGATTTGAAAACTTCAGTGACCCATCTACTACTACGCCTAAGTCCTTCTCATCATCAACTGAATTCAGCTAATGCCATCCATTTCATAGCTAAATTCCCTATTATCCCTTCCTATTTTAATAACTTTGTATTTTTTAAGGTTAAAAGTAATCTGCCACTTCTGAGCCCAAGCTAATAACTTATTTATGTAAGACACTCTGCACTTTAAAGCTACGATCAACTTCTTTGACTACAGATGCCAATTTAATGTCATCAGCAAAAATTGACACTTTGCTATTTACAGCCTCCACAAGATTGTGTATATAAACTATAAATAATAATGGGCCTAGAACTGATCCCTGAGGTACGCCACTAATAACGTCCCTCCACTGTGACCTCACTCCATCCAGTACAACTCTCTGTTTCCTGCCTTTCAGCCATTCAGCTATCCAATTCAAAACTTTCAACATACCCAATGGACTTTTAATTTGTGAACTAATCTCCTATGTGGAACCTTATCAAAAGCTTTGCTAAAATCTAAACAAATTATATCAACATTCTTTTCCTTATCTAATTGTTTAGTTACATAATCCATAAAATCGTGTAAATTTCTTAAACATGATCCATCTCTTCTAAACCTATGATGTGCATCATTTATTAATTTACCACTGTCCTAATGGTCAGAAATTCCCTTCTTAACTATCTTCTCAATAATTTTACAAACTATACAAGTTAAGCTTACCGGCCTAAAGTTATTCGGGTCAAATTTACTTCCCTTTTTAAAATTGGCACTACATTCGCTAATTTCCAATCATTAGGTATTTCTCCAAACTCTAGTAGTCTATTATATATCTTCTCAAGAGCTACTGCAATACTATCTACACCATATTTGAGTAACCTAGAATGAATATTGTCTGGGCCAGATGACTTATTAGTATTTAACTCCAATATAAGCCCTTTAATTATTTCCCTGTTCACATTAATGGTATTCAACACTAATTCCCTTGACCTAGAATTATCAGCAATTAATCTATCTGGATTCTCTTCTGTAAATACTGAAGAAAATGATCATTAAGAACCTTTACTATTTTCCCATCAGATTCTTTCAAAACCCCTTCATATCTAATAGGCCCTATTTTATCACTGTTAGATTTATTATTGATTTTATAAGAGCTAAAGAATTTTCTTGGATTTTTATTATCATTTTGATCTAAATTAATTTCTGCCGCCCTTTTGCTCGTCTTAATAATCTTATTTAGCTCATTTCTGGTCGACCTATAATTATTTAAGTTGTCACAAGTACTTCTCCCTGTAATCTCTGGTATGCCCTTTTCTTCTCAGAAATTTTCCTAGCTATCTCCTGATTCCACCACAATGGCTTCCTACATTTCCTCACAATAGCCTTCATTGCGATACAATGCTCCTGGACTATGTTCAATATAGTCTTAAAAGTGTCCTCCATCTCATAAGTCTTCTTTTCACTAAATTTTATATACCACTTAGTATGATTTACCAAGTTTCGTACTTTATTGTAATCGCCCTATAAAAATTTGTAGGGCAGTCTAATAAATTGACTTTTCTATTAAATAACATCTATTATTTGATGATTTAAAGCCATTCAACCACGGAAATTAATAATGAGAATTAAATTTCATGTACAGAACTATAACATATAACATGAAACTTATTTACGGGTAAATTTCTTAATTCGACATTAGTCAACTAAACTTTGCTGAAAAGAAATTTTATTTGTTATCCATGAAATTCGTTTTTTATGAAAATTAAAATAGAAAATAAATTTAATATAGGTATGTATTATAAAATTAGGAACTTTTTCTGCCTTCAATTTCTAACTTTTGCAAGTAAAGAAGGAATCAAGTTAGATGTATATATAATATTTCAGAGACTAATATAAATTTGGATTATTCTTTATATTTATATTTTACTTGGCAATTTTGAATAAGAGTGGCGCACACATTTTAGGCTACTAAAGACTGTAATAATGCTTCGTATCGTTGTAGTAGTGTCCTACGTTTAATATTTTATTTCAGAGACTAATATAAATTTGGATTATTCTTTATATTTATATTTTACTTGGCAATTTTGAATAAGAGTGGCGCACACATTTTAGGCTACTAAAGACTGTAATAATGCTTCGTATCGTTGTAGTAGTGTCCTACGTTTAATATTTTATGTTAAAGGGATTCCATGCTAAAGTGTCAACTTAACAATTTCCAATGTCCATCCCTTACCTACGCACTACAATGGCTTCCTACATTTCTTCCTGATAGCCTTCATTGCGATGCACTGCTCCTAGACTATGTTCAATATCACTGTGGTTTCTTCCATATATATATAACATAACATAACATAATTTCACGGATGATAAAAGCCACAAGGGCCTATTAAAGGTCATCCGTATCCATCAAATCCCACCCACATAATGCTTCCATAGGATTTTGTCAGATCATGCATCTACAATATACAATTTAACAATCCATAGGAATGTCCAACCATGCATCTACAATATATAATTTAAAGCCTCCATAGGAGTCTGTAAAAAACAAAATCAAAGTCCCCCAAAATATACAATAAAAAGAAACTGCATCCACAGGAATGAGTCAAGAAACATATCCACATACCAAAAAGTAAGAGATTAACCCTCTATCCCCATATAATCATCCAATTCGCGCTTGAAAACATTCAAGTTTAGGCTGTCTACAGTCTCAGGTGGCAAACTATTCCAATAATCCACCACTCTGTTAGTGAAAAAATATTTTATAACATCCAGTCTGCACCTCTGTTTTTTAATCTTTAAGTGGTGGCCTCTAGTTCTATTACTACCTTCTAACTCAAATAACTTGCTGAAATCCAATTTATCCATCCCAGGAAAGATTTTAAAAAGCTCAATCATATCTCACCTCACACACCTTCTTTCAAATGAAAACATATTTAATACCCTCAATCTATCTTCATATTCAAGGTGCTTCAGGAAAGGTATTATTTTTGTTGCCCTCCTTTGTACTGACTCTAATAAGTTTATATCATGTCTAAAATGTGGTGATCATGCCTGTATACAGTACTCTAAATGTGGCCTGACATAAGAGTTGTATAGTTTAAGGATGACCTCCTTACTCTTGTAGCTAACATTTCTTTTAATGTAACCTAGCATCCTATTTGCTCTATTTTTTGCCTCAATACACTGCTTTGAAAATTTCAGTGACCTATCTACTACTACTCCTAAGTCCTTCTCATGTTCAACTGAATTAAGCCAATACCCATCCATCTAATAGCTAAATTCCCTATTATCTCTCCCCACGTTAATAACTTTGCATTTATTAAGGTTAAAAGTCATCTGCCACTTCTGAGCCCAAGCTAAAAACTTATTTAAGTCACCCTGCACTTTAAAGCTACCCTCAACATCTTTGACTACAGCTGCCAATTTAGTGTCATCAGTAAAAATTGACACTTTGCTATTTACACCTTGCCCAAGATCATTTACATAGATTATAAATAATAAAGGGCCTAAAACTGATCCCTGAGGTACGCCACTAATAACATTCCTCCACTCTGACCTCACTCCATTTAGTACAACTCTCTGTTTCCTATTTTTCAGCCATTCAGTTATCCAATTTAAAACCTTCCCACATATCCCATGCAGCTTAAATTGTGAACTAGTCTTCTATGTGGAACCTTATCAAAAGCTTTGCTGAAATCTAAGTAGATCACATCAACTTTCTCACCATATATATATATATATATATATATATATATATATATATATATATATATATATATATATATATATATATGAAAAGGAACCCATAACTTGCACGTGAGTCAAAATTATAATAAATAACACCCACAAGGAAAATGGAAAAACGAAATGATACCGACCGCTTTCGTCTTTATTCTAAAAGACCTCTTCATGGAATAATGTAGGTCAGGACAGACAATTTCTTAAATAGCAAGAAGTGGGAGGTTAAAACGTCTACCTGCATCAAAACCCTAATTAGGGGGTACAAATTCTTTAAACACTTTAATTTGTGATTTAATATAATTAGATATGATAGGATCTAGGCTAAACAATCCAGGGCTAATATTAATATTTGGGAAAGTATTAATAGAGATACACTCCAAAATATTTCTTGAAATATAGTTTGTACATTTAATAATAGTTTTAGCACTATTATTAGTCAGGGTCATGCTATTAATTGGAATAGTGCTAAACCTATTATTAAATGTACAAAATACATTTCAAGAAATATTTTGAGGCGTATCTCTATTAATACTTTCCCAAATTTTAATATTAGCCCTGGATTGTTTAGCCTAGATCCTATCATATCTAATTATATTAAATCACAAATTAAAGTGTTTAAAGAATTTGTACCCCCTAATTAGGGTTTTGATGCGTGATGCGTGAGGCGAAGGTGACTCCGATCTTCAAGAAAGGAGACCCCAGCCATCCGTCAAACTACCGATCTATCAGTCTGACTTCGATAGTCGGTAAACTCATGGAAAGCATCATGGTGGACAAAATTATGTCGTATTTAGAGTCAAACCTGCTACTGAGGAGTTCCCAGCACGGCCTCCCAAAGCAACGGTCATGCCTGACGAACCTTGTGGAATTCTTCCACTTCGTTTTCAGAGAGCACGATCGGGACAAGGCGGTGGATGTGGTTTACTTAGACTTTCAGAAAGCCTTTGATAAGGTACCACACCGACGCCTTCTCTGGAAAGTGCCAGCGCTGGGCATAGACGGAAAAGTAGCCAGGCGGATCGAGAACTGGCTAAGTGGCAGACGGCAACGGGTGGTGGTAAATGGACAGGCTTCTGAGTGGGTGCCCGTTACTAGCGGGGTGCCTCAAGGTTCTGTCCTGGGACCACTATTATTCATCATCTACGTCAACGACATGGACGGTGACATGGTTGCCAAGATTTCAAAATTTGCCGACGACACCAAGCTTGGTATGAACGTTGCAAAAGATGGAAATACTGCCCGCCTGCAGGAAGATCTTGTAAAGATTGGGGAGTGGTCGGACACGTGGCAAATGCCTTTTAACGTGAACAAATGCAAATTAATGCATATCGGCCACAGAAACCCCAAATCTCATTATATCCTTAAGGGCACTACTCTTGAATCGAGTGACACTGAGAAGGACTTGGATGTTACTATCACTAGCGACCTCAAGTTCTCGAAACAGTGCATCGAGGCAGAGAAGAAAGCCCAAAGTATGTTAGGTTACATAAAGCGCTAGTTTGGATACCGTAACAAGGAGATAGTACTTTGTATGTACAACTCCCTCGTTCGGCCGCACCTGGAGTATGCCGTACAATTTTGGAGTCCATCGTTTCGAAAGGACATCGCAAGGTTGGAACGCGTACAAGCAAGGGCAACCAAACTGATTCCCTCTATCCGACATAAAAGTTATGAGGATAGACTAGGGGAATTAGATCTGTTCTCGCTGGAAACCCGTAGACTGCGTGGTCAGCTCATCGAAGTTTTCAAAATACTTCGAGGGTTCGACAATGTTGACTACCAGGATATTTTCACACTGAGTGAGAACAGAACGCGCAATCACGGCTTCAAACTTGAACTGAAGTGTTACAACCGCAATATGTGTGGAAATTTTTTCACCTACAGTATCTGCGGTAAGTGGAACGCACTTCCAGTGGAAGTTGTCAACAGTGAATCTGTTGACCAGTTCAAGTCAAGACTAGACAAAGTCTTAAAAAGTGGCCGTTTAGGGACGCAAAACAATTGAGCAGTCATGTGCCTGCTCGATTGATAGTCCAAAGGTACCCTCTTTGAATGGACCGTAAGGTCTCCTAGGGTACTTAATTTCCTTGTTACTCCTTTTTACTCCTTACTATTTAAGACATTATCTGTCTTGACCTACGTTATTCCATGAAGAGGTCTTTTAGAATAAAGACGAAAGCGCTTGGAATCGTTTTTCCATTTTCCTTGTGGGTGTTATTTATCATATATATATATATATATATATATATATATATATATGCAAAAAATCCCACAGGAAAGTGAAAGGCGGATTCCAAGTACTTTCTAACTCGTTCTGCTCATTCCTTGGGGCCCGCCTTCCATTTTCCTGTGAGATTTTTGCATTTATTGCTCTACTCACGCAATATTTTGTTTCTCATAAATATATATATATATATATATATATATATATATATTGCTTAGAAGATATCACATTAGAGTGATATATATTAGTGAGAAAATAATAGTAAACCACAATAGTTGAATAGAAATTTATTTATAACCACATAACTAGTTTTGGAAAAGTTATAATTGATGCCATTTTCAACTGGGTAATGAAAAAGCCAAACATGGAGCTCAGTATATATAAGGCAAACGCAATATGAAAACGCAGAAAACAAGCTGAAAAAACATAACTATTTGAGTGGATTCAGGAGAAGTTACTAATCTCCGAGAGCAATTGCTTCCGGGGGCTTATAAATACGTTTGGCGACTTTATTCTAGATTTTTTTGTTGAATTTGTATTGCCCTTCGGACGAATTGAAATTATCGACTTTATTAATGATGATGGATTCTGGAATTCTCCTCTCAATGTAATTGTTTGATTTACAAATGATTTTTGCTCGGTTGAAATCGATTCTATGGTCGTAATTTTGCAAGTGCGTAAAGAGACTTGAAGAACTTGCACCTCTTCTTATATCAGCTTGATGTTCTTTTATCCTTTTATTAAAGTGTCCCGGCTCTTCGATGTATGCCAAATTGCAATTATGGCACATTATACGGTATACACCAGCGCTGTGATTGATGGGACGCAGTCTAGTCAAGGATTTTTGTATGGTATTTAAATATTTAAATGTAATATTTATGTTATTTCCGTTCGCATACGATTTTAAGGTGGCCATTCTCAAGTGTGTAATGAAATATGAGCTAGCACCATTCAGTATATAAAGGCGAATTAAAGACGAAACAAAGAGAAATCAGAGAAAACAAAACGGAAAAAAACATAAATATTTGGCGTGGCTCCGGAGCGAATATAAAGACTAAACTAAATGAAACCAGAGAAAGAAAAACGGGAAAACATAAATATAAATATTACGTGTGGTTTTGGGGCAAATATTGAACATAATGAAATTAGAGGAAACACACTGGAAAAATAAGTATTATCCTGAAACCGGGGGCAGAGATGCTAAGATGGTTCAGGCAGCTTATAATTCGCTCCGGAACCAGGCCAAATATTTATTCTTTTTCATGTTTTGTTTTCTCTGATTTCTTTTTGTTTCGTCTTTAATTCGCCTTTATATATTGGATGTATATCATATGATATAGTTCAAATATCAAATTTAAAGTTTTTTTTTCAATTATTAAATCTAATGCTAAAATCGTCATACCCCTCCCTAACCCATATCCTTATCCTTTACTAACCTTTTTTTCATTACTTAATACACCCCTAACTTTAACAATCCCTTGAAAAATACTAAATGAATTTAAACTACTGAAGAACCAAAGTTCTTCAAATAAAACAACTTTCGGTTTAAGAAAAAATAAAAGGTAAGCTCAAATCTTTATTTCTCCAACCTAATCAAATAAAATCAATATTCAGTGATTCCTAACGTTGGGCGCTAGCGTCCCCATCTGAGCGTTGTTGTGGTAAAAGGGGGAGGGGCGCTGTAAGTTTATATTTAACCTAGGGGGTGGTGGGCATTTATCCAGCTATATTTCAAGTTTTCAAAAATTATTCATTATTACTGTTTTTACAAACACTCCCAGTTATCAACATTAGCCAGATCCAGTAACGTTACAAGTTAATTACGATATGCTGAGTCTTAGCCATTTGAAAGTTTGAAACCCATCATTTCGCCAGACAAATTAGAACCACTTGCCTCCTAACCTAACTTTTGTTAAATTATGTCTAAATAGATTAGGATTTTTCATTTAACACTCACTATCCTGGCATTTTTTTTTATGAATAATTATCACGTCCGATTTTTCTAATCAGACAATTGTGTTACACTCCCGTACTCTTATTTTATAAAAAGGTGAAAGGACACTCCTGTACCTCAGTAGTTGTCGAAGAGTTGGCGTTGGTTGTTGGCGTTATTCGTGAAATTTCTTATTGTCGTGTTTTTTTTACTTACTTTATTTTAAGTGCTTGAATTTACCCCTAATCATGTCAGGAAACTTATTTAAGCAATTATACAGCACATTTGAAGTTTGGATTTTATTACTTCTCGTAATCATGAACAACAAACAGCCATGTGTCTTTGAGAGAAAGTATTTTCGAACGAGGCCATGAAGCTATCCAGGCTTTCCGATCATTTAAAAACGATCCATCCTGATAAAGTGAAAGAAAATTTGTCATATTTCAAAACTCTACCAAATAAATTTCACAACAAAAATTAATCTATTCACTTCCTTATGAAAAAACAATCACAGAAATACGACGATGGACTCGTTTGTTCATACAAATTACAATTTCTCCAAGATGATTGCCAGATGAGGGAAACCTCATAGCATACAATTGTAGAACAACTCATTTTGCCTGCTATAGAGGAAGTCCTTCTTACGATAATACATCCTCTTTCCTCAAATGGAATTATCAAAGCGATTCCACTTAGTACTAATTCTTTCCAAAGAAGAATTGATGAAATGGCCGAGGACATTGAAGAGACATTATATAACATACTTAAAAATCAACAATTTGGTTTATGATTGAATGAATCTACTCCCCTAGGCATTAAAACACTACTTTTACGAGACGGTCATTTTATTAAATACATATAAGAAAATTGTGCAAGAATTACTATTTGCAAAGGAACTTGAAACATACACTAAAGCAGAATCCATGTTTATTATAGTTGAGGAGTTTTTCAAAGAAAAAGAAATCCTTATGGAAAATATAATCGTGCAATGGACAATGTTCAAGTATAAACAGGGTGCTATAGAGGCTTTCTTCCATAACTAAACGGGTAATTCATCAACATCTAGTTGCTAGGAACTTAATGATCGGCTTCATAAATTCCTTAGTGTTGTTATCATAGCAGTAAATAAATTAAAATGTCTTCCTCTTACTTCCCGAATCTTTCCACAACTCTGCACAATAATGATGAAGAATTTGATCGTTTCCTTTTCTATATTAAAATGAGATGGTTATCCAAAGGAAATTGTTTGAAGCGATTTTATTCTCTTATCAACACTATTATACATTTTTTTCAAGAGAATAAAAGTGGTTATTTTAGTGACGAATTCCTAGCTTGCAAATGTGACATTGCCTACTTAACAGATTTGTTCAATATATTCAACGATCTGAATTTGAATTTGCAATTGTCCGGCTCTTATGTAAATCTTATCAAAGCAAAATATGTTATTTTCACATTCGTGGACAAGAGTAAACTCTTTAGGCATAATATTGGTCGTCGGTAGCTATCTGAATCTCTAAATCTTGATCGACTAGAAAATGATTATGAGGCTGATAACTCCATATTAGATGATGACCTCTTGATTTATTGCGACCACTTGAATTCTTTTCACGAAAAGAAGAGCTGTAGATATCAGGATCTCATTAATATTGAAGTACCCACTGGGTGAAAAGCCCATTTAATGATACCTGTACAAATTAATCCGATTCTGTGATGCAAGAGGAATTAATTGCATTTAAAACGACTTCAAATTAAAACCCCTCTTCATACGATCATACCAGGAATTTTGGATAGAAAAGTAAATATCCAAAGCTGTTGAAGCTATCAAACATCCTTTTCATTGCTTTTCCAATTTCCTATATGGCTAAATGTGCAGTTACGTAGCTTCTGACTAAACAAAGAAACCGCCTGTCAAACTTGCAAAACGAGATCTCAGATAACTTGGGACCTTAAGTAAGAGCCTTAGCCAGTAAGTACCAAAGTCAACCATCGCAATGAAAGCATATTGAGGTAAGCTACCAAGTAAAAGTTGTTTATAGCATTTTCATTATTAGTCCTTAAAAAAGAAAATAAAAACTACATTCAAATTACTTTGACACTAATACCCAAGTGTTACCTTGTTATAAAAAGATAAATTTAATATAGTAGTCGAACTTTAATTTGAACTTTAATTTGACAAAAAAGTTTGTGTCCAAAGACGGCGCTAGTCCAAAAAAGGTTGGGAACACTGGTCTAGAGCAACTCTCCTTTCACTCTCTTTCCCGCTCTCCCTCGACCTACACAAACCTCAATGATAAAAATGGGATAGGGATGGGGGTAGTCTGAGAAAAGGGCATTGATCATTAATAATAAATAACAGTATCTCACATAAGAGTGAGCACTGACTCACAAATCCAAATTTTTATCCGCACCAAAAAATTATAATTATGGTTTATTGTAGTTCTTTGACGTCAGTTAAGGTATAATATGGATTTTAATAATTATTTTTGATATTTACCTGGATTTTAGACATCTATCATATAAGGCACATTCGATCGCAACGGCTAAAAACCTGTTTTATATGTATCCTATATAATTACATAATTCTGATTAAAAAATACAAGTATGGCTTTAAAAAGAAGTATAAACATAAACGGATCTCAAAGGATTAATGACAGAATCTAACACACATTAATGACACACGATATTTTGCACGAGCATCAACATCCTCTTCTTTCCATCAATTTCATTGTGAACTCAAATCAACGCTAGGTCAATGAGGCGTTCTTGACCCATGCTATTCCTGAAGTCCATTTTCAGTTGCTTCAGGTCAGAAAAAGAACGCTTGGCCTCCGCGTTTAAGACTGGGAGAGTCATCAGAACTTGGAGGAGCCTGGTCAGGTTCGGATACATTCGGGTCTAGGTGTGGACATTAGCATCTCTAACGGATTCAAGCTTGATTGTTTATGAAAACCAGCGCTCTGCTTCTGTCTTAACTAGGCTCAAGGCCTTTTATGACAACCTCGTAGAATTTAGCCGCCTCCAGCAAAGCAGCAACATCTCCGCGAGCGCCGCTTAGCAGATGTTTGATGTTGGAGACGACTGGAATAGTGTCGTCCCACAGCTGGCTCTGCAGCTCAGTCAACTCGTTAAACCGAAGGAACATAGACATATCGGTGGTAATATTCCTCAGCTGCCTGGTAGGATACGTCCGCTCGATGCGTTTGTGGCCTACAAACTCGAGGCACAGGAATTGTATCATGTGATGAGCCGATCTCCTGGAGAATCTCTTATGCCTTCTTGAAGACGTCATGGAAGCGGGTCAGTGCACCTTACTGAGTATTGTTGAGATACGTCTCCACTTCACCAATGGCAGAGTATGCTGAGACGAGATTGGTTGTAGGAGACGGCAGGGTTAGACTCGTCTCTACAGTGTGAGTTAGAACCGTGTCAGCAAAGATGAGGCTAATCAGAAAGTGTGGTTCTCATCCCCAAGGAAGATGGCAATAACTGGCAGGAATTTGCTAAACACAATAACTGAATCATGTCGCTCAACCCATTTAGTAGCGCAGAGGCTGACCAACTTCTTCCGAGCTCAATAAACCTTATCGGGCGTATGTTTGAGAAATAGATGAAGTTGTACACTTCGTTGAAGGTCTAGAGCTGGGATGGGCAGTAATTTTAAGCAGCGGGCCACATTGAAGCTTATATAAGATTTTCGGGCCGCACTTAAACAGTTAGATGTAAACTTCGAATACATATAATTTAATTGCAATTACCTTTGTGTATTTGTTTGCATATACTACATAGTCATAGATGGAGCTACATATTAATAACTAAGGGATTGTTTTTGCATAGTTTTGTCATCTCTTTTAAACTGTTTACAGACTTATATAAGCTTGTGGAACTACAGCTTAACGTGTAATCTGAACCACGATTTTCCATTCTACATTATGTGATCATTATCGACATTACCGAGGGCCCAGGCATCTCTCAACCAAGTACAAACCATAGTCAACGTAGCTTAACTTCCGCGAGCGAAAGAGAACGTGTAGATAAGGGTAATGAGAGTAAGAAATTAGAAATTATCGTATTTTTTAAAGAACATTTTATCTACAAATAAAATATATTTGAAAATAACTGAATTAATAATTTAGCACTCATAAAAAATGATGAGATGGGATTTGGGCAAAATGTTCAATAATTAAATTTCAATATTTTGTCGAATTCTGAAATAAAATGTGGGCTACATGAAAAGCCTTCGTGGGTCACAGGAAAAGACTTCGCGGGCCACATAAAAAGACTTCACGGGCCGCAGTTTGCCCACCTCTGATCTAGAGAGTGAACTTTACCTCTTTTGTTTCTCAGGCCTTGGTCAAAACGAGATTCAGCCGATGAGTGAAGCAATGAATCATATTCGCAAGCGGATATTTTCGCATCCCCACCGAAGTTGCCTATCATTCTTCCTTTAATTATGAGTAATATTGAATAAGAGGACCGCAAGTATTTTAGACTACTAAAGCCTGTAGTACTTCTTCGTATCGTTATAATAGTGTCAAAAGAGTAATATTTCGATTGCGGAGGGGGTCATTACTCTTTATTAATTCACAAAATTAAAGTATTTCACCCGTATTATGCCACGTAAAAAATCTTCCACCACGCCATCTTGAAATGCGATGAAACGGCTTTAAGTTGCGCTCTCTCGTTTGATTTTAATGTTAATATAGTTACTTTTTATTTTTTGAACGATTTAGAATGTTTGGGGTAGTGAGGGATTAAGCATGTTTAGTATAATTTATGTTCAAAAAGGAATTTAATATACATTGGGCGGGATATCTCAGCAGTCCTAGAAGACAAACGGTTTCTTGGCGGATGAGTCTCCTTGGGAGGGTACGTGAACCCTAGGTTGAAAGAAATGTCCCCCAAAATCTCATTAAGACACCACTGGTTAATTACCTTGATTAAGCGCATTAGTGTCCTTCTTAATAGGGCTTTGGGTAGCCCTTAAGGCGGAAGAACAGCAATTGTGCTGTCAACGGCACCCCTGAAATGGATATTTAGAGTTGGTGCCATAGTCATGTGCCTGACATTCCACAACTCTCCCATGTCCCTAGCATTGGAGGGCACGATCCAATCTCACTTCTTCTCTTCTTCTTTCTTCCCAAGGTGTGCCGACAGGCTGAGGAGTGGGACTTGTCGTGGTGGGTTTCTCCCATCGTTACTGTCGGGTTCCGTGTTCAGGCAAATCAGAGCGGTACCTAAACCATAAGTGCCTTACTTGGTGTACCGGCTCCGCCAAGTTGACCGTTTAATTCCGGGTCTTATATCTATGTAGTATGGTTTTTCTAATTCTCAAATTTGCTTGTTCTTGTTTTTTAAATATTTGTTTAATTACTATTTTAAGTTTTAGCCTTGCTAACTTTTAAAATTGTAATAATTTAAGTTATTTAATGCATTCCTTTATTATTTTGTTATTATGTGGTGACATCGAGTTGAACCCTGTCCATCCATGTTCAAAAAAGGTCGCATATTATATTGTAATATCAGAGGCTTGTATGGTTACTTAAATAATCTAACGGTTGTATCATCTAAATATGATATTATTTTGTGTGCTGAAGCCTTAGTCTCCCAATCTAGAAATATCACTGAAATCCTATAGCCAAATTTTCAGAATCCTCATCTGATTCGTCGGGATGACTTCCCAAGAGCACGTGGCTTAGTCGCATACACACAAAAGGGTTACAATGCCACATTACTCCCTGACCTTATGTGTGGGTGTCATGAAATTCAAGTTGTTAGGGTTACCAGTTGTCTGAACAACTTCTATTTATTTAGTTTATATCGTAACCCTGACCTTGACGATAATATTTATGATTGTTGTCTAACTAAGATCGCTTTGATTCAGGAATCAGATAATAAATCTTGTTTTGTTTTTGTGGGAGATTTAAATGCACATCAGCGGCTATGGCTAAACTCTGTTTCACCAACCAACAGACATGGTCATGCTGACCGTGACTTTTCCAATTTATCGGGATGTATTCAATTTGTCCTTGGCCCAACTCATAACTCTGGCAATTGTTTGGATTTACTACTTTCTGATGTGACAGATGTTGTTAAGGTGAATATCTTGCCACCAATTGGTCATTCGGATCATTCTGCTGTCAGTTTCAATTTAATGACCAATTTTAATGTTCCTAAGTTTACTACCTCAAGAAGAATTTATTTTAACTCTCGTACTAGCTGGAATAATAATATAGCCAATGATTTGAATGATGCAGCAAAATGATACTCTTGTGCAAATTATATCAAGGAGATTCCTTCAAAAATAATTAAAAAGAGGTCACAGGACAAAGTTTGGTTTACTGATGCTTGTCGAAATGCTTTTAATCGTAAGCAAGCTGCTTATCATCAGTGGTCTAGAAACAAAATACCTGATAATTGGCTGAATTCAATGAACATATCTGTGATAACTTAACTGGCATCACTCAACCACATATATGGTCGTCTACTTTAAAATCATTCATTTATAGAGAAGACTCATCTCTTCCACCTCTTCATAATGAAAATCGTGTTCTTATATCTACTCCGATAGAGAAAGCTGATCTTCTCTCATCTTTCTTTCAAAGGAAGCAATGTCACCGGGATCTTGAACTCCCTCTTACTTGATTTTCTACTCCAATTTTGTCTAAGTTTGCCTTTAGATCATCAGAACGAAAAAGCTATATGTTAGACTTGGATGCTTATGGCGGTACGGATCATACTAGCATATTTCCTTTATTTTTCAAGAACAATGCTGCAATATTGGCCCCTAAACCGGCAATCATATTTAGACATTTTATTCGTGCCGGTAAATTCACCCTTTGTTGGAGAGTTGCCAATGTAACCGCTATTCTTAAAAGAGCCTCATCTTCGCATTTATCATCTGAATATAGGCCTATCATCTGAATATAGGCCTATCTCAATAACTTCTGTTATATCCAAGATTTTGGAGAAATTATTGGCTAGACGTCTTAATAAGTTTATTATAAAAGAATCTTTACTACTTTCTACTCAATTTGGATTAAGAAAGGGTGTAGGGACCCGTGATGACTTTTCTTATTTGGTCCACCAGTTGCAATCTAACCTTGATGCAGTGTTTGAAGCCAGGCTAGTATCACTGGACTTCAGTTCTGCCTTTGACAGAGTTAATCATTAAGCTTTTTTATATAAACTTAAATTAATGGGCATAAGTGGCCCTTTTTATTCTATTTTAAATGAATTTTTATCTAATCGCAAGCATGTGTGGTTGTTAATGGGAAATGCGGTTAATGGTTGATGCGGTCTCTGGTGTTCGGTAAGGCAGTGTCCTTGGACTTATTTTATTTACTTTATGTACTGCTGATATGCAGAAAAACTTTTGGTAATAATGATGCAGTTTTACGTTCCTTCCTTCCTTTTATTTTACCTAAATTTGAATATTGTTCTACTGTCTGAATTTCGGCTACGGATTGCCATCTTAGATTGCTCAATAGAGCAATCAATAATATTAAATTTCTGTTGTCCAATCTAAATATTTACCTACAGAAACGTAGATTGGTCGGGCCATTATCTTTTTTATTTAAGATTTTAAATAATAATGAACATCCACTCCATCCTGCTCTGCCTGAGCCTTTTACAGTAGCTCGATTCACACCTAACTCTAATAACATTATTAATAGGAACAGCAAAGCGTCTTCTGTTGTTAGATGTAATTCAACCCAATTTAGTCGCTGTTTCATTCGTAATATTTGTAAGGAATGGAATCAACTACCAGAAGAAGGTGTATCAGCATCTGATATTACATCGTTTAAATCTAAAGTAAATAAATTTATTGTTTAATCAATGACTTTGTTTTTACTTATATTTAATATGGTTTAACTTTTTTTAACATATTTTCTTTTAATATGGTTTCTAAAATCTTTTTTTTCTTTTCTTGCAGTATGTTTCCCTATGGACCTCCCTTGGTCTTTTAGGCTTGTCCTTTCCATTGGAAACTTCTGTATTTGTATAATAATAATAATGATAAAAGGGAGAGATCGCGAACATAAAATGAAACAGAAAGAAGTGACCTGTCGAACGTGTGGGAGTGAATTTACTATTAATGAACAATTCGATTTTCAATGTTACAGAAAAGTTATTTCTGGAGGTAATGAAACAGGGTCTAAATCGAGTTGCAGGTTTGAAAAATCGGCTTAGGAGACTTTTTTCAAGCACACACCTCACCAAGCCAGAACCTTGGTGGAGTGGTTGTGGATGCAGTTTATGGAGTGAGCGAAGACTCAGATGACCTCTGATAGAGACTTTTAGCTTTTCTTAATCGTTGAATTGTTAATATTTCTCGGGAAGTGATAATTCATTATTTTGAAAAGCACTCGGAGAAAATCGATGGCCCAGGAAAACGGTGGAAATAGACGAGGTCAAATTCAGGAAGCAAAAGTTCTGAGCAGCAGGTTATCTAAGCGTGTTTAGTTTTGATAATTCTTCAGATTAACGCCATGAAATTGTCACAGATCGTGATAATAAAAATGCTTAAATATGTACCTTACTATACCTAACATTCGACATTGTTGTTTTAAAAATAAAAATTAATTAATACTAACATTATAAACAAATGCGATGACGCAACTTAAGCCATCTCATGACATTTCAAGATGGCGACGTGGAAGAATTCTTGAGTTGTAGAATCGATTACAAAATATTGTCTTTTTGGCATAGCTGGGCGCGACTTTGACTTTACGACTTTGCCACCGGATCTGGTGTGACTGCAGCTTTGCGACTCTATTTCCCCCCCCCGTGCGAATTGCGACTTTGCGACTGCGACTTTTTTCCTGGTGCGACTCCGCTAAATTACAAAGTAAACTTTAGCTCGATATCAGAAACATGCTTTTATAAGACATAAAAACACATATTTATTATTTTTTTTATTTTTTAGTTAAAACACAATCTAAACTAATATCTACCGGTCCTCCTCCTCCTCCTCCATGTCCTCCCTTTGAGCAACACAAGTTCCTCAAAGTTGACCTCATCCAGGGAGGACCTCTTGGCCTTGAGGACGTCCCTGGCCGTACTGAATAGCCTCTCCACAGTTGCAGAGCTGGGAAGGGGGGGTATTGTACTTAATGAATAAGTCCGCCCACACCTCCCTGTGCTGGTAGGAGAAGAGGGACCAGGCCAGCTCGCCTTTAGAGGGCACCCACTCTTCCAGGGAATTTCTCATGACCTCCCTCACATCCTGCTTCTGGTTGGCCGGGCCTCTAGCAAACAACTTGTTGAAGAGGCGGGCGTCCAAGTCCTGGGGTTCCTGAACTTCTGGCTGACTAGGCTGACGCTGATGCTGCTCCTCCTTCCTGGGCTTGATGACGGCCCTTAGCTGCCTGGTGATCGTATCACTGATCTCCTCCACCTTGTCAGGGGCAATGATCTCCAGGGCCTTGTGGGTGAGGTTGGGGTGGACGGCTGTGGCCATAAGGAGGTCGCCATCCTCAAAGAGGTGGCCTAACCTCTTTTCATAGATCCTGGGGAGGGCTTGCACCAGGGGCTTGGCATATACCAGGTCGCCATTCTGGCTCTGCTCCTCCAGGCTGGCATTCATCAATCCAGAGTGACAAACCTTTTTTGGTGCGTTTACGTAGTTTCATGTAACGTCAGTCTTATATAATGTGAAGAATTTAATTTATCGTAAAAGGAAAGTTAAAAATCAGATAAAAATAAAGTTATTAGCTGTTACCAACTCAAATTTGACATTTTTAGCCAAATTGGGCTTTAAAACTGGCTTGAAACAGCCGCAGAATTCTTTTGAAAAAAAATCGTCTTTGTTCCTGTTCAAAGTCGCGGAAAATTGGCGGTGCAACTTTGCTTAGTCAGACTTTTTCAAAACGTTTGCGACTTCGAAATTTATAGTGTGGCGAAGTCGCAAAGTCGCAACTCGTTGCCGCAACGCCCAGCTCTGCTTTTTGGGACTTTATCAGGGTGATGGACACACCCCGCAAACGAAATATTACTTATAGGACACCATTACAATGATACAAGGAAGTATTATAAGTTTTAGTAGCCTAAAACGCGTGTGCCCTTCTTATTCAATATTACCTAATTTTGTTCTACAATACACAGTGTCCACCAACATCTTTATTGGGGGACGTTTAATGAAGTCGTTTCGCTTTTCACTATGGGATGATGTAATGAGAAATTTGGGGGGGGGGTCTAAGTCATTTTTATCTCCAAAGGGAACTAGTCTCCAGAACATCTAATCAATTACAGACCAATCTATATTTGAGATATAGCCAGCAAGATTAATGAAAATATACTAGCAAACAAGCTACAAACACAGCTGTGCAATCTAAGAGCGTATAACACAACAGTACGCGTTCAGGAAAAGAAATGTGCACATACATGACCCTCACACTCATGACGGAAAAATCTCCTAATACCGAGTGAAGGGGAAATACGTAGATATTGTAATGAGAGACGTGCAGAAGGCCTATTACTATATTCAATTCTGGAAAGGTTCGTTGCGACTTCATCATGAATATACGTGTACACGTTATAATAGAAAGCTTTGGAGGACCCCAATTCAAGTTCAAAATTGGCGTTATTCAGGGCAGCTGCTTGAGTCGTCTCCTATAGACGGCGTAAGCGATCGATCTGCTCACGCCGGTAAAGGAAGACAAGATATATCTGCAATTTGCGGATGACATCACTCATATTGTTTCGAGTAG
The DNA here is from genome assembly GCA_963969495.1 of Ceratothoa steindachneri. Taxonomy (NCBI): domain Eukaryota; kingdom Metazoa; phylum Arthropoda; class Malacostraca; order Isopoda; family Cymothoidae; genus Ceratothoa; species Ceratothoa steindachneri. The sequence goes on from OZ018336.1 coordinate 53,643,412, forward strand.
TATACAAATGCGAGAGCACTACCAGAAGGTGAAGCAACAGAAATATCGAATATAAATAAATATGATTGACTGCACTCACCCTCAACCCTATATCTCCCAAGACAGAGAGATGGCTAACCATGAACGTTCCATCACACTCTCAGGTCCTTCAAACAGAGGGCACCAGACTGGTCTAGAATCACGAAGAACATCCTCGTCCTCGAATTACTGCAAATAATGCAGACCATAGCAAATGTTTTGAACGCAGCCCTGAAGGCTGATTACTTTACAGACGGCTAAAAAATAACTTAAGTCATTTTTATCCCCAAAGGGAACAAATCCCTAGAGCATCAAGTCAATTTGAGAGATAGCCAGCAAGACTAATGAAAAGATCCTAGCAAACAGGCTACAAACACAACTGTGCGGTTTAGTAACTCATAACCCAAAACAACACGGGCTTAGAAGAAAATGAGGCGCATACACGACCCTTGCGTTCATTGCAGAAAAAATAACCGAATGCCAAGATGAGAGTAAATACGTAGACATTGTAATGAGAGGCGTGCAGAAGGCCTTCAAAAAGGTTCGAATACAAAATACTCATCCTTCAGCTAAACTCAATCCTGGAATTGATTGTCTGCGACTTCATCATGAATAAACCTGTACACATTATGATAGAAAGCTTCGGAGGACCCTAATTCGAGCTCAAAGTTTGTGTTCGTCAGAGCGGTTGCTTGACTTGTTTCCTTTAGCCAGTTATTTATAATCCAAGGCACCCGCAAGAAATCGCCGATTCCAATTGCTGGAAAAGCCGGAGGGATTAGTACAGGGACAAAAAGGAATTTAGAAGTATTATGGTTGTTGAAAAAAACTAATGAAAACTACTCGTTTAAAAGAAATAAAGTATTATATCTTTACCGGAGTCTCACAAATACTTTACAAATACCATCTTCATATTGTATCGTGAATTGTTACACTTAAGTGTTAATGATTAGGCGATGTTTTCCACAATGAAGATAGTTTACACTATTGAATTCTTACACGAAACATTAAAAGCTCCATAAATGAAAGAAAAATGCAATATTAACACGATAAAAGTAATAAACTATCTTCATTTTAATATTAAGGCACCTCTTAGACCAGTATAGGAACTCTCCTGCAAATATTAACCTGCAGCAAAGAGATTTTTCCTTAGCCATCTTCAAAGCTGCCTTCGGGCACATCTCCCTCTGAAGTGGAGGTCCCTCTTACTGTTATTTTACATGTCACCACCGCACATCTACGGGTTTGGGGGTTTCTCCTCACCCATTTCTACAGAACCTTATCCGACGACCTTCCTCCCTTTCCTCTCGCAGGCGCCTGCCATGAATTAAGTGCAACTTAAGCAGCGCCGCCTGGGCTCCCGCTCCCGATGAGGGTAGATGGATTAGGCAGACGTCCTTAGATGGGTAAGGGACGGTCAAGTCTCCGAGGCCATGCCTTTCCACACTTATTAATCCAAGATTCGTGACCATGGTGGGGTCCGCATTCATGTTTCCACTCCCTATTTCCAGATTAAGTTCGGCACGTCCTACCGGCCCCATTGACGTTTGCTCTTGGTAATAGGCTTAATGAGTTCTCACTCGGTATACCTGACACCTTGAAGGATCCATTTGGAGACCCCTCCTAAGGTTGGTGAGGCAAGCAATGACTCGATGAGAGGCGCACACGAGCCAGAGTGTGCCCCTGTACAAGATCCTTCTGATGCTACCCCTGTCTCCTAGAACTCACAAGTAGATGATAAAACTCTTCCCTGGGCCTGGTGCCATTTTTCAACCAAATCCTTGACCATCTCGGAGAATTTTAAGGCTGAGGTTGGCTGGTCGAGGTTTGGGCCTCTTCCGAGGGTAGAGGAAAGAGGGTTCTTTCGCCGCTACCTTCTTCTAAAAGGAAGAAAAAAAACGGGAAAAGACAAAAGACTAGGGGTCCTTTCCTTCCGGGTACGATGGTAGCGGGACGGACGGGCCAAATTCCTCGGTGGATTCAGGTCGCTTTCTGTCGTTTCTATTTGGGCACACTCGCGGGATGCCCCGCCATTTGATGTGGCTCTTCCTTTCCCCTCATTGCGCCGACTCCGTGGTTCCCTAAATAGACTGCCCGGCACATTCTTAATGAGTGTCCCAGTCTTGGAGAATTTCGCGTACGTGACCTATCCCGGTACCGAGAGGAGCGGGGTGATACCACTTGTCCCTTGTACTCGGGACGGGTTCATTCACATCGACTTGTGACTTAACGGAATTTCTGGAGGAGGTTGGTGGCCTCCATTTTATTTCATTCTTTTGGTGTTAGGTGCATGGTCGGCCATGGAAGAGAAGAGGGACTCCTTCCGGCGCCGTAGGATGCATTTTACTTAGTTCTTTATTTTGTTAGGTTTTTTTGCCTTTTTTTCTGGTTTTAGTTTAGTTTAGCCTTATAAATAGGCGGAATTGTTTTTTACTCCTATGCCCATGGTGATAGTCGCCAGATGAGCGAGTTTATAAAGTTAAAAAAAGTCTTTTCATATCGATGAACAGACAACGGACTACCACAAACACGGGTAACCTTACAGGTAAAATGGGTTGTCGGGATCAGTATTAATAAAATAAAGACGTTTATTAACACATAAAAGGGATAAGGATACACTAGAAAAACCGTTTAAATAATAAAAAAATAAGGTTAAGCCAATATGCAGAACACATAAATACCAAACAAGCGATAAACACTTATTTTCTCCTTGTAAGCTTGATAAAAAATAGGACAGACTCTGGGTTACAAATAGGACAGACTCTGGGTCACAAATAGGACAGATCTTCGGTCACAAATTGAACAGACCCTCGGTCACAAATAAGACAGACCTTGCGTCACAAATAGAACAGACCTTGCGTCACAAATAGGACAGATCCTCGGTGAAAAATATGATAGACCCTGGGTTACAAACAGGACAAACCCTCAGACCAGCGGTCACAAATAGGACAAGCCCTCGTTCAAAAATAGGACAGATCCTTGCCTATAAACAGGAGAGCCACTGGGTCACAAACAGGAAAGACTCTCTGTGACAGGTAAGACAGACCCTCGATCACAAATTGAACAGACCCTCGGTCACAAATCGTACAGACCCTGGGTCATAAATAGGATAGATCTTCGGTCTCAAATAGGAAAGACCCTCGTTCACAAAATGGACAGACCCTGAGTCACAAACGATACATACCCCAGTTTACAAATTGAGTAGTTTCTCGGTCACAAATACGACGGACTCTGGGCCACAAACAGGACAGACCCTCTGTCACAAATAAGACAAACCCTCTATCGCAAATTGAACAGAGTCTCAATAACAAGTATGACAGACTTTGGGTAACAAATAGGACAGACCAGGGTTCACAACTAGAACAGGCCCTCGGTCATAAATAGGACAGACCGTCGGTGTAGTGATCGAAAACCTCTTGAGTTCATGGTTATTGATTGAGTTCGGCTGCCTGGAACCAGTTATGCATCCTGTCTTAGGTTAACAAAGTTATAAGAGACTAATTTATCGTGAAAAGTAGACAAAATAATACGGAAATACTTTGCATTGCAATACAAGTAATAATGACAATTTGCTCTTAAAAATACACACTCAGGGTTACTCGCCAGGGGATAACGTACTTCTAAAGTGACTTTAAAAACATGGTTTGCCACAACAACTCTCCTGCTCCAAGATACCGCGAAAAAGTTAGAAAGTTAATTATCCTTTAACGCTTGGTTTCCGGGTGATGTAGGATGGTAGTGAAATCATCACCAATGATCTGTCCTATTTTTGACCTAGGGCATGTCATATTTGTGACCGCTGGTCTGTCCTATTTGTAACCGAGGGTCTGTTCAATTTGTAATTGAGGGTCTGTATTATCTTTGAAAGATGGTCTGTCCTGTTTGTGACCCAGGGACTGTCCTATTTGTGACCCATGGTCTGTCCTATTTGTGAACGAGGGTCTGTTCAATTTATGATCAATGCTCTGTCTTATTTGTGACATAGGGTCTGTCCTGTTTGTGACCCAAGGTCTGTCCTATTTGTGACTGAGGGTCTTTCCTATTTGTGATCAAGACTACAAAGATAAATTAGTGTTTATCCCTTGGCTAATTCACTATATTAAGCAAAAATATTTCGCAAGAATGGAAGAAATGGTCGCGCGGGAAAAGTTGATGTTCAAACTCCTCTTTTTGCTTATAATAATTATTGTTATAACTAAAATCAATTTGCTTGGTACTCAGCTTGATAAGATTAAGATTAATGTAGGATTTGTTGGGAAAGAATGAACGGTTCATATTAAGCCATTGATCTAATCTATCGAGCGTTATTTCATCACTCTTTGATACACCCAACCACGGCAGATACACTATCACATCAAATGTGTTTTTAGACCCGAGACAAACACAAGGACGAATGGCGCAGCCAAGAAAAGGACTCGTCAAAAAAGAAAGAAACTTTGGAACGGTGGCGAATTTTGAGCCCGTGACACTGGCTGAGATAAGTAGAAGATAAGATTAACCTTCTAAGCCATCCTTTAACCTAAATAACTTTAATACAAACCTAGCTTATAAGCCGCTCGTCTCGCACACGTGTCAAGCCAAACACATCATGGATGTATATTCAACTTTCGTATATCTGAGGAAAAGATGCCGTATGCGTACGGGACCCTACGTATTTGTGTAGAATAAAAGACACGGCATTGATTACGTTTAGGAGACTCAAGACAAAGATTAATAGATTAATGTTTGAGATTAGGAGATATGATACAAGATGATTGTATGGTTCAGCATTGAATGATCCGAAGGATATTGCAAATGCAAAACGTGAATGATTCCTTCAGATTAATGTTCTACCATGGCGAAGTCAATAATCTCCTGACTTGAATCAGATTGATAATCTGTGACGAATATTGAAGGAACAAGTCTACAAGAGAAAACTTGCAAACTTCAGCCAATTGAAAGCTAAATAGAAAAGAGAACAGTGGACAGATATCCCGATGCAATGTTGCCAGAAAGTGATCAAGTGTTGTAAGAATGACATGAAAAGAGTTATACTCGTAGCAAACAATGTTGGTACAACGAAATATTTCGCTTTTTTCTATCTAGTGTTCAAATACTTATTTCAGCGCTTATATTTGTTTTGTTCGTATAATGTCATATACATTTGAAGAAATCTTTATTGTCTCTCTTAAATGCAATTTAGAATTTTGTATGATACACAAAAATTATAGTAGGCAATAATTTAAATAAAGTTTTGGATAATCCAAATATATGTTTTGACTCACTGTATCTATCACATTTTCAGACGGAAAAGTTAATTGAAACAGTGCAATTTTTGTGGATCATAATAACAAAAAATCCACTTGTTTTTTTACGTTTAATGAATTTATATATTTGAGGTAGATTTCTTTTTCTCTTGTAAATTCACTACGTATCCATACTGGCCAGATATGATCAACCGAAATAATGACCAAACTGAAATTCTAAAAAAAAATAAATAATAATCTTGGAACCATATGGTAAAAGCCACTAGGACCTGTGCACTAAGATACAAGCGGCATCGAACTTTGGATTCGAGTTCTCCTCCCGTCGAGGAAGCTCCTCTCGGGCCACACCTCTGTTTCCTGAACTGCACTGGCTGACCATTAAATTTCGAATTACCTTTAAAGTCCTCCTCACATTTAAGATCCTAAGCACCGTAATTTACCCTTGCCTTGCCTACTCACTGGCTGCGTCCAGACAACAACCCTTCGCTCGGGAAATGCGTCCCTACATTCAGTTCTTCGCCCTCTTCTCTGCTGCATGGGTAATCGTACTTTGTAGTTACCCCTAAGCCAGTGGTTCTCAACCGGGAGGCGTGTGGCCCCTTGGTACCGTGGTAAATTATATGAGGGACCATAGACAATTTTGAGGATTTGGGGGAGGTGGCATAAAACTTCTCGGTACTTCTCCCTGTTACCTCTATATTTTAGTCTTAATAACATTAAATTATGTGATTAAGATATATTTTGAGTTTTTTTAATTACTTAAATTTGATTATTGAATTATTATAGTAATAAGATAATAGGATCACATGAATTGATATTTCATCTTCAATGCTTAAGATGGCAAGGCTGAAAAGTTCTTACGTCTGGTAACAACTTTCAACTTTGATGAAGTGTCATACTCGTGCAATCTTTTTCATATTTTTCACCATTGCGTCGCTAAGGCCTATATATACAAAGCGTGTTATTGACATTATGTGTGTAATTTAAGTTTAAAATTCAACTATTACCAAAGTTAAGTGGTGTTTAAGCAGTATTAGTCATTGAATTGAATTTAATGTTAGATTAATTCATTACAATCAAATGTAAGGTAAATTACAGTGAAACAGGATCAGAAATCAGGATCACTCAAAAGTGGAAGGAGCCAATGAGTAAGTGTTAATGCATATTTACTAAGTTAAAGTAAATAAAAAATTATGGTACCAATTCCAATGTAACTAAACTTAGAACCTAGTAAAAATAATAAGCTTTTTTTTATATCAAATTCATTTTTAAAACAAACTATTAGCTATTATCCGCTGTAGTTTACCATAATGGTAGTAAATAATAGAAGATGTGACAAAAATAATGCATAAGATCTGAGGTAACTAACATAAAAAGAATGGTATACATATTCTTATAATTGATACCATAAGAAACCCATTACAATCAAATGTAATTATATTCATTATGATTACAGGTTAATTATATTTAACAAATATAAGTTCTCATTAATTGTTAACTCATTAATTAATTTGTTGACTAATTTTGTTTGTATTTTTTTGTTATAGAACCCATGGATTCTGTGAAGAAGAAATGCCGACGTTATTCTGTTGAATATTTGTGTTCCGGATTTATTCAATCACCAAATAATGTGACAAAGCCAATGAGTGTTATATACATGGCCTTACTGTCAAACGAAAGCAATAAACCATCTAAGCTTCAAAATCATTTATATACGAAGCACAAAGATAATAAGAACAAGCCACTTGAGTACTTTATGAAACTCCATGACGATTTTCAAGCAAGAAAAAGGCTAGATCAGGATTTTACCAAACAAATACAAAAGAAGGATAAAGGTTTGGTTGCCTCTTACAAAATTTCGAAAATAATTGCCGAAGCTGAAAAGCCTCGTAACATAGAGAGACCGTAATTTTGTCGGCAGTAATCCATTGTAGTTTCAAGAGCAATGGATCTAAATCCACAGGATAAATTAATGTCATCCCACTCAATAATTCATTAGTATCAAAACGTATTGATGAAAATGCTGTAAATCAATTTTCGGTTCAAGATGACGAATCTACGTTGTAGGGAAATCGATACTCCACCCTCACAACTGAGCCACTGGTCCTTAACCGCAACGTCCTGGCATTGGTGGCATGGAAGCCCGACCACTTAATCTCCCTCCCTCTTTCCCCTCGTCTCGAGGTGAACCTGAAAGGCCCCCCAAGACCACAGAATGCATTAATCCTCACATGTCGGACTCGTGACCCTAACATGGGTTAAAACAACAAGATTTCTCCTAAGAGTTGATATTCAATTTCACCGCATATGCGAAATTAGAGGAGCCTCGTCCTAAAGCCAGAAGCTCCCCTTTAGGGCTAGCTGAAAGACGCCCTGAGAAAAACCGTTAGAGGAGGAGACTTAATGCAGACGTCCATATCCCCCCTTCCCCCCTACTGCCCCTACCCCCAGTGGGGTGGCGAAGTATACATATATGCCGATAACTTTGGAAAAACGATATAGATTACGTCACCCCCGAGCTACTTCCTGGTGGTCACACAAAATTTAGAAGCCTGTATGAGGTTGATCGTTAGAGAGATCTAAACAGCGAAGACCGGCATAGGTGCCCGGCAAACAAATAAAAAAGACTTAGAAGAAGCTCATCCTGAGCCAGTTCCTGGTGATCACACCGAACTTTTAGTTAACTTGGATTGAGAAGCAAGTTCAACTAACTCTCGTCAGAGAAGGCCCCTATCCTGGTATATCCCCAAACCCAGAGATAGTCATCGCCATTGAGGAATATCCCAAAATAAACTCCCTCAAGCACTCCCCTGCGTCAAAGGATTTACGCTTTGGCTCATCGCTTGCCAGTGCGAATTATTCCCAGAGTAACCCGAAGATGAGAAAAAATATTCTTTCCATGTCCCATGGTGAGATCATTTCATCCAGAAGACGTGCGTAACCCCATCTGCCACACGCTCTGAATTCCTCTGTGGCTTTAAAGCATTTCCCCCTTCAGAACACATCTGTAACCGCCCACCCACGCGTCTGCCCGGAAACAACATTCTCGTAGGAATTGCGAAAGGTATTTAAACCCCGGTATCTATTTCGTTGAAGGTCAGTTTGCATTTAATATTAAAGTGAGCTGTGGGTCAGCCATTACTGTAAATTCTATTGTGTAATTTAGTAAGCCTCACTTAAATTTGTTTAATTGATTTCTGTGTAGTTTGTGTGTTAAATTTCAAACTTGGTTCATGTTTTTAATTAAAGGTCTAGTTTTCTTAAAAACATCTTTTATTCAATCCTCGAAACGCTAAGCATGGCACTAGCAGCCCTTTAAGATTAACGTAATAATAATAATCATAATCAAGTATAGCACTCTTAGAGAGAAAACTTAATCACGGAGTTTTGTAGTACGTAACAAACCCATACGTACGAACATCATCACTCGGTCCTTCCTATACCACGGCATACGTCAAAGGATAATGAAGTTATGCTATCGGTATATTTCAGGTTTCTCGATGAAGATAACTCAAAAGAAGAAATAATTTTTCCCAGAAGTCTTTAAAAAGATAAAGGAGGTGAAACATTTTTCAAAGTTGTTGCTACTTATTTCGAAGAAAATACTATCCCACTTGGAAATATAGTGGCCTTGTGCTACCGATAATGGTCCATTTTGATTGTTAGGCATAAAGACTTTATTGCTTATTTAAAAAAGATGCTGTGCCTGAAGTACTTTGTATATACTGCGTGATCCATCGACAACATTTAGTTGCTAAAAATTTGAGTGGACGTCTGCACGACTCCCTTAATATTGTAATCAAAAATTTCAACTATATCAAATAATTTTTTTAAAGACTACCTATTGCATAACAATTGTCATGAAAATGGAGAAGAGTTTAAATGCCTTGTAATGCATGCAAGGGAATTGTCTTTGTCGCTTTATATAACTTTGTGATTCGGTTATTTCGTTTTAAATGTTCAACATAAACAGAAAGATCATCATCATCATCCAGCAGCTCCTTGCTAATTGAGTCCAGACATGGAAGCTGTTCTAATGTACGACGTCCAATATTAAATTTTAACAGTTTGAGTTTGGCGAGAAAAACAGTAACAAACTCTGTATAATATCAAATAGCTGTTTATTGAGTATATTCAGTTTTTCGAATATATTTTTTAAGTAAAATATGTGGCATTTCGCGGCATTCAACTGTTCTCCGAGTTGCTTACTGCTTCAAAACGAAATAACCGAATCGCAAAGTTCTACAAAGCGACAAAGACAATTCCCTTGCATGCATTACAAGGCATTTAAACTCTTCTCCATTTTCATGTCAATTGTCATGCAAAAGGCAGTCTTTAAAAAAAAAAATTGATATAGTTGACATTTTATCTAGTTTGATATTGAAAACAAATTTTGAAATTTATTTGGAAATATATTTGCTCTGTAAATTCTAAAATAAGCTTTTGCGCGCGTAAATGGCGATGCGTGGGCGACCAAAGTAAGCATCTATCAAATGGAGCCCATGACTAGAAAATAGGCAGTGCCTCGTGGCATACGCCCTTCTTCCTCGCTCGGCACTTTCAAGCGGACTCTGAAAACCCGCCTCTTCTGTCAAGGCTTTTCCTCGCCAATGGACGCGGAAGCCCAGCCAAAGCTTCCAGGTCTTGAAGGGCACCATATAAAACCTCTATTATCATAATTATTATCATTATCTGGTTATTTCAACGAGAATATACGATGTGTGAAGGGTTTGGAAGATCGCGTAAAAGGGGATTGGTTATGTGAAAGAGTCGAGGGAGAAAGAACTGATAGGAGGAAGGGAATAACATATGAGAGCTGTGTATGGAGGTGTGATGTGTATAAAGGGATGGTGAAGATGTGTAATTTTTGGTGATGATGCACGCCGATCCAAAATATGGGAAAATCGTGATAGTTAAAGGTAAAATTATACATTCATTGTTGATTAAGAAGATGAAGACATGAATAAGAAGATAAAGAGCAAAAGCTGAGTAACAAAGACCACATTACGGGGTCCGGGCTAATGGATTACAAACCTGCAAGGAACAAGCTATACAAGGATTGCAGTGACTCTCAATGCGAATTTAGACCCCTTTATGATGCCATATATTTCTGAGGACAATTAAATGAAACAATTTGAATAAATAAACCCTTGAGATAAAAAAAAATGCGAAAACCAAACAAACTACCGATAGCCTAAATACCATTTAGCCGAGTGTATGATAAGTAAAGTAAAGTAGAAAAAAGGTGTGGAAGGTAATATAGAATAGATCACCAAGCCCCTTCCGTTTCCCCTCCGGTCATCTTAAGATGACCAGAGGGGGAAAGGAGGGCACTAGGCCCTCCCAGTCTCCCCTCTTCCTCCAGAGTCTTGTTTGACTTCTGGATAGGAGAGAGGGAGACAGGGCGAGGAAGAGGAAAGGGAAAAGGGGATAGCAAATTTTGAAGTAGTGTGAAAGATTAAAAGGAGACCAATGTGGTCGGCGAACCTACAGCTTTACGTGGAATCCGAACCATGGTGTGCACTATATCCTGTCCATTCATTCAATCTCTAGTGCCCCTGTCTCACGTGTGCTGTGTTAAGCCCAGTGTCAAGGATATAAGAAAATGTAGATGCAAAAGAAGGAAATAGAAGATGTGCATTTGAATGCAAAGTATACGTGGAAGTCCCCCTAATCTCTGGCATTTAGAAATGTTATAGTTTAGAATTCAAATGAATAGAAATAGTTGCCTGAGTATCAGGTTTACCCTTTATGTTCGTTTTATGTCATGTTTTTAAATCTGTGTTATTTTTGCTGTGATGTGGCGTTCAAACCGTTGTTTTAGTTGTTTTCCTTCACTGGTATAAAGTTTTCTCCTTTCTATTTTATTATACCTGTTTCTTGTTCATCCTTTTATGTTTCTTTTTATTATTTCTAGCTTTTTCCAACTTTGTTTACTTACTCCCTAAGTCTGTTCTCATCATGTGAACACTTTGTCCTCTTCTTCGATGATCTTTGAAGTATAAGTGGGGAAGTCTCTAGGGGCTCCCCCTTTTTGTCTCTGGGTGATCATGGCCATTACTTCCTCTCCTCTCTCGCGTTGCGTGGTTTAGATGAGTTTCTTGGCCCTTTTCTCTATAATCTTGTTGATTGGCTGAATTCTTGCTTCGCGATGCAAATCTTGCTGTCTTCTTCTGTCTACTCTTCTTTTGTTCGTGATTATCAAAACTTCCTCGATCTGTATTCGTTGCAGTGCGATAACATTACTTTTTGAGATTGTATACAATGGTATCACCGGGTATACCATCCTTGACTAATCAGTATCTCTAAGGAGGGAGGGGGTCATTCACGCCAGCGCGTAGCTGCCGAGCGCACGATGTGAAACCTTTATCATTGTAACTATATTATATGATATTATATAATAGGGAGATGCGCAACTCTCCTGAATCTGCCTTCACCTAACAAGTAATAATAATAATAAGCAAGTAAAGATTTTTTTGTGCCACAACATCAGAATTTCGAAAAGTATTCATCTGTATTTATTTGCAACATGACTTTTCACCCATGCGACGCCGGGTAACTACCTATCAGTGGTGTAACTAGGGATTTGGGGCCTCGGGAACATTGTCTCCTTTGGGGACCCCCAACATACGAACGTTTGATATCCAGAATGACATGAAAACAACTACTCCTGCATTACTTTTGCCCACTCTGGTATGTCTGATCGTGTTTCAACAAAAAATAAGTAAGACACTTTAATACTTATGTATGATGACAAGAAATAAAGTACAAAATGTGAAACCGAGATATTACATTTATCAAATATTCCAATCAAAATTTATATTGATACATTCCATCAGTCTGATACAGCAACAATATAAGTAGTGATGAACACAATTTAATTCAGTTTAATGACAAGTAATTGACTACAAAATGTGAAATCGAGATATTACATTTAAAATTTATATCAGTTCATCTCGTGCTTTCTGTGCAGCAAAATCATCTATAATGTCATCTAGATCACTACTGTCCAGTACTTTGGATTCTATTAACATTAAAGCCAAGCTGCTGAGTCTTTCAAGTGCCATTCGTAGATAGGTTTTGATCAATTTCAGGATTTTAGCAAAAAAAAAAGCTACCACGTCCACATACCAATTCCATCGCTTAATTTCTTAATTTTAAGGATACACATGACTAATGGAGCTATAAAAATGTTCAACGAATACAGAGAAATATAAAAATTGGAAACTCCTGCTTTAGACTGATTATAAAACTAATCCTGTAGCAACGGCATCACAAAAATTTCACTTTTAAGTAACTTCTTATACTTTGCTTGACTAAAGCTCGAACTAATATTTGTCTATTTTTTATAGGCCTCTTTATTTAATGGTTTTATTAACTGTTTTTGTCATTCAAAAAAGGGATGGGACACCCCTTGTTCTTTTTAAAATTATAAGTAACGCCGTTTTTTTAAACCGTCACTTTTAAAACTTGCTCTTTTTTATCATTACCAGTTAGTCTTTTTTCGAGCCCTCTTATTTTAAACTTTTTTAAATGATGACTTGTTAACTCCTTTTTTAAAACTTTTTATCTAAAACTTCCTCTTTTTATGATTAGAGGTTAGCGCCTTTTTTCCCAACCTTCTTATTTAAAACTTCTTTTCATGGTTACAAGTAAAGGGGCCCCCTTTTTTAACCCTCCTTTTAAAACTTGCTCTTTGTCTGATTACGAGTTAGTGCCTTTTTTTCAAACCCTCTTGTTATCATTACGAGTTAGCGCTTTTTTTATCACTCTCATTTTAGAACTTTCTATTTCTATGGTTACAAACGTTTTTTTAAACTTGTTCTTTTAATGATTCGACTAATTTCTTGAACTAATTTAACCAACTACCTTCTAAAGTTAATGCTTGTTATAAATTTAAATTATCTCAATTTCGGATAAAAGTGAAGATGAATTACGCATCAACATTTTATAATCTGACTTCACTCTTTAAAAATTAAAATGAACCGTCCTTTTTATACTCACTTATAACACTACCTAACAATGATTTTGTGTAAATGCATTTTTTAATGTTTTTTCTATGTATTTTTAGCTGCTGAGTTCAAATATTACTTCTTCTTTCCCCCCTCCTCTCTCTCTCTCTCTCTCTCTCACTCTCTCTTCCCTCGCTCAACCCTTCTCACTCCTCGCTCAACCCTTCTCACTCCTCGCACAACCCTTCTCCTGCCAAGACCTGTTATCTCAGTGCTCCTGCAAAATTTACGCTTGTGTCGTGCTCAAACCTTCGTGTTGTAAAGTAAAATAAATAGAAATCACATTCCGTATCAGTTATACGTTCCATTAGCTCCATAAATTTCAACTCATTTTAAATAATCTTGTGTTTTACAATGCCTATCGTCAAATTTGATTGTGCTCGCTGCCGGGATTCATTTAATAAGGAAATATACGTTCCCTCAAACCCTGATAACGTTAGAATATGTCGCTTTTATCTTTTAAACGAGACGTTCGAGCGCAAATTAACAAACGCGATTAATGAAATTAGATCAGAAGTTAACTCTGTCGGGAGATACGTATTGGCAACGAGTTGTAAGATAGACGAACTCGCCAGCGGCGTTCGAGACCACCGATCGAGCTGTATAGAAAGTAGAGACCCGCAAGTGATTATAAATGAGCAAGCGAGTATCTTAAACTCATATAGACACCCAGAATCCCAATTTAGACCAGTTGAAATTCCATGCTCTAATCCATTTGCCTTGCTAACTCCAATCGAGAGGGAAATAGGGAATATTATAATCGATGACTCTTTAATACAGAACCAGGATTCTAAATTCAAACACGTAATCCAGCTAAGCGTAAGAAAATCCGCCTACTGGGGGGAGGGGAGAGAATTAACCACGTGGTCAGTGATATCCAAAATCTGAACGACCCATGTGAAGATCGAGCTATCCTCACACTCGTGGGCGGGAATGACGTGCACCGATTTGATAGCTCGACTACCGAGATTGTACACCGAGCAAGGGACATAATTATAGCGGCCAAAGCGAAGGCGAATAAAGTGGGAGTAATTGGGATAATTCCTAGAGTAAAAGCGACTCTGAGAATGCAGTCAATGTCAATCTACACAAATGAATGTCTTAAACGTTTATGTTAGGAAATGGGAGTTAATTTTTTCTATTTCTAGAACAATTTTCCGGACAAACCGTCACTTTTTTTAAATGATGTTATTCATTTAAATCCAGTGGGTAATTCTAAGCTTGGCAGAATTATTAATGAAAGCCTCCGTGATAATCATGGTACGAAAGTTATTTGCCCCCACGTCACTGATGCGCCGGACCGGATTTCGCGCAAGGATTCAATAAACTTGGGTGAGCAGATAAACGCTCCAGGCATACGAGAGAGGGTTGCTATTATAAGAGGGCGATTACGATATCGTATGTATTAGCGAGACGTGATTAGATACAGCTTCTAGAGACCTTATTGTGGAATTTAATATAAAAGGGTACAAAATCCAGCACAAGGACGGTATAACTGGGAGAGGCGGTGGAGTTTTAGCTTACGTAAAAGAGGGAATAAATGCAATAACGATGGCCGCGACGACCGAAAATATGAAGAGCGAGGTTCTGCTAATTGAGCTCGAGTGTACTTAAAATAATAATATTAATTTAGCCGTTACTTATCGCCCCCACCCCACATAGAATCAGAGGACGTACTACTCTTTGAGTGCCTTTTATTTATGGTGAGAAAAGGAAAAACAATCATTTGTAGAGATTTCAATTACACTAACGTTAACTATACAAACTATACTTCAAATAAAGTTGGGGAGAGATTGATCAATTTCATTTAGGATCATTTTTTTGTGCAAAAAGTAGAGAAACCTACGTGTGATCAAAATGTACTTGATTTGATTATCTTAACAGAGGAGACTTTGGTAGAAAACGTTTGCGTGGGTAAGCATTTGGCGACGAGTGACTATAATGTAATTAGGTTTGAAATTAATACGAGCGTAGAGGTAAAAGAGATTTCACAACTAATTCCACAATTTGGGAGTTGTAATTTTGAAACCGGATTAAAAAGATAAACTGAGAGAGATGTTTTAATAATAAGACAGTACAGCAAAATGTGCTCACGGTGGATTCCGAGTTAGTTAAGTACGTACGTTGAAACAATTGACAGTTAAAGAGAGCACCGTTGGTTAGCCCTTTAATAAATTACTTAATTCGGGAGCATAATAAAGACTA
This sequence comes from Ceratothoa steindachneri, assembly GCA_963969495.1. NCBI lineage: Eukaryota > Metazoa > Arthropoda > Malacostraca > Isopoda > Cymothoidae > Ceratothoa > Ceratothoa steindachneri. The sequence goes on from OZ018336.1 coordinate 53,658,893, forward strand.
TGAAAGTTTTAGAAAAAATCGAAACGATAACAAATCGGGAAAAATTTGTAGAATCTCGAATGCTGGTAAAGCGGGCCATTGGAGAAGCTAAGCTGAAATATGAAAAAGAACTTGCTATAAATTCGAAGCACGAACCAAAACGGTTTTATAGTTACGTTATCAATAGAAAGCACATAAAGGGTTCAATAGGGCCAATCAGAGGTAAAGATGGTGTTATGACGGACGTCCCAGAACAATTTGCTAAAATATTAAATGAACACTTCTCAAGCGTTTTTACTATTAAGGACGTGACACAATTAGCAACACTAGGCGAGGACATAAATCTTGAAAGACAAACTATCATATCCAACATAAGTATAAATGAAAAAATCGAAGTCACCCGGGCCCGATGGGGCGTACCCAATCCATCTTAATAAGTAAAAAAAGGAATTAGCAAGACCGCTCTGCACGATTTTTAATCGATAAATAGAGGAAAGCCTAGTTCCAATAGAGTTCAAGCGTGCAAATGTTACGCCGATATTCAAAAAGGGGATAAAACTGAGCCTACTAATTTCCGTCCTATCAGTCTAACTTCTGCAATTGGAAAACTCTTAGAATCGATAATTAGAGATAGGATGGTGAACATTGTGAGGCTAATAGTTTAATTACAGACTCCCAGCATGGATTCAAACGGAGGCGCTCATGCCTAAACAATTTACTCGAATTTTTTTATAACATGATTTGCATCTACGACGAACTAAAGCGGCGGATATAATTTACCTTGACTTTAAAAAAGGCCTTTGATACAGTTCCGCACGAAAGGCTATAGATGAAAATTAGAGCAATTGGAGTGAGTGGCAACATACTTAAATGTATTAAAAATTGGCTATCAAATCGTTCACAGCGGGTTGTTGTAAATGGGGCGTGTTCAGAGTGGGCCCCAGTCATCAGCGGGGTACCACAGGGGTCAATCCTGGGCCTATTATTATTTATTGTTTACATTAATGACTTGGATAATGGAGTGTTTAGTAGGATATCTAAATATGCAGATGACACAAAGCTGGGAAGCCGAACCCTTTCGAGACCCGATGTAGAACAAATGCAAAGAGACCTTAATAAAATTGTCGAATGGGCGGATAAACGGCAAATGGTCTTCAACATAGGTAAATGCAAGGTCATGCATTTAGGATGTCATAACTTAAAAGTAGAATACCATATGAAATGCCAAATCCTCGAATCCGTCAACTTAGAAAAAGACCTGGTGATTTTAATCTCGGAGGACCTTAAAGTATGGAAACAATGCGCAGAAGCTTGTAAAAAAGCAAACCGAATGCTAGGATATATTGCTCGGAATTTTGATTTAAAATGGAAAAATATAATCCTGCCACTATACAAATCGCTCGTGCGTCCACACCTCGAATATGCGGTTCAATTTTTGTGTCCCTCCCTAAAACAAGGATATAGCGCAGTTAGAAATAGTGCAACGTCAGACTACTAAACTAGTTCCTGGAATCCGAAACAAACAGTACAAAGATAGACTCCACTCATTAAACCTACTATCACTTGAAAGTAGACGATTACGTGGACAATTGATCGAAGTATTCAAAATCTCAAAAGGATTTACTAATATTGATTACAGACTATTATTCGAGATGGACGAAAGGGCCAACACACGCCAAAATAGTTTAAAATTAGTGAACAAGCGATTTAACTCTACTATAGCTCAAAATTACTTCACGTTTAAAATCACGCAAACGTGGAATAGCCTGCCTAACCGTGTAATAGAAAGCACGTCAGTTAATATGTCCAAAAACCGACTTGATGAGTACTTGAATAGTGTAAATATAACGTAGTGGGAGCATAGAAGAAAACGTCATACTAAATAAGGAGTTGAGAATAAAAACAAATGAAATGAGTAATAAAAAGATGCCAGCGACGCCTCACTGCATGGATTGAATGTGAATTCCCTTTTTATTTTTCTGTCTGTCGTATAAGTATATTATTTTCATCACTAGCAGGCTAAGCCTGTGGGAGAAGAGAGTGCTGTCCTATCACCTGGTTCGAAGAAGAATGTTCGTGTATTTGAGATAGCTGAACCTGCATATCAAGGGTACACCTGTAGATAAGTGTATACCGTAGAATTAAAATAGTTAGAAAAGGCATGTAAAGAAAGGCCAAATGATACGCATGTAGATAAGTGTGTACAGTAGAATAGAAATATTTTAAGAATCATGTAAAAAATATATATAAAAGGGTGCATATGTAGTTAAGTGTGTACTATAGAGTTGAAATAGTTTAAAAAAAACAAAAAAAACTAGCTAAAAAAGAGAAAAAAAGCATGATACACTAAGGTTAGAAAGTGGTAGTTAACATCTTCTGTAAGCGGACTGGCCTTGAGCGAACCTTAGGATCTTTGCTGGTCCTTGTTTCTGCAGTTCTCTCTCGAGTTCGATTTAAACTCATCTAAAACATATGATTGAGAATCAATGCACGCGGTGCGGTGGGTAATTTACCGCCGTTGGTAACTCTGCGTGCCGTCTAGCTTCGGCTCTCTCTGACTCCTTATCATAGGAGACTCAGTTGTACATCATCTGTGAAGGAAGCGAAACTATAGCTGAATTCGATCCTCTAAAGATTTAGAAAAGGCACTCTGTGGTGTTGGTTGGTATTCATGTCGGGAGCTCCAACGTGAAGATCTCTGAGTAGTTTGGTGTCAATCTGAGGACGATGCAGAGGATTAGGAAAGAGTTAGCTGAGTCAGGCTGCGATTAAGAGGTTATGGTAGCTTAGAAACCTCAGTCTAATCGTTCTGATAAAAAAGAACCACCAATTTGTAGAGAACTAGGCCATCAATGACCAACAATCCCTGCAAGTCAATAAGGTCCATAGCCAGGAACAATAAAGGATCAGAGTCTCTAATCAGGCAGTCAGTCCATGAGGACATCCACTACTCCTCGTACAAGATGAGGAAAGAGCCAACATATGTCGTACAAGATGAAGGACAAGCGGAAGGAAGGTGTTCGATGATTGTGAACAAAATGAAGCATCCTCTTAAAAATTAGTGCTCGGATCAGGTGTGGTGAACTAGCAAAACAACCGCTCGCTTGCTGAGTCCCCCAAAGGTTTACCAAGAACCCTGAAGACTCAGTTGCCACTCTGCATCGTGGTGTTTATGGTGGTCAGTAGCAAGGGCCACATTATGCCTATGTTTATCTTTCCGGAGGGTCTCAGACTCAATACGGATGAGCTAGTGCTGCCTTGGATCCCGGAGGTGGCCGCTGAAAAACCGTACGTTGGCAAGAAGAATCTGTACCATGCCACCAAGGAGGGGGATTCAGTCTTCGCTGTCACATAATTTTTTTTTACCACATTACTTGTAAATTCTGGCCTCCTAACTTTCCATACTGCAACCGCCTGGGCTATTATGTGTGGGCGTGATTGAGGCAGAAACAACAAGTTCCCTTGCATCACCAATTTTGAGTTTAGGTCCAGGATGACTAAAGTTTTCGCCCAGTTAAACAGCGGGACCGTCGAGAAAACCTGGTGTATGGCGACGGCGATTCCATTGAATCTTTCAAGTCTTTAAAAAGGTAACTTTGGTAAATAAATCTGTATAAATTATCCCCCTTTGTTATTTTATTTTATATTGAAGTTAGACGACAAATTACCCAAAGCACCCTGTTCGCAAAGGAGGAAGTTTGTTTGTGTGTTCGCTAGAGGAAACAAAACAAAATTTCTTCCTAATAATCAAATATTTTTTACACTGCCTGAAATCGTGTTATTTTTATTTATTGTAAAATTTTATGACGAAATTAACAACTAAATTCAAATTAAACTTGAATATAGGGTTAGCAACTCGAAAAATTGTGCACATTAATTTCACTGATATTATTTGATTTCAGCAAATCTTCTTTGATAAAATTACCTAAGATGGATTTCATTCCAGTATTAATAGAATGTCTCAAAGTGTGAATTCTAAATCCCTCTGTTTGAAACTCCAAATTTGGCTTATTTATTGCTGGCGAAATATAAGCAAGAAAGGGAAAATACACTTGTAATGGATTATGAAGATTTTTCAATATTCTAAAAGCCATGGGAATGCCATCTTCTAGCGATGCTGCCGTGAAGAACAACATAAAATTTCTGTGCACAACTTGCTCCGAAGAAAGCCATCGTGTGTAACTGATATGGAGAATTTTGTGTGGACTGATATATGTGAACGTCTGAAATTCTTTATATTCATTAAGACGTTTCAGACTGTTGCTTAGGTATCAAAAACTATTTCTTGCTTATTCCTCCAAATAATTTAGTAATTCAGTACAGGCCTTTGATGCACACAAATGCAATGAGTGACATGCGCACGGATGCATGAATATTGTCGTGGTATTACATTATATTAAATTAATAACATATTATATCTATGGGGAAGGGACCAATAACTTGAAGGCGAGCCGACAAAGGGGACGGAACACCACGAGTTTTGATGGGCGGAGGGCGAGATAAGAGTGCAATGAGATCAGGTATAATATTAGCAATGGCAACGCACTCAAGGTTACTTAAAGAGGCATGTACAAAAATATAATTTTATTTACATACAAAATAATGAGAGAATTGATGGGCAAAATTACATCAGATGAACGAGGGAGATGGGATTTTAGTTATGAATCAGACTATGAAGTTAAAATTTATGGTATTACAGGAGGAGAATATTCAAATGGGAGCGGGGGGATTAATCCAATTGGGTTACTGAAGGGGGAGAGGGGTTGGCTTACGGAGGATTCCGAGTGAGACATCGGGGTAAGGCTTCACGGATGTCTTCTGCACGTGAGACGAGGCCACTCAAAACTTCTGAGAGGAAACTTAAAGTGATGACGGTTCTCAAAAGAAGGGGGGGGGGGTAACGTCCGGTCCAGAGAAGAGTATTTCGGCCTTTCAAAAACTAGGGGCGAACGAGGAGGGCTTCGACAGGATTTGATGAGAGAAGTCGGAAAAATCACTCGGTAGCGATCGTTAAATGGAATTACCTCACTGGCTGGGGCTAATTCCAATACACAAATAGTTCGGCTGTCACTTTGCTTTGTTGATAGCACCTGACTTGGAGCTAGGGGAATCTTCTTGGGTCCGGGCGAGACTTCTCAACTCTGTGTCTGTCTCATGGGAATCGAGCACTATATACGTCTGAGGCTCTTCCCGTGGGGGAGGAGGGGCAGCTCTACTCTCGAATGGCCTCGAATCTTCTTGCCGAGCACATTCTAACTCGTGTAAAGATGGACCGTAGTGGACGCGGTTAGAGGCTACCGCTTGTGGAAGGGGGGAGGGGGGTAGGCTTACCAATTTAAGCCTAACAGAATCTTTTCCAGCACTTGGAACTTCAGTGCTGGAAATGAAATTCCACGTGGAGTTCCTCCACACATCTCCCAACCGAAAGATGATGCTTTACAGAGCAGTTTCGTAGGAAAGGATCATCCCGCCCGTCAAACTAGAATTATTAAGGGTCTAGGGAAATTCTGACCTGCTACGACAGGTGTACACACAAAAAAAAAAGCGTTAATTTGAGCTCAGCGTGGAATTTACGACATAAACCTTAAACAGGTCAATTCTAGAGAATTTAACTAGTACAATTTTAAACACTAAAAAAAATCACAGGGGAACATTGGTGACATTTCAGTGGAACCAAAAAAAAGATACAATTAAATGGAGGCATAAATATGGGACTAAAGACTAAACAATTTAGTGGACCCCAAAAATAAATCATAATTAAGAACATTAATGAGATAATATATACAATTCACGTGGAAAACCTTCGCTCCCGCCGGAGTATGGATGAGGTAATCCACGGGTCCTCTAGCCTCGAGGACGAGGTAGGGTCCCTTTCACTGGCTAAGGAGTTTGTTGCTTCCCGTGGGAAGTAGCACCAGCACCTCCGCGCCAGGCTTGAATTTTCGTTCTCGTGACTTAAGGTCAAAGTAGGTCTTATACCTCTCAATAAGTCTTTCTTCACGAGATACGACACTCGTTTGTTACCGCGGGTGGACTCACGCTCGATGGCTTTAGTTTTCCCCCAAAGGGGGGGAAGAGTTGCGCACTCCCTCTGGGCACGGGAAAACTTGTCGCTCCGGAGCGCTTGGAACTCCGAGTCGATAGGGATTTCCAGGGGAACAGGTGCACGAGATTCCAGGGCTGCCTGTGTACGGGTAATCGCGGGCTGGGCCACGGGATGGTCGTGAATTACGGGGTTCTGACCGAACAAAACGGAGCAGAACTGGATTGGGGCCACTACATTATATTAAATCAATACCATATTATATCTATGGGGGAGGGACCAATAACTTGAAGGCGAGCCGACAAAGGGGACGGAACCTCACGAGTTTCAACGGGCGAAGGGCGAGATAAGAGTGCAACGAGGTCAGGTATAATATGGGCAATGACAACGCTCAAGAGTACTTAAAGAGGCATGTACAAAAATATAATTATATTTACATACAAAATAATGAGAGAATTGATGGGCAAAATTACATCAGATGAACGAGGGAGATGGGATTGTAGTTATGAATCAGACTATGAAGAAAAAATTTATGGTATTACAGGAAGAGACTATTCAAATGGGGAAGAGGATTAACCCAATTGGGTTACTAAAGGAGGAAAGGGGTTGGCTTACGGAGGATTCCGAGTGAGACGTCGTGGTAAGGCTTCACTCATGTCTTCTGCACGTGAGGCGAGGCCACTCAAAACTTCTGAGAGGGAACTTAAAGTGATGACGGTTCTCAAAAAAAGGGGGGGGCGGTAACGTCCGGTCCAGAGGAGAGTATTTCGGCCTTTCGAAAACGAGGGGCGAACGAGGAGGGCTTCGAAAGGAGTTGATGAGAGAAGTCGGAAAAATCACTCGGTAGCGATCGTTAAATGGAATTACCTCACTGGTTGGGGCTAATTCCAATACACAAATAGTTCAGCTGTCACTTTGCCTTGTTGTTAGCACCTGACTTGAAACTAAGGGAATCTTCTTGAGTCCGGGCGAGACTTCTCAACTCTGTGTCTGTCTCATGGGAATCGAGCACTATATACGTCTGAGGCTCTCCCCGCTTTGGAGGGGGGGGGCAGCTCTACTCTCGAATGGCCTCGAATCTTCTTGTCGAGCCTATTCTAACCCGTGTAAAGATGGACCGTGGTGGACGCGGTTCGAGGCTACCGCTCCTGGAAGGTGGGGGGAGTAGGCTTACCAATTTAAGCCTAACAGAATCTTCTCCAGCCCATGGAACTTCCTTGCTGGAAATGAAATTCCACGTGGAATTCCTCCACAAATATATTGGGATATTCTTTGCTTTAACAAGTATTGAACACCTCTCCATTACTTCCCATCATTACACTTACGTTATCGCTTGCTAAGCCGATGAGGTTTTAGAAAGGGATTTTATCTTCATTAAAGAATGACTTTAAACAAGTAAATATTCCAACGGCAGTACAGTCTTTAATAATAGCAGAAAATTCTAAAAAGTACCAAAAATCGTCTCCGTAGTGCCGAACCTACCAAAACAAAACTTATCGGGCAAAAAGTACCAATTTTGTACGAACGTATTGTAACAACTTCAGCAGCCCTGCTCCAGAGGATTCAGAATAAGGCTCTCTACTAGCACGTGGAGAAGAGAGCAAAGGAGTCAACTGTGTCTGCACTAAGAGGCAAAATAAAAGCGCTCAATATCAACCTCAAGAAAAGAATCGAGAAAATATGGAGGAAAATTGAATAACTACCTCAATATTTGCAGAGCACACTACCATCAGAGCAGGAAACCCCTTTAATACTCGATTACCCAATGAAAGACATCAGCTGAGAATTGAGGAAGAACCCTTGTTTTTTTTTAAGTGAACTCTAACCAAAAGGAATTAACGAAAGAAAACTGACAAGGACTTTTATCCCAACCATTAACATAAAGAATCGATAAAGTCCATCTAACAGGAATACCGGAAAGATACCCGAATAAGACAAAAATCAGCAACCGATTAGTGAAACGAGACAAAAAAGACCCAATGTGAAGAGAAAAACAAAACAAAAGTGAAGCGATATTACCAAGTAAACTTAAGTGTAAGTGAAATATAAAAAAAAACACAAAGTGTAGTGAAAGTGAAAAACAAAAGTGATATGCTCAAAGTGAAATCAGTGTAAGTTGAAAACTAAACTCAAAACGAAACAAAATACAAAACAAACTAACACCACAACATATACAATATAAACAACAAACAAAATAAATAATCACTTATAGCTTAAAATACACACAACAGCATGAATGTCACATTAAACACACGAATGAAAAAGAAACTGTAAAAGATAACAGAGATTAGGTGGTTCTCCAGCTACCTGTATGAAGTGTTCAAAATGGAATAGAAGAACTAAAAGAGATGGAAGGAACCGAGAGATAGAGGGATGTGTTGTTCAGAATCCACGATAAAAAGTCCACTAAATTGGAGTTCTTCCATTCTATCAATCTATCCTCTATAAGAAGGTCTAAATAAATCAACTTCGATTATCTTACTCCCTTTCTCACTTATTTTTTTTTTACTCTCCTCTACTCTTCGCTACCTTAATCAACTACTGTCAACCCTTTTCCTCTTCCTCTCCCCTTTGAGAGGAAGAGGAAGTACGGTGAAGGGTCGACTGGTGGCACGTGGGAGAGGAGTGGTGGAGATAGGAGGTGGAGAGGGTCCTGTGCCGGCTATGAATCTTTTCCTCCTACAAAAAAGAAGAAAAAAGTCCGTCTCTTTTATTGTTAAATCTATTAATTGTAAAAACATAGCTTTATACCATTCCCTAAGTGGGGACAAAAACGAATATTTAACAAGAAATTCTATGATTTTTCTTCTCTTGTTGAAAAAAAATGAATAAAATGTTATCATGAGTGTCATTCATAAATATGTTTTTCATTATTATTAACTTTTTGTGTCTTCCCAACTCCCTACTCTTTTGCATCTGAAATAAGAGATAACGAGCCAAGGACAATTTTATTATTAAAATAAAACTAACTATAGGTCAAATTGCCCCACTTGTTGAAAGTTTTGAAGTTCGGAGGTCATATGGTCATAAGGTCATAAGTCAGAATAATTGAGAGCACGCAAGTTGGTCAGTTGACCCTTTTATTATTACTTATTCACTGGTATAAAACTGTTTTTTTCTACATTATATTTAAATTTAATCTAAACCGACGAGGGAATATCTTGCGGAAAGTTTATAATTGAGCATTTGTAAAGAAAGTATTGAAAATAGAGGAAGTGAGAATGCGGGAAAGACTTATAACCGCACATGCGTCTACAAGCATCGAATCCAGAGAGTAAGCAGCCATACATATGTTAGCTGCGGCCTGCTGTACGTGACACCCTTCGAGGGGCACATAATAAGGCCGGGCAGGCAATGGCATTTATCCAGGTTTCAGCTGGAATTTTCTTTTGTGTCCACTAAATATGAGACACAAAAGAAAATTCAATAACTTATAAACATTTAATCTCTTAAAAAAGTTGATAAATCATTAGAAAGAACAGTATTTTGAATTTTATGTAATTGATGGTATTTATGGTACAACGGTAATACATAAAATTAACGGAGATAATTACGAGCACCATTCATGAAGCTCATTCTGATCTACAATTGCCAAGGGAATACCCGAATGTTTTTTTGTGTGGTGGGGGCCATTTATAAGATATGATTTGTAATAATAGGTTGGAAGCAAAGTTCTGGCACAACTTTTATTGACAATGATTTACAACGAAACAATGCAGCAAAAGGAAACAAATCAATGAACAATGTAATCACCGTTATTTTCGAGAATCTGCTTCCAACGACGGGACAGATCCTGGATGCCTTTGTTGCAAAATTCAACTGGTTTGCCATCAAAGAAGTCTCCAAATGCAATTTTAAGTTCGTCATCACCTGCGAACATTTTGTCATTCAAGAAGGAGTGTAGTGCCCGGAATAGATAGTAGATTGTTGGTGCCAGGTCTGGCGAGTATTGTAGATGATGGAGAACTTCCCACCCTAGCTCTAAGAGTTGTTCACGGGTATGATTTGCAACGTGTGGTCCGGGGCTGTCATGAACAAACATGACATCAGTCATTTTTGGTCGTTTCTGCACAATTGCATTTTCCACCTGTTGCAGTAGTTGACTGTATAATTGAGCATCGATAGAGTGATTGTCTTCCAACATTTCCTAGTAAATCACTCCCTTCACACCCCACCCAACACAAACCATAAGCTTCTTTTGATGTCGGTCGGCCTTTGACAGAGGTTGTGTAGGTGAACCTTTGACTGTCCTACTCTACATAGGTTCTCGGTTACTGTGAAGTTTCAAGCGAGGCATAGGGATGACTATACCATTACAAATTAACTAGTCGTACACCCTGTATAAATAACCTTTTAGAAAAGGTTGTGCGGGAACTTTGTTTCCAACCCAATACTTCAAAATCATATTCACATAAATTTGCATTTTCTCTTGGTTGGTTTGTATAGGTTTATTGTGCAATAGCGTACATTTATACATAATCTAATACAATAATAATATCATATAATAATATATAAATACACATAATATAAGCGTACACATTACACAAAGCGCGGAGCCCGCCAGTATTGGCGTGCAGTAAGACGCGGCGGAGCGTTCCACGCGCGTCTTATCTGCTGCAAGTGGGTGGCGGCGGTCCTCACCACCCGTCGCCCGGCTGGGCACGGGCAGGCGATCAGCGCGGAGGGGGTGCTGTTCTTAGCACCTCGTTTGTTGGGGTGTGGCGGACCCCTTGGGTGGCTCTTGCCTCTCGCGCCCTCAGTAGAGGGCTTCTTACAGGGGGAGGGGCTGGGGCTCGCTCTACATTTTCTCTAATAATGCAATGAACTTTCTTTCGAGACTCATATTTAATGGATACTCCGTATATGAAATTAAACCACCAGAAGCAACCGTTTGGCTATTTATTCTATTAAGCCATAGCACTACTCAATATTGAGTTTATAATTAAATTATTATTTTTTTAAAGAATTTAATTTTTAGCAATAACTAATTTAAATATACGAAAATAATAAATTAAAGGTTTAAAATGTTTAAATCTTACATATGTTTAGGAATAAAAGAAATGAGAGAGGCGACCGTTAAAAATAAAAATTAGCCAAATGCGCACACTCAAATCTATCCTCAGATCTGAGTAATTTACAGGAACGCATTAATCTGTTTTCCGTGATTTTATACAGGAAAATGTAAAACAAGAATAATAAAAACATCCATTTTAATATTTTTCTAAATGTTTTTTTAGAAGCACTTGTTTAGTCTAGCAGCAAGGCCAAAATTACGAATCAAACAAGGAATAGATACCAGTCACTGGTGACACAAGCAGTTGTGTCACCAGGGGTGATGATATGACATGCTATATAGCATCTCATTTTGAATCTTGATATAAGTTAATCTTATAACTGTAGGTAACACCTCCCTTCTCTGTCCTCTACAGCAACCCCCCCCCCCATTCTTTTAGTATAGTTTTTGAATGATATACTTGGAATTTCCCTGTAATACCCCACAGGCTCCAATGCATACTCTATCTGACCTCTCAATTCCTTACTGACGTCAAAAAACGTCACCCCTGAATTATCCGCCGGCTTGAATATCATCTAACATCAATCATTAAAACCTAAATATCTGTAGAAGGCAAATATTTAAAAATAGAATTTTCCTCTAATTAAGTTTCTTAGGGGAAGGAACAGTTGGGATGATGTGTCCCTTCCAACTCAAAAGAAGTGTGATGTTCTATCCCTTCTCATTTAAGAAAAGTGAAATGATCTGCCCCTTCCTATTCAAGACAAGAATGATGTTCTATCATTACCCATAAAAGACAAGTGAAAAGTTCTGCTCCTTCAAATTTAAGACCAGTGTGATGTTTTACCCCTTCCCATTCAATACAAATGGGATGTTCTGCGCCTTCCCATTCAAGGCAAGTGTGATGCGTTACCCCTTGCGATTCAAGACAAGTGGGAGGTTTTATTATTTTCATTCAAGACAAGAGTGATGTTCTATCCCTCCCCATTCAAGACAAGTGGGATGGTTTACTCCTCATTCAAGACCAATGGGCTGTTCTGCCCCTTCCCATTCAAGACAAGTGTGATATGATATACCTTCCATTCAAGACAAATGAGATGTTATGCCCCTTCCCATTCAAGACATGTATGATGTTTTATCCCTCCCCATTTACGACAAATTGTATTGTGATAGAACGGTCTGAGGCTGCTTAATTTCAGCCGCTATCACATGTTTAGAAACACATGGCTACCCACGTGCATCTGAGAGAGGAAGCAGAGCGCGTTATCGCCCACCTTAGCCAATATTTAATCAAGGAGGTTCGTTCCCCCGTTTTGCCTTCATACGTCGATCTCGCCAGATTGAGTTAGGCTTATGGGCAGATAAGGTATTTTCCCAGGCGCGACCGGGCATTCACCCAAAGTCCCCCACTCAATTATCCCCTACGCAATGGAGACGGCTTTGGGTACTTATACAACAGCATTCCCCAATAAGATCAGATCAGATCCAGATTATCTTCGCGAGGCACCACGCCAATCCGGTCTCCCTTGAGCACAATAGGGACTCTCAACCTCGAGAACCACCTTATTTGTCCAGAAGAGGACAATATCTCTTGAGTGCCAAGGTTCGTGCCTTCGAGACGCCAAGTCCACAAGCCCCCGCTGTTGTTTAGAAAGAGAACAACGTTAGAACAGCCATTGTTCTTTGAGCCCGTTAACAAGAAACGGTTCTCACCCTCCCCCCTGTTGTTCAGAAAGAGAACAACGCTAGAACAGCCATTGTTCTTTGAGCCCGTTGACAAGAGACGGTTCTCACCCCCCCCCCTGTTGTTCAGAAAGAGAACAACGTTAGAACAGCCATTGTTCTTCAAGCCCGTTCGTCAAGAAACGGTTCTCATTCTCAAGACATCACGTCAGGATAATTTAATTCCTCCCTTTTTAACGTTCTTCAAAAGAACGATTGGTTTCAACGATAACCTCCATTGTTATCTAGAACATCCCCGATTTGCTGTCACAAAGATCACTCGTACCTCCGAGCCCCACTTCGCTCTTACTCTTCGAAGACAGTCCTTCCCCTTCGCTAAGGACAACCCCCTGAAGAACCCTTCTGCTGGAAATCGCCAGTGGACCGAAGATTACTTCGCATCGTCTTCCTCTGCACAACAACTTTGTAATTACGTAAGCTGAGCATTAACTTTAATTATCTAACTTTTTGTCAACGCTACCCTGTGCTTTAAATGGTTTAGCGAACCATCCCCCTCCTTTAATTTTTATTTGTTTACATTTTTAAATCTCTCCAAATCTTAATCCTCGGATTAGTCAGATTTTCCCACGACCCTTTCCATTCTCCGTTTATGTAAACATTTTCTTTTTGTGTGTTGTTGATAGTTTAATTAATAAAACTCTATTTTATTAATGATAGCCATATTATTATCCTTGAGCTCCGTTCCACTTCTTAAGCATATTAAAGATAAATAACCTCGGTCAATTAGATTACCACGCACTCGAAATATTAGAATAATTCCCTCAACGAATAGTTATATATGGTATATCGTCGAGAGCCTATTCTACGACATGTATGTTCTGCCACTTCCCATTCAAGCTAAATTGGATATTCTACCCCTTTTCATTCGAGAGAAGTGGGACATTTTATGGCTTCCCATTCGAGACAAATAGGATGTTCTGCCCCTTTCTCGTTCAAGATATGTGAGATCTTTTATCCTTTCTCATTCAAAACCAGTGGGTTTTTCTGGCCCATACCAATCGAGGCAAGTGTGATAGTTTTATCTTCCATTCAAGGCAAATGGGAAGTTCTGCACCTTCCAATTAAATGCAAATTGGATGTTTTTTCCTCCCATTTACGGCAAATGGAATGTTGTGTCGCTTCCCATTTAAGACACGTGGGATTATTTATCCCTTCCCATTCAAGACAAAGGGGATGTTCTGTCCCTTCCAATTCAACACATGTGAGATGTTTTATCCCTTCCATTTAAAGACAGATAGGATGTTCTGCCCATCCCCATTCAAGACATTTAGGATGTTAAAACCCTTCCCAATTAAGACAAGTGGCTTTTTCTGCTCCTTTACATTCAAGGCAAGTGTGATGCTAATACGTTCCATTCAAGACAAAGGGTATGTTAGGCCCCTTCCCATACAATGCAAATGAGTTATTTATACCTTCTATTCAAGACAGTTATGATGTTTTGCCTCTTCCCATTCAAGAAAAATGAGATGTTCTTCCCCCTTCCATTCTAGGCTCAATAGATGTTGTGCTTCGTCCCTTTCAAGGCATATGAGAATTTTTGTCCCTTAACATTCAAGACAAATGTGATGTTCGGCCCTTACCCATTGAAGAAAAATTGGTTGTTCTGCCCGTTCCAATTCAAAGTAAATGGGATTTTCTGCTCCTTCCCATAGAGTACACGTTGGATGTTCTATCCCTTTCAATTCAAGATAAGTGTTATGTTCTTCCCTTTCTCATTCAGGACAAATTGGATTTTCTGGCCGCTTCCATTTGAGATATGTTGGAAGTTTTATACCTTCACATTCAAGACATATATGATGTTCAGCCCTTTCCCATTCAGGGCACGCGTAATGGGTATACGATCCATTCAAGAGAACTGGGATGTTCTACCAATTCCAATTCAAACAAATCAGATGTTAATACCGTTCCCATTTGATATAAATATGATGTTATGCCCCTTCCTATTTAAGACAGGTGTGATGTTCTCCCCCATCTAATTCAAGAAAAATTGTATGTACTGCCCCTTTCCATTCAAGGTGAGTGTGATTTTTATACCTTCTATTCAGGACAAGTGTGATGTTCTACCTCATCCAATTCAAGACAAATTACATATTCTTCCTTTCTAATTCAAGGCAAATGCGATGTTCTGCCCCTCCCCATTCAAGGCAAATTGAATGTTCTGCTCCTTCTTATTCTTGACATTTAGGATGGTTATCCCTTCCCATTTTAGACAAGTGAGATTTTCGCCCCCTTTCCATTCAAGGCAAGTGTGATGTTTATACTTTCGATTCAGGGCAAGAGTGATGTTCTGCCACTTCCCATTCAAGACAAATTCGCTGTTCTGCTTCCTCCATTCAAGGAAAATGGCATATTCTGCCGCTTCCTATTCAACACATTTCTGAAGTTTTATCCCCTTTCCATTAAAGACAAATAGGATGTTCTTTCCCCTTCCATTAAAGACAAATAGGATGTTCTTCCCCTTCCCATTCTAGACAATGGGGCTGTTCTGCCCCTACCCATTCAAGTCAAATTGGATGTTCTTGTTCACTCTGATTGAACGCAAATTTGATTTTCTACCCATTCTCATATAAGACATGTAGGATGTTTTATCCTTTTCCATTCGAGAGAAATAAGATGTTTTGTCTCTTCCCTACCTTTTCTCATTCAAGAAAAGTCGGATGTTTTATCCATTCCCAGTGAGACAAATAAGATGTTTGGTCCCTTGTTCTTCAAGACATATGGGATGTTTCATTCATTCCCGTTCAAGACAAATAGAATGTTCTGCCCCTTCTCATTCCAGACATGTCGGATGCTGTATCATTTCCCATTGAAGACACGTCGGCTGTTCTGCTCATTCCTATTCAAGGCGAGTGTAATGTTTATGCGTTCCATTCAAGGGAAATGGGATGTTCTGCCCGTTCAAATTCAAACAAATGTGATGTTTATACATTCCATTAGAGAGAGGTGTGATGTTCTGCTTCTTGACCTTCATGATCTGCACCCTCCCTTTCAAGGCAAAGAGGATGTTCTGCCCCTTCCTATTCAAGGTATGCGAGATGCTTTATCCCTTTCTATTTTAGAAAGTGTGATATTCTGCCCTTTCCCATTCAGGACATGTGGGATGTTTTATCGCTTCCCATCCAAGACAAGGGTGATGTGCCGTCCCTTCCAATTCAAGACAAGTGGGATGTTTTATTACTTCCCATTCAAGAACTTTGTGATGTTCTGCTGCTTCTATTCAAGGTGAATGGGATATTCTGTGGGATATTTTATCGCTTCCCATTCGAGATAAATAGGATGTTCTGCCCCTTCACATTCAGATATGTGGGATATTCTACTCCATCTCATTCAAGGCACCTGTGATGTTCTATACTTTCTATTCAAGACAGGTGTGATTTTCTGCCTCTTCCCATTCAAGACAAGTTGGATGTTCTGCTCCTTCCTATTCAAGGCACAGAGAATGTTTTGTTTCTTTCATAACGGTGATGTAAAAGATTTGATCCCTTTCCTATTTAGAAAAGTGTGATATTTTACCCCTTCTCATACAAGACATGTCGGCAGTTTTATCCTTTCCCATTCAAGAAATTAGGATGTTCTACCCCTTCCCATTCAAGATATATGGGATGTTTTATTCACCCAATAGTAGAGACAAGTGTGATGTTCTCTTCCTCCCCATTCGAGATATGTGAGATGTTCTTTACCTTCCGATTCAAGATCAATAGGATTTTCTGCCCCTTCAGATTCAAGACATATGGATTTTATCTCTTTCGCATTCAAAACAAGTAAGCTGTTCTTCCCCTTCCTATTCAAGGCAAGTGTGATGTATATATGTTCCATTCAAGGCAAATGGGATATTATGCCCCTTCCACACCAATACAGGTGGGATATTTTACCTTCCATTCAAGACAGCTTAGATATTCTGCCTCTTTCCATTCTTGACAAATTAGATGTTCTGCCTTCTCCCAGTCAAGGCAAGTAGGAGGTCTGCCACTTTCCATTCAAGACATATGGGGTGACTTATCCGTTCCCATTCGAGAGAAGTGTGATGTTCTGCCCTTTTCCATTCAGCACCAATTTTCTGGCCCCTCCCACTTAAGCCATCTCGGAAGTTTTATTCCTTACCATTCAAAACAAAAAGGAGGTTCTGTCCCTTCACATTCAACGCAAGTGTAATGTTTATACGTTCCATTCAAGCCAAATGGAATGTTCTGCTCCTTCTAATTCAATTTAAATGTGATCTTTATACCTTCCATTCAAGCCCATTCCCATACAAGACAAGTGGGAAGTTCTGACCGTTCCCAGTCAAGATAAATAGGATGTTCTGCACCTTCCCAATTAAGACAGGTATGATTTTCGATACCTTCCATTCAATGCAAGTGTGATATTCTTCCCCATATACTTCAAGACAAATTGGATATTCTTCCCCATCTACTTCAAGACAAATTGGATGTTCTTCTCCTTCTAATTCAAGGCAAATTGGATGTTCTGCCACTTCCCATTCAACACATTTTTAAAAGTTTTATCCCCTCCCATTAAAGACAAATAGGATGTGATCCCCTTCCCATTCAAACATGTGGGATGTTTTATCTCTTACCATTCTAGACAATGGGGCTGTTCTGCCCCTTCCCATTCAAGTTAAATTAAATGTTCTTGTCCCCTCCCATTGAATGCAAATGGGATTTTAAGCCCCCTTCCATATAAGACATATGGGATGTCTTATCCATTCCCATTCAAGAGAAATAGGATGCTTTGCTCCCCCCATTCAAGGTAATGGGGTGTTCGGCTTTTTCTCATTCAAGACATGTGAGATGTTTTATTCCTTCCCATTCAAGACTAATAGAATGTTCTGCCCCTTCTCATTCCAGACATATCGGATGCTTTATCATTTCCCATTCAAGGCAAGTGAGCTGTTCTGCTCCTTCTCCTTCAAGGCAACCCTGATGGTAATACGTTCCATTCAAGGCAAATGGCATGTTCTGTCCCTTCCTATTCAAAACACTTGGCTGTTTTGCTCCTTCACATTCAAAATAAATGGGCTGGTTCGCCCTTTCTATTCGGGACAAGTGTGCTGTTTCGCTCCTTCCTATTCAAGATAAGTGGGCTGTTCTCTCCTTCCTCTCAAGATATTTTGAATTTTTTATCCCTTCGTATCAAAGACAAATATAATGTTCTTCCTCTTTCTATTAAAGAAAAGTGGGTTGTTCTGCCCCTTCGCATTCAAGACAAGTGGGCTGTCCTTCTCCTTCCTATTCAAGACAAGTTGGATGTTCTGCCCCTTCACAATTAAGACATTGGGCTGTTCGGCTCGTTCCCATTCATCACAAGTTGGCTCTTCTGCTCTTTCCCATTCAAGACATTTCGAATGCTTTATCCCTTCCAATTCAACAAAAATAGGATGTTCTGCCTCTCCCCATTCACAGCAAGTGGGCTGTTCTCCTTCATTCCATTCAAGACAAGTGGAATGTTATGCCCCTTCCCATTCAAGACATGGGGCTGTTCTGCTCCTTCCCATTGAAGATAACTGCGCTCTTCTGCTCCTTCCAATTAACAACATTTGAGATGTTTTATTGCTTTCCATTCAAGCAAAATAGGATGTTCTGCCCGCTCCCATTCAAGACAAATGGGTTGGTCTGCACTTTTTCATTCAAGACATTGGGCTGCTCTTCGCCTTCTAATTTAGAACAAGTTAGATATTCTGCTCGTTCTCATTCAAGAAAAGTGGGCTGGTTTCCACCACCCCATTCGAGACAAGTGGCTCTTCTGCCCCATCTCGTTCAGGGCAAATAGACATGTGGGATCGTTATCCCTTCCGATTCCAGATAAATGGCATCTTCTGTCCCTTAATATTCTAGACATGCGGGATTTTTATCCCTTCCCATTCAAGACAAGTGGTCTGTTGTGCCCCTTTCCATTTAAGTCAAATGTGATGTTTCTACATTTCATTCAGGACATGTGTGATGTTCTGCCATTTTCTATTCAAGACAAATTGTATGTTTTGCCCTATTCCATTTAAGGTAAATGGGATGTTCTGCTCCCTCCTATTCAAGCGACTTCGAATGTTGTATGCCTTCCCATTCGAGACAAATAGGATGTTTTGCCCCTTCACACTCACGAAGAGTGAGCTGTTCTACTCCTTCCAATTAAAGACAAGTGGGCTGTTCTGCTCCTTCCCATTCAATATATTGGGCAGTTCTAATCTTACCATTTAAGACAAGTGGGATGGTCTGCCCCTCCCCATTCCTATCAGGTTGGCTTTTCTGCCCCTTCGCATTCAAGGCAAATCGATTTTATGCCCCTTCCTATCATAACATGCTGGATGGTTATCCGTTTCCATTCAAACCCAAAGGGATCTTCTGTCCCTTCCCATTCAAGACATATAGGATGCTTTATTCCTACCCATTTAACAAAAGTGGACTGTCCTCCCCCTTTTCATTCAAGGCAGGTTTCATGTTTATATCTCACATCCAGGACAAGTGTGATGTTCTGACACTTCCCATTTAAGACAAATTGGATGTTCTACACCTCCCATTCATGGCATTTCAGATGTTTTAGCCCTTCCCATTCGAGACAAATATATGTTCTGCTCATTCCCTTTGACGACTAGTATGCTATTCTACTCCTTCCCGTTCATGACAAGTGGGCTGTTCTGCCCCCTCGCATTCAAGACATTGGACTCATTTGCTCCTCTTCATACCGTTGTGAGAGAGCAGCAGCAGCCAAACTGTTCACAATAACCAGGAAAGCTCCAATTCTGAATGATTCAGATGGCTGGTTAGATTCTATGCTGCTTACATATGAGGTAGACCGTAGAACCATGGTACTGGTCAGATTTGCGACTCCGTCGTCTTTGTCGTGAAACGTCCTTGCAGTATTGATGGCAATCAGTAAGAATTTTGGCCTTATCTTCAATAGCTGTGAAAGTTGGTCGAAGAGCTTCAACATAACCTTGCAAAGATTCGTACAACACACAACCAGAATTATCACACTATGCAGTATGCTCTAGTGAAGTATTCTATATTTTTCTTATATAGAGTAATATCATATATAATTAGAATAATATAAAAAATCAGAAAAATGAATAATTTTTTTGTCTCAGCCTTCTGTGCCTAAGGCCAAATCTTAATTATTACTAGAATTTTACATCTCCGCGGAGCCCCCTGAAGTGGGGGGCCTTTAGCAATTGCTACATGTGCTACTAGGTTAAACCGGCACTGGGCCTCTACTCCTTCCCATTCAAGACAAGTAAGCTTTCTAACCCTTCCCATTCAAGATATTGGGCTGTTCTGCTCCTTCCCATTCAAGTCAAGTGCCATGTTCTTTCCCTTTCCATTCTAGACAAGTGTGATATTCTCTCCGTTCCTATTCAAGACAATTGGGATGTTTTATCCCTTCACGTCCAAGACAAGTGTAATGTTCTGCCTCTTCCATTCAAAACAAGTGGGATGTTCTGTTCTTTCCCATTCAAGACAAGTTGATTGTTCTGTTCCTTCCCATTCAAGACAACTGTGCTGTTCTGCTCCCTCTCATTTAAGACAAGTGGGCTGTTCTGCCCCTGTGGCACGAGACTTGCAAGGAAAGTACGCCTGTAGCACCCAAATTGCACGATAGGTAGGCCCATCGAGGAACCCCCACAAATGGCCCTCGGTGGTTCCATGAAATCCTGAAAATGGTTACTCACATGAATTAATGAAGTAATTTTCCATGTAATGGATAGTGAACCAAAGAAAAAGTTAGAGAAATAATATATCACAATTGTATATTTATTAAGGAAATGTGAATAGAGTAAAGAGCGCTGATCGTCAAAGTCTCACGCGGACACACACTAATATACGCACTTTAGGAAACAGCAACTAGACGGAAAGGTCTAAATGATAGATAACAGGGACAAGCTGAACAAATACAGGGTAATGTATGCTTTGACCGGTTAAAATTTCCGAGGAACTTTGAAAGGCAAGCGATATCTATAATACAGGATAGGCCCAAAACTTGGAAAGATATGTAAGTTGAATAGTTGCACATAACCCTTGTAGCTCCGCCCAACGAAGGAACTAACGAACATTCTTGATCTTTGGCTCTGCCCCGCGTCCAGGTCAAGTTAAAAAGGTCACGCCCCTTGGAAACGGGACACACATAGTTTTCACAAACAGAGGAGGGAGACTAAAAATGAGAGAGAGAATCATTGAAGTCGTCTGTCAGCAGCCTATTGCTATTATTAGCGTCACGAATTCGTTCGCTTATCCCCGAATCCTGCCGCCTTTAGACTCAGCTATATAACCTTAAAAGAAAACATACATAGCCGCGTATGACTCGAATGTTTCCGCTTGCTCCCGTTTCGATAGGCCCAAACTAAGAATAAAACCTACTTATCGCCGCCGTCTTTTCGAAGTCCTTTTTTTAAACCCGTGATTACAGAGGCACCTTCGGGAACCCAGCCTAAACGTGTATTACCCTTGAGAAACTTTGGGAGTCAGAACTAATTCGATTGGAACAGAAAAGTAGGCATACTACTTGCAAGCCCTCGATACCCGTCACTTCACCCTCTTCCAGACGCGATCACTCACGCACCATTACTATAAACGGGTGACTTCGAGAAGCACACTAACATGAGGCCTCTTTACCCCTTACCATTCAAGATAAGTTGGTTGTTCTGCTCCTTCCCATTCAAGGCAAATGGGCTGTTTTGTCCCTTCCCATTCAATAGAAAGTTCAAATTGCAAGATGAAATCCATGTGACCGTCTTCGAAAAATTGGGAGAATTAAGGTTAAATCAATGCGGATGGAACAAATAATGCTCCCTAAAAATAATTAAACAAACTATTTTGTATGTAAATGACATACATGTATTTGTATAGTACACATGAAAAAAAATTAAACTTCTTATGGTAGAGCTAAATTTATAGCTTCGAAACAAGTTTTGTACTAAAAATAATAATATATCTTCCTTTTTCACATTTCTTTTATTGAATTATTAGGGGCTTTTAATGACTCCCCGCCCCCTAAACCTCATCTTAAAATCTTCCTGTTGGAAACGCTCCCATTGGTTTTGGCCTTTATATATCCAAAATGGTCTTAAAAATTAAAATTATTTTGGGTACTATCCAGCGATATATGGCAATATTTACTTATTGGTTGGTGCAAGTGATTTCAATAATTACAAGTGGTTGCAGAATATAGATGAATGGCTAAATAAAACCCCATAAAACCATGATAAACGAAACCATGTATCCCAAATGCTCAAAACATGATCATAATTTGGTGCAGGCAGTGCATTTAAAACCAAATATATATACCATTGTTTTTCTAACCTTCTAGTAATTATTAACTTGCTTCTAAGCTTAAAATGCAATATATTATTTGTATATTTTCGCTCATCAAATAAGATAATTCCATCATATAAAAATTACATATCCTTGAAGAGCGCCTGTCGGATCTCCTTTCAAAAGCTGAAGAGAGGAAAAAAATATATCCTTTTTATGTTATTAAGTACACAAGTCGTCATTATAGTGTTTAAAGACCTTTTTCAGCTCAGTTAAGTTCGGAAAAAAGGACCACAAAGTAGTTTTTTTTTACATATGTACAAGTAGGTGGAACGTAATACCTAATGCACTTACATGCATTGTCTGTTTACATCATATCCCATTCTTCTTCGATATACACATAACATCCTTCGAATAATTTGCTAATTTCATACATCCCAACTTCATGCAACTACAAAAACTTTGCACAGGTCCATCTACTTATCCCACTCAACTAATCCGATATTAAGACTGAAATCTATTGATTACATTTTTCTTCCTCTTTCCCATCAATTCTCCATTCACAAAGGGCTAATTTTTTATTAAGGGGGACTATAGCCTTCGTTTCCCTCCCCCGCTTCAAAGTGTACCACACCTTAAGAATACAAAATACAATGAAAAAATATATATAATGGAGAAATCACGAACAAACACCAATCCAGTAAATTAACCCATAAATTCCAATGCGCATTTACGTACATACTTAAGTCCCTGCACACACACACACAAACATACGCACGGGCTCAACGAATACGTATCCATATTTATATACACAGAAGCGAATGTCGACGCGAAGCCTATAGTTGGCGAAAAGACTTCGGGACGAAAACATCTCAAGCTTTGCGATAAACCGAGACGTAGTGAAGCGACATTTAACTGAATAAGATGGACTTTTTATTATTCAAGTGGGGAAGCGATAAGAATTAAAGATCTTTTTTCCCCGTGTTTACTCGAAGCATCATTTAATCGTATTCATAAAAGTGTTTAACGGTATTCACGAGAGAGGGAGTCATGTCTCCATCAACTGAACATGATGTTCAAGTAGATGAGGTAAGCTACGGCACATTTTACAGTGGGTGAGAACTGAAGTGGTCAAAAGTGGAAATGGTGCGAGGGTTACGGCGATTGGATCTGCCTGATACGCATCTCAGTGGAGTCTTTTAAGTTAATGGGAGCTGACCAGATTCAAGTGAATTGGGGTAGTTTCATCCAGATGGGTCATATAACGCACTTCGAGGTCACAAACTTTCACAGAACGGTTGTCTACTAGATCAAGGCACGTTTGAGGGAGGGGTGGAGGGAGGGAGAGGAACGTATTGCGGGAGGCATGTCATTCCTAGTCTAGGAGCAAATATTGAGGATTCCCCATCACCCATGTAGTAAAGACGACTACGATGTACAAACATTAAGAGGGCAGAACCTAAACATGGGAATCTCAGAGGCATAGGTTAAGTGAGGAAGACAAGTAGAGGCGAGCTGCGGTGTTTAAGATCCTATAGGTAAGAAGGTAGGGGCTTGGCGTGATTCTCTATCAAATGGAGAAAGAACTACGGCGGTTTCAGGGACTGGGGATTTTTCGAGTGAAACAGACTACGGAGAAGAACAAGGCCTGCGAAGAAGTGGAAGTGTGGAAAGACGAGAAACCTGCGAGAAGAGTAATAAAATAATCGAGGGCGGAAGGAAAAATCATCATGGCGATCCAGTAACTGTTGTATTCAAAGTGGGAGTGGATACGGCTAAGACCACAGAAAGGGATACGGCTAAGACTACAGAGAGCGGATACGGCTAAGACCAAAGAGAGCGGATACGGCTAAGACCACAGAGAGCGGATACGGCTAAGATTACAGAGAGCGGATACGGCTAAGACCACAGAGAGCGGATACGGCTAAGACCACAGAGAGCGGATACGGCTAAGACCACAGAGAGTGGATACGGCTAAGACCACAGAGAGCGGATACGGCTAAGACTACAGAGAGTGGATACGGCTAAGACCACAGAGAGCGGATACGGCTAAGACTACAGAGAGCGGATACGGCTAAGACCACAGAGAGCGGATACGGCTAAGACCACAGAGAGCGGATACGGCTAAGACCACAGAGAGCGGATACGGCTAAGACTACAGAGAGCGGATACGGCTAAGACCACAGAGAGCGGATACGGCTAAGACCACAGAGAGCGGATACGGCTAAGACTACAGAGAGCGGATACGGCTAAGACCACAGAGAGCGGATACGGCTAAGACCACAGAGAGCGGATACGGCTAAAACCACAGAGAGTGGATACGGCTAAGACCACAGAGAGCGGATACGGCTAAGACCACAGAGAGCGGATACGGCTAAGACCACAGAGAGCGGATACGGCTAAGACCACAGAGAGCGGATACGGCTAAGCCTACAGAGAGCGGATACGGCTAAGACCACAGAGAGCGGATACGGCTAAAACCACAGAGAGCGGATACGGCTAAGACTACAGAGAGCGGATACGGCTAAGACCACAGAGAGTGGATACGGCTAAGACCACAGAGAGCGGATACGGCTAAAACCACAGAGCGGATACGGCTAAGACTACAGAGAGTGGATACGGCTAAGACTACAGAGAGCGGATACGGCTAAGACCACAGAGAGCGGATACGGCTAAGACCACAGAGAGCGGATACGGCTAAGACCACAGAGAGCGGATACGGCTAAGACCACAGAGAGCGGATACGGTTAAGACTACAGAGAGCGGATACGGCTAAGACCACAGAGCGGATACGGCTAAGACTACAGAGAGTGGATACGGCTAAGACTACAGAGAGCGGATACGGCTAAGACCACAGAGAGCGGATACGGCTAAGACCACAGAGAGCGGATACGGCTAAGACCACAGAGAGCGGATACGGCTAAGACTACAGAGAGCGGATACGGCTAAGACTACAGAGAGCGGATACGGCTAAGACTACAGAGAGTGGATACGGCTAAGACTACAGAGAGCGGATACGGCTAAGACCACAGAGAGCGGATACGGCTAAGACTACAGAGAGCGGATACGGCTAAGACTACAGAGAGCGGATACGGCTAAGATCACAGAGAGCGGATACGGCTAAGACTACAGAGAGCGGATACGGCTAAGACTACAGAGAGCGGATACGGCTAAGACCACAGAGAGCGGATACGGCTAAGACCACAGAGAGCGGATACGGCTAAGACTACAGAGAGCGGATACGGCTAAGACCACAGAGAGCGGATACGGCTAAGACCACAGAGCGGATACGGCTAAGACTACAGAGAGTGGATACGGCTAAGACTACAGAGAGCGGATACGGCTAAGACCACAGAGAGCGGATACGGCTAAGACCACAGAGAGCGGATACGGCTAAGACTACAGAGAGCGGATACGGCTAAGACCACAGAGAGCGGATACGGCTAAGACCACAGAGAGCGGATACGGCTAAGACTACAGAGAGTGGATAGGGCTAAGACTACAGAGAGCGGATACGGCTAAGACTACAGAGAGCGGATACGGCTAAGACCACAGAGAGCGGATACGGCTAAGACCACAGAGAGCGGATACGGCTAAGACTACAGAGAGCGGATACGGCAAAGACCACAGAGAGCGGATACGGCTAAGACTACAGAGAGCGGATACGGCTAAGACCACAGAGAGCGGATACGGCTAAGACTACAGAGAGTGGATACGGCTAAGACCACAGAGAGCGGATACGGCTAAGACTACAGAGAGCGGATACGGCTAAGACCACAGAGAGCGGATACGGCTAAGACCACAGAGAGCGGATACGGCTAAGACCACAGAGAGCGGATACGGCTAAGACTACAGAGAGTGGATACGGCTAAGACCACAGAGAGCGGATACGGCTAAGACTACAGAGAGCGGATACGGCTAAGACCACAGAGAGCGGATACGGCTAAGACCACAGAGAGCGGATACGGCTAAGACTACAGAGAGCGGATACGGCAAAGACCACAGAGAGCGGATACGGCTAAGACTACAGAGAGCGGATACGGCTAAGACCACAGAGAGCGGATACGGCTAAGACTACAGAGAGTGGATACGGCTAAGACCACAGAGAGCGGATACGGCTAAGACTACAGAGAGCGGATACGGCTAAGACCACAGAGAGCGGATACGGCTAAGACCACAGAGAGCGGATACGGCTAAGACCACAGAGAGCGGCTACGGCTAAGACTACAGAGAGTGGATACGGCTAAGACCACAGAGAGCGGATACGGCTAAGACTACAGAGAGCGGATACGGCTAAGACCACAGAGAGCGGATACGGCTAAGACCACAGAGAGCGGATACGGCTAAGACTACAGAGAGCGGATACGGCTAAGACCACAGAGAGCGGATACGGCTAAGACCACAGAGAGCGGATACGGCTAAGACTACAGAGAGCGGATACGGCTAAGACCACAGAGAGCGGATACGGCTAAGACCACAGAGAGCGGATACGGCTAAAACCACAGAGAGTGGATACGGCTAAGACCACAGAGAGCGGATACGGCTAAGACTACAGAGAGCGGATACGGCTAAGACTACAGAGAGCGGATACGGCTAAGATCACAGAGAGCGGATACGGCTAAGACTACAGAGAGCGGATACGGCTAAGACTACAGAGAGCGGATACGGCTAAGACCACAGAGAGCGGATACGGCTAAGACCACAGAGAGCGGATACGGCTAAGACCACAGAGAGCGGATACGGCTAAGACCACAGAGCGGATACGGCTAAGACTACAGAGAGTGGATACGGCTAAGACTACAGAGAGCGGATACGGCTAAGACCACAGAGAGCGGATACGGCTAAGACCACAGAGAGCGGATACGGCTAAGACTACAGAGAGCGGATACGGCTAAGACCACAGAGAGCGGATACGGCTAAGACTACAGAGAGCGGATACGGCTAAGACCACAGAGAGCGGATACGGCTAAGACCACAGAGAGCGGATACGGCTAAGACTACAGAGAGCGGATACGGCTAAGACCACAAAGAGCGTATACGGCTAAGACCACATAGAGCGGATACGGCTAAGACCACATAGAGCGGATACGGCTAAGACCACAAAGAGCGGATACGGCTAAGACTACAGAGAACGGATACGGCTAAGACTGCAGAGAGCGGATACGGCTAAGACTACAGAGAGCGGATACGGCTAAGACCACAGAGAGCGGATACGGCTAATACCACAGAGAGTGGATACGGCTAAGACTACAGAGAGCGGATACGGCTAAGACTACAGAGAGCGGATACGGCTAAGATTACAGAGAGCGGATACGGCTAAGACCACAGAGAGCGGATACGGCTAAGACTACAGAGAGCAGATACGGCTAAGACCACAGAGAGCGGATACGGCTAAGACTACAGAGAGCGGATGAGGCTAAGACCACAGAGAGCGGATAAGGCTAAGACCACAGAGAGCGGATACGGCTAAGACCACAGAGCGGATACGGCTAAGACTACAGAGAGTGGATACGGCTAAGACTACAGAGAGCGGATACGGCTAAGACTACAGGGAGCGGATACGGCTAAGATTACAGAGAGCGGATACGGCTAAGATTACAGAGAGCGGATACGGCTAAGACCACAGAGAGCGGATACGGCTAAGACCACAGAGAGCGGATACGGCTAAGACTACAGAGAGCGGATACGGCTAAGACCACAGAGCGGATACGGCTAAGACTACAGAGAGTGGATACGGCTAAGACTACAGAGAGCGGATACGGCTAAGACTACAGGGAGCGGATACGGCTAAGATTACAGAGAGCGGATACGGCTAAGATTACAGAGAGCGGATACGGCTAAGACCACAGAGAGCGGATACGGCTAAGACTACAGAGAGCGGATACGGCTAAGACTACAGAGAGCGGATACGGCTAAGATTACAGAGAGCGGATACGGCTAAGACCACAGAGAGCGGATACGGCTAATACCATAGAGAGCGGATAGGGCTAAGACTACAGAGAGCGGATACAGCTAAGACTACAGAGAGCGGATACGGCTAAGACCACAGAGAGCGGATACGGCTAAGACTACAGAGAGCGGATACGGCTAAGACCACAAAGAGCGTATACGGCTAAGACCACATAGAGCGGATACGGCTAAGACCACATAGAGCGGATACGGCTAAGACCACAAAGAGCGGATACGGCTAAGACTACAGAGAACGGATACGGCTAAGACTGCAGAGAGCGGATACGGCTAAGACTACAGAGAGCGGATACGGCTAAGACCACAGAGAGCGGATACGGCTAATACCACAGAGAGTGGATACGGCTAAGACTACAGAGAGCGGATACGGCTAAGACTACAGAGAGCGGATACGGCTAAGATTACAGAGAGCGGATACGGCTAAGACCACAGAGAGCGGATACGGCTAAGACTACAGAGAGCAGATACGGCTAAGACCACAGAGAGCGGATACGGCTAAGACTACAGAGAGCGGATGAGGCTAAGACCACAGAGAGCGGATAAGGCTAAGACCACAGAGAGCGGATACGGCTAAGACCACAGAGCGGATACGGCTAAGACTACAGAGAGTGGATACGGCTAAGACTACAGAGAGCGGATACGGCTAAGACTACAGGGAGCGGATACGGCTAAGATTACAGAGAGCGGATACGGCTAAGATTACAGAGAGCGGATACGGCTAAGACCACAGAGAGCGGATACGGCTAAGACTACAGAGAGCGGATACGGCTAAGACTACAGAGAGCGGATACGGCTAAGATTACAGAGAGCGGATACGGCTAAGACCACAGAGAGCGGATACGGCTAATACCATAGAGAGCGGATAGGGCTAAGACTACAGAGAGCGGATACAGCTAAGACTACAGAGAGCGGATACGGCTAAGACCACAGAGAGCGGATACGGCTAAGACTACAGAGAGCGGATACGGCTAAGACCACAAAGAGCGTATACGGCTAAGACCACATAGAGCGGATACGGCTAAGACCACATAGAGCGGATACGGCTAAGACCACAAAGAGCGGATACGGCTAAGACTACAGAGAACGGATACGGCTAAGACTGCAGAGAGCGGATACGGCTAAGACTACAGAGAGCGGATACGGCTAAGACCACAGAGAGCGGATACGGCTAATACCACAGAGAGTGGATACGGCTAAGACTACAGAGAGCGGATACGGCTAAGACTACAGAGAGCGGATACGGCTAAGATTACAGAGAGCGGATACGGCTAAGACCACAGAGAGCGGATACGGCTAAGACTACAGAGAGCAGATACGGCTAAGACCACAGAGAGCGGATACGGCTAAGACTACAGAGAGCGGATGAGGCTAAGACCACAGAGAGCGGATAAGGCTAAGACCACAGAGAGCGGATACGGCTAAGACCACAGAGCGGATACGGCTAAGACTACAGAGAGTGGATACGGCTAAGACTACAGAGAGCGGATACGGCTAAGACTACAGGGAGCGGATACGGCTAAGATTACAGAGAGCGGATACGGCTAAGATTACAGAGAGCGGATACGGCTAAGACCACAGAGAGCGGATACGGCTAAGACTACAGAGAGCGGATACGGCTAAGACTACAGAGAGCGGATACGGCTAAGACCACAGAGCGGATACGGCTAAGACTACAGAGAGTGGATACGGCTAAGACTACAGAGAGCGGATACGGCTAAGACTACAGGGAGCGGATACGGCTAAGATTACAGAGAGCGGATACGGCTAAGATTACAGAGAGCGGATACGGCTAAGACCACAGAGAGCGGATACGGCTAAGACTACAGAGAGCGGATACGGCTAAGACTACAGAGAGCGGATACGGCTAAGATTACAGAGAGCGGATGCGGCTATGATTACAGAGAGAAAAGAAATACTGTAAAAAAGTGGAGTCAGAAAGAATTCTACCCCTAAGATATCAAGGGCAATTGAGTAGATAGTAGATAGAATAGTTTGTAAGGAAGGCAAAATAGGTCTAAGGGAGTAAGGAAGAAAGAGGACGACGAACTATGCGTGTTAAGGTATTCGGTAAGAATTGAGTGCCCTAAAAATAGAGAATGTAGGAAAATTGAAGAGAATAAGTGCGTTTCTATAGCGAAAGTTTTCGTGAAAAACAAAGAAACACCCCCAAAACGACAGGGCGAAAAGAAAAAATGTATAAAAGGGAATCTAAAAAATGAAGAACGAGAAAAATAAGAGTAATGATCAAGGATTTAAAACGGGCGGAAATAGAAGAATAACGCTGTCCAAACTGCCGTTGCTTTGGTGAATTTCTCGATAGGATCATATCTAAAACACGTTTCTAACACTTGCACACTTACTAACGGCACTTATTTGAATTAAAAGCACTAAAAAAGGCAAAAGTATAGTCATAATAAAACAACACTGACTAATAAAAAACAAAAGGCATCTCACTGCACTAAATAATTCAATAAATATCCAATAAATACATCCGAGAGAGAGAGAGAGAGATAGAGAGAGAGAAAGAGATAGAGAGATAGAAAGTGAGAAAAGAGATAGAGGGAGAAAAAAAGAGAAATAAGATTTAGTCTAGTTGGAGTCACCCATATTGTTCACTACAGTTGCTGTTTCGTGATTTAGTTCTTGTATTCAATTTGGGATAAATTACAGTGTAGCTACACGTGTTCTTTTAAACTTTGCACCATTGTACGCCGTTTTTGGCTATATTAAATTACATGCAAGCTAGCAAACAATCGTAGAGTTATAATTTTATACACAGATAGCTACAAGTCAGAGAGGTGGAGTCTTCCATGCTACCTCCCTCTTGTTTGAAGCCGGCGGGGCCTGACCGGCCGCTCGGTCTTTCTTGCGGATGAGCTGGTTACAATATACACGCTCAGTTCAGAGACCATTTTTTGATCCATATAAACTCACAGACTGCGCTAAGTGCCCTTTGGCTTTGGAATCTCCACGTCCCCCGTTACGCCATGGATGCTACGATTCGAGAGGACGTCGAAATTGTTTTTTGCTAGGTTACTACCCATGTCGGAGTTGCTGGAAACGAGGGATCTGAAGAGAGAGAGAGAGAGAGAGAGAGAGAGAGAGAGAGAGAGAGAGAGAGAGAGAGAGAGAGAGAGAGAGAGGCTTTTGCATAGAGTGCGCTACTGAACCAACGTTTCGCTTATTCTCGTACTGACTTCTTGGCAAAGAACGGGGTAGTTCTTAAAGCTGCATAGCAAAGGAGATGGAACTCAGTGTACGTGAATTTAAAGGGGTGTGCTATACCTCCCTTACTTCTTTCGCTAATGCAATGCATTGGCTGCATCAAGTTATTTTCTGTCATCTCCGAATCGGACACACTCGCGGTGCTCTGCGTGGCAGATAGGGCGCTCTCCTGAACCTTCTACAAAAGTCTAGACTTTCCATACGAGCGCTCTTCCTTCACCTCTAATCAGATGACCTGCCTTTCACTCTACCTGTGACAACGATTCGTTTTTCGTGCTATAAAACCCACTTTCCATTACTCGTTTTACAAGAGGGAATACTATCCAGCTCCATGTGGCTCATCGTGTGGTACCGGGAATAGACCAAAGATAAACAACAAAAATAAACATGGAAACAAGATTCGAGAGCCTACCTGAAAGGCAGGACTCAAAAAGTTATAGAGAGGGCCCAACATTTTATGGTTCCCTCTGAAAGTTGAATGAGATGCAAGTAGATTGGAGAACCATATGACATACCCCTAAATTTAGTTGAACCCATTATCTGGTAGCATAAATGTCGAGCTACCTCGTTAAGAAGCTTTCACATAAAACTTCCCCGAAAGATGGTCGAGTGAGACAGATGTTTGCTGTGAACTTTCCCGGAAAGGCTGAGTCGACACTAAGAGATATTCTGAAAACCGAAGCGGAGCCGTATGAGCTCCCACCTGCTAATACAAGGTTAACAGACCTAAGTCGTGTGCTCTCAAATATTCTAATTTAATGTAAGCATACGAGGGGCGGTCAATAAGTTTTGCGAATCGGTAGGGCAAAACAGAGGAAGGGGGATGGCTGTTTGTGGGAGTGTTAGGACAAGTTATGACAAGTCAGGACCTGCAGCCGCACGCTCATGCCTCGTCTATTTAAGAAGCAGTAGTTGATCGCAGATCGTCAGTCACAAATTTTTCAACAATAGAGAAGGTTGAGCACCGCGCAGTGATCAAATTTTTGACCAAGGAAGGCAAGAATGAAAAAGAGATCCATGAACGCATGGTTACAGTGTACACCGACACCGCCCCTTCCTATGCAACCATTGCTCACTGGAATAGGGAGTTCCGCCATGGTCGTGAGTCCCTTGAAGATGACCTCCGTCAGACGTGACCAACGAGAACAATGTGACCAGTGTGGAGAGGAGGATCCTTGAAAATCGACGGGTGAAGGTCGAAGAAATCAAGCGAGAACTTGAAATATCACATGGAAGTGTTATCAACGACAATTTGGCCATGACCAAGGTCTCTGCCCGTTGGGTCCCTAGAAACTTCACGCCCCATGATCGACTTCAACGTGGTCAAAGCCCACAAGGCCAGAGTTGCACAAGCTGCTCTGCGCGAGTGCGGATTCGAGGAGCTTAACCATCTCCCCTACAGTCCAGATCATGCTCCCAGCGACTACTTGTTATTCCGCTAGCTCAAGGCTGCACTGCGTGGACGCCGGTTTGGGGACAATGAAGATGTCCAGCTCACCGTCCAGGACTGGATTGAACAGCAGTCAGGAAATTTCTGGTCGTCGGGAATTCGAAGCCTCAGGGACAAGTGGCGCAAGTGCATCGAAGTCGAGAGTAGTTATATTGAAAAATAATAAAACACTTTTCCTCATTTTTCATTTCCTTATATCTGAATTGCAAAACTTATTGACCGCCCCTCGTAACAGCAGTTTTAAATGATCCAGTCGATGCTAGTTTTCAATCAGTACGGTTAAGTTGAGAAATTTAAATTCACTTTGAAATAAGAAGTCGAATGACTAAATTGAAATGTAACATGTATTTTCAGAAAAAAAGGAGAAGATAATGTCCTTGAACAAGTTTAGAAAACTAACCTCGAATTATTAATAGTTTCTGGAAATCGCCTTTGCAAATAAGGATTCCAAATAAAACCTGGCTTGAGTTCAAACGAGTAAATTATATCTAAACATTGTGATATTTTGGATTAAAGGAATCTATTATGCTACTCTGTACAATTTACCAAAAGGGCTAGGAATAAAGGCGTCTTAAATATGCTAACTGAAAAAGAAAATTGATACAGGGCTGACCAAAAGGCTGGATATTGCCTATATTTAGAGAAAAGAAAATCACCACGGTTAACTATACTAGATAAAAAGGCAATGATATTAGATCAAGTATGTAGATAGAAACAATTTACTGTAATAATACTGGTGAAGTAGAAAGATGTTAAGACACAAAACATATACCGGGTTTGGCAAAAGTTCTAGCACACTCGTTTTTTCGAGAGGTTTACGTCAAAACTTAAAGTTCGACTTTCCCAGCATGTGTCAGTAAAACCTTTTTTCCATTGTGTGTCGAGATGGAAGTGAAAAGAATCGAGAACTCTGCTCTCTCACCACAAGCCTTACATCGGCAAGCGGCTCAACGTCAACCGGATGACCGTCCACAGAGTCACGGGAGGCTCAAGAACGGGTATGACCTCAAATATTGACCTCATTCAGGCAGATCTTAAGTTGCCAACCGTTTGGCTGTGAGAAAGGCCTTTGAAAGTGCCTCGAACCTCAAAATGGTAGCAATCGCGAAGAACACCTCGGTGGCCACGGTGAACAAGGCTGTCAAGGAGAAGAGGAGGACGGCAAAAGCTTAGGGTGCGTGAAAAGGCATCTGCTTACCGATCTTATGCGAGAACAAGGTCGGGAGAGCTGTCGTCGCCTTCTCAACGACTTGAAGAGTCGTGTCATTTGAATTCTCTTTTTTTTCTGATGAAACAACTTTTAACGTCGATCCGGTCATCAAGAAGCTGAACAAACGCGTAATAAGTTTTGGCCAGAACGTTTCCGAGTTCCGCTACGTGTCCATGACCAAGCAGCGGCCTTCGTGATGATGCTTGGCGTCGTGGCTTCGAATGGCGAGAAGTGCCGCCGGTGTGGTTCGCAGGCGGTTACAGTCTCACTGCGGCTGATTGCAGGGTCATTTTGGTCACGGTCTTGTCCTGGGTAAGAAAGATCACGAAGGCGGACTACGTCCTTTAGCAGGACGATGCCCCGACCCACACTTGGAGTGGAACATGAACTTATGCTCGAATGAATTTTGGTTGCGGCAGTCGCCCAACGTGGACGAGCTGAAGTCCTCCGTCTACCGCGTGTGGGCCAACATGAAGAAGGGCTTCGTCCACAACGTGTGCTCGGCCTTCAGATCGTGCTCGCCGCCAAGGGCAGCCACATTAATTTATATTACAACCAGACAATGGCTTCGCTACTAAGATTAAAATTTACAATCTAAAAAAAAGCAGCCATGGTTAAATTTTTATACATTTTCTGAACTTCGACAATTATAATAAATTTAAAAAGGAACTTGAAACTAAATTTCCCCCCTTTCAAAATATCACGTTACTAAAATATAGTTATAGAAGAAGATATATAAAAATAAATTTTCTGAACTTCACCATTTGTAATTCTTTGGGTTTTAAAAATTTCACAAAATTTCGATACTTATATTTATTTCTGAACTTCACCATTTTGTTTTTTGATATTATAAAAGAATTATTAGAAATAACTTTGATAAGAAAACATAAGTCATTTGTCCACTAAGGAAAAAAAAACCCTTATACAATTATAGAGTTAGTCATAATTTAAACATATTTATATGTTATAAAAATAAAAACGTGTCTAATTACATCAAAACTATCATTGTGTAATTTGTTGAAAGCGTCCAAACGGGTATAACGGGAGCTTTGCATTTCCCGGGAAACTTAGCTTTTCCGTATACAATATTTTTCATATAATCAAACATTTTTGAATAAAACTTATAAACACTTTATTTTCATTACGCTTATTTTGAAGCTAATTACAATGCTTGTGTTCCGTTAGCTTAATAGAAGTGCGATGTTAGCTACTAAGGAGTAAATAGTAGATTTGCTGATTGCCTGAAAAAAAATTCTGGATTTAATTCAATTATCTTTTGTTAGTAAAAGCTGCTTCTTATAAAAGGACGCGAGAAACTCCACCCGCCAGAGTTTTTATTAAAGACGTCAGTTACCGTTGAGTTGTATGAATAATCGCACGATTGAATTTCATGTACGAGTTTGAATAAATGATGTGTTTCTTTTCATCGACCGTCTCCCTTCAGAGAAGATTCGGTTTTGGATGAAAAACAAGGACGGATAGATAAACTGATACAAAAGAAAGAAAAGAGTGAAAAAGATACAAATATCTTAATTTAAATCTAAAAATTGTTAACTTGGAGAAAATTTGTAATGCAACAACGGTACTTGCTTTGGGAAGTGCATAGAGGTCGATGATGACGGACACACTCTTGAGGGCATCAACCTGCACTAGGTTTAAACGGGTATGAATGTGTGCAGTCTTCGGACCCGTATCTTGACCGAGGGGAGAAGGACCCTGGTGGCAGGTGAGGCTCGAGACGACCAGGCTTCCTCCTCGGCTGCAGGGAGTTGCTGAGACACCGGTGGGTTGGTGCTCACTTATAGGCACTCCCGATCCTGGTTTGTGATCGAGGTATCCTTCCACTAGTCTTTGCCTAAAAAGGCAGTGGGGGGGGGAGTAGTGGTTGATGGTGCCAGGGCGTGTCCACACACCATACCAAACAAAGAAGCTGCCAAAATTAAAAAATGCGCTTCACTACTAAGATTAAAATTTTAAATCTAAAAAAAGCAGCCATGGTTAAATTTTTATAACTTTTCTGAACTTCACCAATTATAATATTTTAAAACAGGAACTCTAAACTAAATTTCCCTCCTTTTAAAATATCACGCTCAAGATATATAAAAATAAATTTTCTGAACTTCACCATTTGTAATTCTTTGGGTTTTAAAAAATTCACCAAATTTCGATACTTATATTTATTTCTGAACTTCACCATTTTTTTTTTTAGATATTATAAAAGAATTATTAGAAATAACTTTGATAAAAAAAACAAGTCATAACCAAATACTAAAAAAAAATCCCCTTCTTAAATTTCTGGATCTTAATTCAATTAATCAGGATGAGGTGATGATTGTCATTGTCTTGGTTTCAATGTTTTCAGTCAAACTCTAAAGCAACTCTTAGAAAGAACATGGATAAAAACTTAAAATATACCTTGGTAATAACCAAAATATGATAAAAAATATCTATTTTTATTCAAATGCTCAAAAGAATCCCGTTCTTAAAATATAGGTTTTGAAAATTACTAAAAATTCGATTTATATATCAATTTATAATTATAGAAGCCTATATACGAGGACCTTAAAAAAACAAAACAAGACTAATTCATTAAATCCATCCGCCTATCATAAATCAAGACTTGTCACTAAAATGGTTTGGAAGGAAAGAAAAAAGAATGAAAAGCCCACCAGAATCGATGCAACATATAAGAATAAAAAAATAAAGTAAAAGAATAAAGAACGAAACAGAATAAAATCATAATGTGAACAAAATCGAAATAATGGTACAATATACCAGGGGGTAGGCCCAACAATCGATCATTCGTCCGGTTGCTGTAGGACGAGGTGGTATTCTTGAGTTTCCTAAATATTTTTAAATAATTTAGGTATTCTTAAGTTTTTTCTTAAAATGTTATTTTCATTGTTTCAGATTTTTCACAAGGTTGGATACAACGGAAGGTACCAGAAACTCCTCTTTTGGTTTTTTCTGGTTCCCCTCAACACGATAATCCCGTGGACAGCGCTGGTTCAGGTGTTCCAGGCTTCAGTCCCGGACCACTGGTGTTACTTTCCCGGCCGTCCGGACAATGTCTCCCTCCAAGAATGGAAGAACCTCACTATTCCCAGGTGATTCTCGCCAGCGTTTAAGATGGCGTTACTTTTTGCCAATTTGGCACGAAACTCGCAGAGCAAGTTTGGATTATGTACGCACGCGTATGTGTAGTTTCATAAAATAGGCTTGTCAAATTTTTCAAAATGTTTCGGACAAAAGCAAGTTAAGTACAATATAATTATACTGTCTAACAAAATTTGACTTTTGTCTTGTCTTTGGGTTAAGAGTGTTATTTCATAAATGTTTGTGGCTCTATTAAATAAAAAAAGTATATTTAAATCCCCAAACTTTGCTTTTGTGGCTAGGACATTGAATTTTTAAATTAGCCCATTAATGGTAAATAACATTATTTTTATGCAAATAGTACAAATATATAAAAAGTTTCAAGGGTTATGTTTTTCTTATCAGTTATGGTATAAACATGATATACTGTACTTAAAAAGTTATAGAAACAGTAATACAGAAGTAATAGCTATTATTTCCCTTCTATTTTTTTTGCGACTTGGACAGCAATGGCAGCTCTCTTACATTCCACATAGATTCAGTACTAATTTGGTGGAAAATAAACTGTAGAGCTTTCTAGAACTTTCGAGAATATTTTATATGTTTGAAGAATTTCTAGAACATTCTGGCAACGTAGATGACTGTATAAATACAAAGAATGCCTAGTCAACAGATCAGTTTAACTCTATCCGTCACAGCGCAGACATCATCATTCGTCATTGATGGAAGCATTCGTCGCACATGGCAAAAAGAGGTTGTAAGCATCCAACAGACGCATTTTGCTATGTCTGTGGAGAATTTATTAAGACAAGGGCGAAAAAGTACTTTGTAGAGAGATCTGATAAAATGTATAAGGTCTACAAGGCATATTTCGGCATGCCAGTTGGAGATCAATACAAACCTTGTGCACCTCATTTCACCTGCGAGCTTTGCAGAAGAATTCTGGAGGGTAATATATATATATATATATATATATATATATATATATATATATATATATATATATATATATATATATATATATATATTTACTAGTATAATGTGTTTTGTTTATTTGGATACTAGATTTATATTTTTTTTTATATTTCTAACAACACTAAGTGAAAAGTAATTGTATATTTATACTTATGTTTTTATTTTGTTTTTTTACAGAATTGTACCGGGTACTAGAGAGAGCTATGAATTTCGCAATCCCACGAATTTGGAGGGAACCAACTGACCCCTCAAGCAATTGTTTTTGCTGCATGTTGAACCCTTCCAAACTTCGAGCAAGCAAAAGTGCCCCTGTTCTTAAGTATCCAGACCTTTAGTCATCTATTGCGCCAGTGCCACAGGTTTCTGACCTCCCTGTACCCACTCCTCCCAAAAGAGAGCAGCAGTTTTTAGAAAGGAAAAGCAGTTCAGAAGAGGATGAAGTCATTGATTCAGA
This sequence comes from Ceratothoa steindachneri, assembly GCA_963969495.1. Classification (NCBI taxonomy): domain Eukaryota; kingdom Metazoa; phylum Arthropoda; class Malacostraca; order Isopoda; family Cymothoidae; genus Ceratothoa; species Ceratothoa steindachneri. The sequence continues at coordinate 53,697,285 of OZ018336.1, forward strand.
TTAAAGAGATGCAACTGAGGAGAAAAACCCATACTACCCCAACCCAAAAGATATCAACGACCTTGTCAGAGATCTTGCTCTCACAAAGTTCAATGCCGACCTTTTAACTTCGAGACTCAAGCAGTGGGATTTCTTAGATGATAGTATGCAAATATCAGATCAGAGAAAGCGTCGCCAGTGTTTGTCAAGCTTTTTTACACGTCAAGATGAGCTTTGCTTATGTCACAATGTGACTGGTCTGTTTGAGGCAATCGGATTCGCTTGTAACCCCGACGAGTGGCGCCTCTTCATTGACAGCTCGCCCAGGAGCCTCAAAGCAGCGCTGCTAAATAACGGGAAATATATCCATCTCTTACCTTTGCTCACTCGGTCCAGCTCAAAGAGGAATACAACAGTGTCAAGATCTTGCTAGATGCATTGAAATACGAGTATGAAGAGTACGGTTGGGAGATTATCGGAAAAATCAAAATGGTGGCCTTCTTGATGGGTCTCTAAGGCTGCTTTACCAAGTTTCCTTGTTATCTTTGCGTTTGGGACAACAGGGACACCGTGGCACACTACCATCATCGGGATTGGCCACAAGCGACCGGGTTTAGCGTGGGGAGAAACAACGTCAAATGGGATTCTTTGTTCGACGCCCCAAAAGTACTGTTTCTTCCTCTGCACTTAAAATTGAGCCTTATGAAACAATTCGTCAGAGTTCTAGATATGGAGTCTGCAGCATTCAAGTATTTCGAAGATTTCTGTCCTAAGCTATCTGCGGCAAAACTGCAATCCAGGGTCTTCGTCGGTCCACAAATCAAAAAGATCATGGAGTGCAAGGAGTTTGCCGAGAAGCTCACTTGGACGGAAAAGGCAGCGTGGGGGAGATTTATCGCAGTGGTTCTGGACTTCCTAGGTAATCGCAAAGCCGAAAACTATGTAGAGCTTGTTGAGAATTTGGTGAGAAACTATGGCAAGATGGGTTGCAGGATGTCCCTGAAAGTCCATATTCTTGAGGCTCATCTTAATAAATTTAAGGAGAATATGAGAGCGTACTCCGCTCCGAGGAGCATGGCAAGCGATTTCACCAGGATCTACTGGACTTTGAACGTCACTATCAAGGATCGTATAGTGAAAATCTGATGGGAGACTATATTTGAGGGTTGATTTACAGTATAAGCGTAACTCACGGAAAACTATTCATTTTTAATATTTTAATTGTCTCACTTATGTAATTCTAGAATAAATAAATGCTATTTTAGTATCATGTCGTTTTTTTCCACTTTATGCAAATGAAAGTTCAAATTCGCCACTTCCTTTCAGAGGGAACAGGTAAATTTCATAGCGTGGGGACACAAATCAAAGTTTGAAATAAATAAGTGTTTTTCATGTATTCTACACACAAGCAAATAGAAAATAAAGTTGTTACCCAAAACAAAAATCGTGTTACACAGTGTTATTTATGTTTTTGGAATCCTCGAATAAGCTTGAATGGTGTCGATAGGCTTTGCTCTGCTGATGGCCAAATAACATATTTTTCCTCATACGTTAGATTGGAAAATTAATTATATCGATAAATAAATTGTCAATTGCTGATGCGAATATTTTTGTGATATCTATGATAAAATTTAATAAATATATAAAGCAAAATGAGTTAGAAAAAGGTCAAATTTCGGAAATTCGGCAAACCTTTGTTGAAACACAACCTTGTCAATAGGTTTCGTTTAAAATACCTAAATTAAATTTCATTTATTGTTAAATTTCCTATTTGATTTATTTATAGCAAATATTTCCGAAACACTCCAGCTCTCATCATATAATAATAATAATAATAATTTATTACATTGTGACCGTAAATTGTGACATGAGTAATTATGGCAACTGTACATATATTTTTGTGCACGCATACATACTCGTACATTGACACCATACATACACGTATGTACAATAATCAGCATAAAAAGTCCATAAATGCATTCAGCATGTACGCACACACTTTTAAATATATACAAACATACAAATATACGGTTATTTGGGGGTTTATGCTCACCCTCGAATTTCTGGATAATTCATATACAGGGTGACCCCCCAAAACGGGCGCCAACTTTCGATAGACCTCATTTCTTAATTTTCTTCAATGATTGAATGAAACTTTGGCGATAACTAGTTTATTGTGTTTAAAAACATCATATCAAAACATGAGAGTCTTTGGACTTTTCTTATTTATTCTAGAGCACGTGTTCGAGATGACCTCCATTTAGCTCTGTGCATTTCTTGAAGCGCAGCACAAAGTTGTCCATGACGTCCTTACAAACTGACCGACTAATTGCTCTGATCTCCTCCCTGATGGCTTCCTTGTGTTCCGTGATGGTCCTCGATTTTCCTGCGTACACTCTGTCTTTAAGGTAGCCCCTGAGAAAGAAACCTGGTGGTCTAAGGTCTGGGCTGTGAGGTGCCCACTCAAAATCAGTCTTGAGACTGATCACACGGCCACCAAAGTTCTCTTTCAACAGGTTTGAGGTGTGAGAGCTTGCTCCATCTTGCTGGAACAAGAACTTTCCCATAAGAGACGGGTACAGGGTCTGCAGCTCCCTCTTTAAGGTTTTAAGGACCTCAACATACCGCTCCTTGGTGACTGTCACTGTTGCACCAGATTCCTCGAAGAAGAATGGTCCGATGATGCCTCTGGCTGAGATTGCAGTCCATACCGTTTACTTAGAGGAGTGTAGGGGCTTGGTGGCTACCTCATTTGATCTGGAGGTCCACCAGAAGACATTTGTCACCGAGTTTACCTTTCCTTCAAGATGGAAGTAAGCTTCATCTGAGGTCCAAAGGAGGTTAAAGAAAGTTGGGGTCTTCTTAATCTTCTCCAGTATCTTGACTGCCATAGCCTTTCTCTGCTCCTTGTCTGAGTCTGTAAGGGTATGCTTCGTCTGTATTATGTGTGGGTAGGCCTTTACAGCCATTACTAGCACTATCCTTCAAGTCTCACGGGTATACCGAGGGACTGACTTCGCTTGTGCACAGAGCTTCATCTGAGGTCCAAAGGAGGTTAAAGAAAGTTGGGGTCTTCTTAATCTTCTCCAGTATCTTGACTGCCATAGCCTTTCTCTGCTCCTTGTCTGAGTCTGTAAGGGTATGCTTCGTCTGTATTATGTGTGGGTAGGCCTTTACAGCCATTACTAGCACTATCCTTCAAGTCTCACGGGTATACCGAGGGACTGACTTCGCTTGTGCACAGAGCGTTTTGGACTCTGCTGAACTGACTCTCTCACGCTCTCGACCAGCTCAACTGACGCTTCCTGGGGCGTCCTGAATGGCTTGGACGGTTGTCACTGGCTGCATTGTGGTTCTCCACTCTCCCATAGTTCTCGAAGTGGTCCACCCAGTCTTGAATTCTGCTCTTGGAGTTTTTTTTTCACATTCGCACTCATGTATGAAAATGTCCTGCATTTTGTTGAAAGAGCATGTCTTGTAGTAATGTTTGACGCAGTACATTCTTTGCTGGAGCTCCCATTGATATCTAGTTGTGTTCACAGGCGTTGCTTCTGCCATGTCCTGCAAAGTAAGAGTGGTTAGTGAATGAATGAAGGATATATCACAAAAAGTGTGTGCAGGCCCGTTTTTTTAATGTAATTGTTTTTTAATGTAGATAATGTTTTTTATTAGGCAAATTAAAAAAAAAGTGCTTTTGGAGAGTGGGTTACTAGGCTATTGCAATCGCATCATATTGTATTATATATTATTTTTAAGGTAATTTAGAAATGGGGGGCTTCACCTCATACCCCCTCCCCCTTAATTGTGGGTGTTGTCCCTGACACCTCTCGCAAATTAAAAAATCATAATTCGAAAGCTTAACCTTAGATTCGAATCCAAATTTATATTTAAAGGTTTATCGATAAAATTCCTTAAAAGGGACCCTGTCAGTCACCTGGTCATGATTGTCAATGGCTTAACGCCCTCTTTCCCCCCACACAAGAACTAACGGTATTAGAAGTGCCAGTCTTTAAGGGGGACAGAGGCGGTGTTGCCCCGGGGCTATTAAAGATTGAATTGGAGTGATTGACCCTGATTGTTTCGCGGCCCTGTTGTCTTTAGTGGTCAATAGCTGCTCCTATCCATGATTCTCCAGCGGAGGTTTAATATGTGGATTGCTCTCGCAACTTCATATCACTGATTGCCCTTAAGGATTCTTGTCTTTGACTAAGATGGCCCTTATACGTTTTTACCACTGATTGGCCTTTTCTGCTGTTTCACTAATTGCCCCTCAGTGATATTATCACTGATTGCGCCTTAGTGTTATAATTACTGATTACCCTCGGGGCTAGTATCAGCAATTTACCTTGGTGATATTATCACTTAATGCTCCTGGGTGCTATTATCACTGATTACCCCTGGATTTTGTTATCACTAATTGACCCTTGTTGCTATTACCACTGATTGTGCTTTGTTTCTATCATCACTGATTACCCCTTTGTATTATTTTCATTAATTGCGTTTTGGTGTTATTAATACTGATTGTCATCGGTGCTATTATCACTAAATGTCTCTCAATGATATTGATACTGATTGTCCCTCACTTATACTATCACTAATTGCCCCTCAGTGATATTATCACTGATTGCCCCAGACTGATATTTTAACTAATTGCCCCTCGGTTCTATTTTCACTGATTTGCCCTTGTGCTATTATCAATGATTGGCACTTGGTGCTATTATCACTGGTTGCCACAGGATGATATCTTCACCGATTGCCCTTTGGTCCTCTTATCACTGATATCCCCATTGGGGGTATCATCACTCATTGTTCCTTTGTGTCGTTATCACTTATTGTTCCATGGTGTTATTTGCATTGATTGTACCTTGGCGCTATTAGCAACGATTGCTCTTTGGTGTTATTATTAATTATTTCCCCTTGATGCTATTATCATTGATTTCCCCTTTTAAGTATGATTTATCGTGAGTGTAGACGGAACACTGGTTTCGTTGATTGTCTCCAGGTTGTCTTATTCTGAATCCCCATGAGTGTTCTTCCCACTTATTTAGTATTGATTCTGGAAGCTCTTGACTGGGGTCTTTGGTGTGGCTTTTATCCCTGATTTCCTCCTGCTGCTGTTGTTTCCTTTCATAATCGCTCTTATCTATTATTGCTCCTGGGTGCTGCTGCTTCTCTCCATGATCATTTTTATCTATAGTCAATCTCTAGTGTTGTTGCTTCTCTCGATGATAGCTCTTATCTACGGTTTCTCCTGAGTACTGTTGTTTCCATGAACGCTCTTATCCTTGATTGCTCCTGGCTGTTCTTGCTTCCGTCCATGATCGCTCTTATCTATGGTGCTTAAGGACACTGTTTATCCCTTCAATGATCTCTTTTATTTATATTTATTTCTGAATGCTGTTGATTACATGATGGATCACTCCTAGCTATGTTTGATCCCGGATGCTGTTGCTTCTGTCCATGATCGCTCTCTTCTATGATTGCTCCCTGGTGTTATTACAGTTCCGTACTATATTTGCTCCTGGGTGAAATTTCTTCCGCCCGCGATCGCTCTTATCTCTGATTGCTCATGATTGTTGTTGCTTCCGTCAATGATGGCTTTGTTTGATGGTCACTCTTGAGTCTTTTTTCTTCCGTTCTTGATCGCACTTATCCATGATTGCTCCTTAGTGCCATTGCTTCCGTCCGTGATCAATTTTATCTATGCTTTCTCAAGGGTGCTGCTGGTTCCGTCTAAGAACGCTCTTATCTATGATTGCTCGTGGGTGCTACTGCTCACTTCCTTGATCGAGTTTATCTATGATTGATCTTGGGTGATGTTGCTTCTGTCCATGATCGCTCTTATATATTTGGCTGTTGCTAGTTTCTCTTGTTTCTATCTATGATTGCTCATTTTTATGGTTGTTCCTTGGTGTTGTTGCTTCTGCCCATAATTTTTCTTATCTATGGTTGCTCCTGTTTTTTTTTCTGCTTCCCTACATGATCGCTCTTATCTATGAGTGCTGCTTGGTTCTTTTTCTTTCGTTCATTTTTTTCTTATTATGATTGTTCCCAGGTGATTTTGCTTTTTTTTATGATCGCACATATCTATGATTGCTCCTGGGTGAGTTTGCTTCCGACCATAATTACTCTTATCTAACATTGCTTCTGAGTGCTGTTGTTTCCATTCATGATCGCTGTTATCATTGATTGATCATGGGTGGTGTTGCTTCCGTTCATGATCGCTCTTATCTATGAGTGTTGCTTGGTTCTTTTGCTTTCGTTCAATTTTTTCTTATTATGATTGCTCCTAGGTGATTTTGCTTCTTTTTATAATCGCACATCTATATGATTGCTCCTGGGTGAGTTTACTTCCGACCATAATTACTCTTATCTAACATTGCTTTTGGGTACTGTTGTTTCCTCTCATGATCGCTGTTATCATTGATTGATCATGGGTGGTGTTGTTTTCGTTCATGATCACTCTTATCTATGATTGCCCCTAATGTTGTTGCTTACTTGACCGCTTGTATTTTTTATTGTATCTGGTTACCCTTATCACTGATTATCTTTGTGTTTTATCTTTTTCTTTGCTCTGAGGCGACCTTATCTCTGATAGCCCATCAAATTATTATCTCCCAATTGATAAGAGCTCGAACTTATAAGGCGCTTTTAATCTTATTTCTAAATTTGTTCGTAACCCTGAGTTTTTCGGGTAGACGAAGCTTGGGAGTACGGTGTTCGTGGAATTTCCCTCGTTATTCCTTTGATCCTTTCTTTCCCTATTTGTTCGCATTTATCCAAATTCTCGAATTCTACCCCTCTGTTCCGTTTCCCGATGTTTCTTTGGGGCACGAGGGGGCTTTGGAAAACGTAGTTCAGGGGATTTATGCTCTAAATTACGAACTCAATTTCCTAAAGAAAAATACGAGGAAAGATGGACGTGAGGAAAAAGATAATAAAGAAAGAAGGAATGAGAAACGAAGGATAGAAAGATTAAAAAAACATGAGGGGAGAAGGACACGAGGAAAGGACATGAAGAGAGAAGGGGATGATGAAAGAACGGCATGAGGAAGGAAGGATATGAGGAACGAAAGTCATGAGGAAAGACGCTTATGGGGAAAGAAGGACATGAATAAAGAAAGGCACGAGGAGATAAAGACATGAGGAAAGACGGACATGAGGAAATATTGACATGAGGAAAGATTGACATGAAGAAAGAACATGAGGAAAGATTGACATGAAGAAAGAACATGAGGAAAGATTGACATGAAGAAAGAACATGAGGAAAGAAGGCATTTCTCAATTCCAAACAAAATTTGACCCCGGCATTCACGATGGTACTTCCTTATTCTCATCTCTTATCCTTTTCCCCCTCTCTTCTTTACTTACATTCTTCTCTCATCTACTTATTTCCATTTTCTCCTCCCTTCTGGTCTTTTCTTTCCTCTCTTCCTAAATTTCCTCTTCTGTTCCCTCCTATCTCTTCTGTTCCTCCAGTCTTCTCTTTTCTCCTATTAACTTCTCTCTTTTCGTAAACTCTTATCGTTTTCCATTTCTTCTTTTCTCTCCCCCCTCCCCTCATTCTATGCTATCCCCCTATGGAAAGCCAAACTCTTGCCCACTTTTTAAGAAAATCGCTTAACTCATCCCCTTCACAGGGCCTATGACTGTGTTTATGGTCGCCACATAAATCTGGCATTTAAATAATTAAATCCCACTTTGAGGCTTCTTGATGTCGGTATTTCAGGGAGCAGGAAGGAGACTCCGGGGCTTTCAGTAAATGCCTCCAATTCGTCGATCTCAACACTTCCTCTTATCAGCTCATCAACAACACCCGGAGCGACGATTCCTCCCGACCTGTCACAGGTAAAACCCAGACTTTTAAAATTTAAATCCCTGTGAGGACTTTAACGATTTATGTCTGATAGGTAGCGTGGGAACGCGTATAACAGGGTCTTTTTATTCCGATTAAGGCGCAAAGACACCACCTGGTGAGAATCGAGATTTCTACCCGAAGTTTGCCACTCGACTGCGTCATTCAGAAAGCGATCGAAGGCTTGTAAATTGAGAGAGGGGGGATATCTAGGAGGGGAGGGAAGTTGCTAAAAGACGAAATCGTCAGGCGATTGGGGGAGGGGGGAAAACAGAACATTCAGCGAAGACGGAAAGAAAGAAGACATAGAGAGAGAAGGAAATGGGGAAAGAAGGACACGATTAAAACAGGAAATGAAGAAAGAAAGAATTGAGAAAGAAGGGCATAAGAAAAGGACAAGAGAAAATAAAAAATATGGAATAAAAACATGATGAAAGAAGGACAAAAAGAAAGAAAGACATGAGGAAAGAATGATATGAGGAGAGAATGATAGGAGGAAAGAAAGACATGAGAAAACGAGGATATAGAGAAAGAAAACATTAAGAAGAAAGAAAGACATGAGAAAAGAAGGACATAGAGAAAGAAGAATATTAACGAAAGAAGGAAAAGAAAAAAAGAAGCACATGAGGTTTGGACACGAGGAAAGAAGGAAATGAGTAAAATAGGAAATGGGGGAATACGGAGATAAGGAAAAAGAACATGAGGAAAGAAGCAAATGAGGTAAGAAGGACACGAAGAGAGAAGGACATGAGGGATAAATGACAGGAAGAACGAAGGAAATACGGAAAGGACATGATAAAAGAAAGGCTTGGAGAAATAAGGACATGGGGACCGAGGGACACGAGGAAAGAAGGTCTTGGAGAAATAAGGACATGAGGAAAGAAGGGTTTGAGGAAATAAGGACGCAGCCTACCTGAGGCAAAGACGAATAGAATAAAATGAGAGGAACGAAAGATGAAAGAAAAAAAGACGAGATTGAGAGAGAGAACAAAAATAGGACAGACAGACTGATGATAAAAAGGGAAGGACAACAACACAAGGAAAATGAAACCACCCATAAATTAAGACAGTAAACAAACAAGGCTAACAAATATTTAAAAAAGGACAGGGCGAAAGAAGGGAAGTGTGACAGACGGAAAGAAGGAGAGAAAAGGGATAAAAAAAGAGACGACAGTAAAATAGAAGGATAAATAACAAAATGAAAGCCGAGAAAGGGGAAAGAAGGAAAGAAAAGTGAAGGAAAATGAAGAAAATAAGGAGGGAGGATTTTACTTGAAAAGAGAAAGGAAATTAACGTAACCATCGAGGTCATTACCACTCACCAGAGAAAGGGGAGAGGGACAGAAAGATCGTGGGGAAAAAGTAAAGAAAATGAAAAGACCAGGAATAATAGATAAAGGTATGGTTTCTGGGGGTGCGGATGGATAAACCTCCAAGTTCGTCTAACGAGACCAAGGACTCTAAAGTGCGAACTTAAAACCCCTTGGGGGTATCCAGGGAAGGGGGCTGACGGGGCATAACTAGTGGCTAAAGTGAGAGGAACAGACAGAGAGATAGACAAACAGCCAGAAAAACAGATAGACAAACAGACTGGTAGACAGATAAACAGCTAGACACACGGGCAGATGGATAGACATACAGATAGACAAACAGACAGTTACACAAACACGAAATGATAAAGTTCGCAATTCCGGGTCCCTTTTCTCCTTTTACGAATTTTTTCCTTGAGGGTTAGGCTACACCATCGAGGACTTTAGATCTATGGTCACAAGGTCCGCTATTAGTCATTACCATCTCTATCCATGTTCTTACTATTACTGGTCTTTTCATTTTACCAACTTCTTTCCTTCAGCTGTTATAGTCTTGTTGGTAGTAAGTGTACCTTCCATCGTTGGTCGTCCCGCTTTCCTCTCTCCACCCTTTAATAAACCCCTATCCACCGGCCTCCTTCAGACAATCGATGGGGGTCCGTACGACCTCATACTTGCCCACCTTTAACCTTCTCCTATCCCCTCCCCTCATTCATAAAATCTATGGGGGTCCGTATGACCCAATCCTTGTCCACCTTTAAACATTAAGGCCTTTCCCTATCTCTCGCCCTCTTCAGACAATCGATGGGGGTCCGTACGACCTCATCATTGCCCACCTTTAACCCTAAGGCCTTTCCCTATCTCTAGCCCTCCTTCAGACAATCGATGGGGGTCCGTACGACCTCATCCTTGTCTACCTTCAAACATTAAGGCCTTCCCCTATCCCCCGCCCTCATTCAAACAATCATTGGGGGTCATACGACCTCATCCTTGTCCACCTTTAACCCTGTGGCCTTCTACTATCCCCCGCCCTCCTTCAGCCAGTCGATGGAGGTCCGTTGTACCTCATCCTTGTCCACCTTTAAACATTAAGGCCTTCTCCTATCCCTATCCCTCCTTCAGACAATCGATAGGGTCCGTACGACTTCCTCTTTGTCCACATTTAACCCTAAAGCCTTCCCCTATCCCCCGCCCTCCTTTAGACAATCGATGGGGGTCCGTACGACCTCATCTTTGCCCACCTTTAAACTCTGAGGCTTTTCTTGGTCCAGCAGGTTGCCGGAGTGGATGGTATTACGACGACGCCTGGTACGACAAGACGCTAGCCACGGAGCGGGATTGGGTGTGTGACCGGGACAGCTTCACGGCGCGCTGGTTGTCAGCCGGGATTGTCGGCAACCTCATCGGCACTCTATTATTCTCCTGCATCGCCGATCAGTGCGTTTACTCCGCGGCCATTATCCGGGACATGGCTAGAATTGCGTTCAGGCTTGAGACTTAAGGAAAAACATGTAATCCTATGAGTATGGTGAAGAATGAGGGAAAGGTGAATTGAGATGACGAGTACAAGTGATCGAACGTAAATAATAGTAGCAGAAGTTCGGAGAGAAGAGTAAATGAACTTGGAAGTACGAACTTGTTCTTTATTGGATAGTCGTTGACAAACAAAGTGGGAGATATGAGGGAAAACTGGAAATCGACAGTAATATGAGACGTGGCGGCCTTAAGGCATAGAGCATCACGTTATAAACAAAAACAAAAGTAAACAAATGAAAATGTAATAGTAAAAACAGATCATTTACGAGAAATAAATTTATTTCCTCAAAATTTAAAGTATAAAAAACAATAGTATCTTCCGTTTATTTGGGAGATCTGTAACGAAAATGTAGATAGAAGAAGTGAAAATAGGGAGATATATAATTGAATATCCACCTACAAGTATTAGGGCCAGGATAGAACGCATCTGCGGGTGTTAGAATCATTAGAAATTTAGAGACTGTAAATTTAAGCATGACCTCTTCTTTTAGACATATAGGCAGCATTTCACATTAAAAACTATATTAACATAAAAACAAAAAACCCAAATAAAAATTTTCCTCTGCCTTTTTTAAACCACCGGCATACCTGATAGGCTATGGAGACTCATTTTGACGTATTTCTCAACCCCCTAATTCAATATCAATGAAATTTAAGATTATTTAAGGCTAAACAATATTAAAACTAAATTATAAAATCAGCCTTTCACTAAATATGAAGATCTAAGTAACAATGAAAGAAGAAAGTAATAATATTCCATTTTCATCTCTGAATGATTCTCTTTACAATTTAAAGCTGGGGCCGAAAAGTTGGTATCATTTTGACAACACAGACATACGCAGTATTCGCCCTGGTACGCCTGTTCGTGACGTCAGAGTGGGGAGATCTCGTGCTCATTTTTCTTTCTTCAATGCCGTTCGCGAGTAACCTCGAAGTGTCTCTTATTTGGGGTAAGTCTATGCATGACCACTGTCTTTCTCTCCGTGGGTTTCAGAGAATGAGAGCGAAACGGTTTCAGAGATATTTGAAGGCCGCAAACGAATCTGAGGGTGGACGAAGTGTATTTTGAATAAATATTGAAGTATTTTTCAGGTGTGAAGTTCACAAAGAGTTGGAATCATTGTCTAAGTAGTTCTAAGCTCCCATACGAGAACACAATTTGCCTTGGTAGGATCATGTTAAGAATATCGAACCCAATACCTTTTGGTTTCTTTTTTGACGTGGTAAAATTGGGGAACAACACGTACAAAAACTGCTAAAAAAAAGTCCAGATTGGTTTAATGGGAAATACCAACACAAAAAATGCAAACACTTTAAGAACACAACCGCTAAAACAACATGATTCTTTTGTCACCAAATCAAGAATTAAGACATTTGAGTTCACTTTAGGCACTGCTAAAGTAAACAAATTAGAATAAAACAGGAAGTCGCCGAGAGTGACTTTCGGTTTCGTTAACTTAAGATATCTAACCTACCCTACCCTAACTTAACCTAAAGTTTTAGGAATGCTATTCAATTACCAAACTTTTTCTGAATGAAATTAAAGTAACTAAATTAGAGGGGAAAGGGTTTACGAAATGATCCATGTAACCTAAATTCTTCTTTCATCAATAAAATTAATATTGTATATGTTTAACTCCTTCCTTTCCACATTTAAATTAATTATTATTCTTAACACGATCCTCTTTATTTATCATAGTCGCAAGATCATCTTCGATTATTGGCAATGAAATGTAGGGCCTAGGTTTCACATTAAGTAAGAGGTAATGGGAGAAAATGATACGGTACCTAATTTTGCTCCCTGTAACTCGAATATGTAAGGATTCGGTAAGTTATAATGGCAGAAAGTGATAAGATACCTAATTTTTCTCCCTGTAATTCGAATATATGAGAAATCAGTTACCTGTTTTCCCATATTCATGATGAAATAAACAGCTAACGTTCTTTCGCTAACCAGTCGATACGGTATTGACTTTCCAACCTCTATGTATCGAGTTTAATCAGAAGCGAGTGCGGACACAAACGTTAGCACACGCAGAGATCTAGCCAGCGGTTGGTAGATGCGTTGTGCTTACCCCCGCGACGATAAGCAGTTCTTGCACATATAGACCATCACACTCATAGCCAATCGCAATAATTAGTATTGTGGGAGAATAAATATCACGAGGAAAAAGAGACGCTAGTTTGTTTATACAGCGTCAACTGTTACGCTCCAAATGGGCCAAGACTTTACCCCCCTGCCCTTTTCCCCGCGGCCCCAAAGACCCTTCGAGCGTCTCGCAAAGAAGAATTTCAGTCAGCAGATTTCGTAGTCCGTTAATATAAACAGAGGGTGTAATAGCCTTTAGAATCAAAATCTATGAACAGGCTCACTGTCCCCTCCGATTGTTTATGTCTATTTTCGCCAAATAGACGAAATTCCACTTTCTCCGTGCGTAAACCAGAAGGGGCGAAGTGCCATAACGTTAAAAATTTATGCCCTAGGAGAAAGGCTTAACTGTGGGCTAGTGAGGGTTCGCTCCTCCTCAACTCCCTCGTCCCCCCTCCCCCCCAAGGGATAATCGACACATATATAGTTCGATCTTGAGAAATGAAAAAGAAAATCCGCGTAGCAATCGAGAGGAGTCGAGTCCCTGAGTTAAACAGGGAATCAAGAACATAATTGGAACCAAGCGGGACTTTCCCTCCCGAGGCCGTTCCTTTGGTAGCTGAGAAGAGCAGACCAGTGGTCTCGAGACCAACTCTCATACCATTCACGTCCAGAGAAAATCCTTCATCTCAGTTTTATGAAAAAAACGGAGATACCCCTCACCATTAAGGAATACCAATGTGAATTCCCACTTGAGAAAAGATTCACCTCTTGGTCAAGTCTCATTATCGAGAAGCCCAAATTTATAACATAGGGATCGGAATAATTTCCGTTCATCCACGATCCCCTCACTTACAATCTTCAATTCAAGAAGTCTCGTCTCACGTCTCCACCTCCTCGGGATAAGCATCAGCTGTATTTTCCCGAATAGACTCGCCACACATCTCTTTCACCCAGTGAGAAGCATAAGCTGTTTTCTCAGCCATTCTCACGTCAGCGAGGAAGGCTCCAGTCCAACTCTCCTCTAATCAACTCATCGAGGAGGTTCTCGTTTACGGTCATCCCACTGCCGACTCCCTCATAGTTGAAAGTAAAAGGAATCCAAAACTTATTCATGTTTGTTAGTTACCATTCCGTGCGAAAATGATTTTTGTGTCAACCATCGCGTATTACTCATTGGTAGTGTTAATTTTTATTAGATCCTCTTATTATAGTACTAGTATATTTAAAGATTTAATATTTCATTTTTTTATGTGATTAAAAGTATATTTTTGTCATAGTTGTTTAATTAGATCCTCGAACGCTGCAAATGGCAATAGATATATAATGATACGAATCTTCCCTGGTTAAAGAATCAAATTAAAGTACTCTTAGAGAAAAGTGGAACAGAGTTACTCATTTACAGAGCAAACGTACATACGTACTCGGCCGTAAACCACGACAAGTATCAATTAGTGACTGTTTCTAACAGACCAACCTAACAGCCTTAAAAATAACTGTATCAAGAGGGTATTTTAGACCTTCACTTATAGCATCGCTGTACAGGTAATCGTTTTCATCCACCACTGAGGGCACGGAATCGTTTTCATCGATCTCTGGGGGCACGCTATATCTTACTATAGTAATTAAAACTTGATTGTACGTAGTGATGGTACACGGTTAGTATAGCAACGAGTAGCTACAATCATACTACATCGTGCACGAGTGGAGGATGCTCATAGATCGGTTTGGGTACAGTCACGAGGTTGGCATGAAATAGGAGCATCTCTCAGCCGTGCCATAGTCAGTATGAAGATCGCTACTTGTTGCTATACTAATTCCATACCATTGCTGACTATCTTGAAGTTTAAATTACTATTACATTTATGTTAGGTTGATTTAAAATTGGAAGCAACATATCAAACAAGGTATGCTGACCAAGAAGTCTCGTGCTCTCACTAATTCCGATTTATGACCTTACGACCTTCAAAGCTTTCAATAATTCCCGGGCTAACCTTGGGAGGACTTTGACAATTATATCACCTGAAAGAGAATGAAAAACAACATAAGGGTTTCAAATTTGGTTAGAATCGGCCGAATAGTTATGATGTAACTGCTAAAACAAAATAATTACCGGGCTAAGCTTGGAAGGACTTTGGCAATTATATAATTCGAAAGAGAATGTAAAACAACATAAGGGTTTCAAATTTAGTTAGAATCGGTTGGATAGTTATGATGAAATTACCAAAACAAAATCATTCTCGGGCTAATCTTAGGAAGACATTGGCAATTCTATCATTCAAAAGAGAATGTAAAACAACATAAGGGTTTCAAATTTCATTAGAATCGGCCGAATAGTTACAATGTTATTATAAAAACAACAAAAAAGCAAAACCGGGACCGACCAACCGACATAGTGAGATGTAGAGTCACTCGCGACTAGACTCACACGCAACTAAAAATGTTTGTTTGAAGAAGCAATAAGTTTAAAGGATTAGAATTCACCCCTTGAGGACCAAAGTGGACTATATAAAATATAATAACCCTTAAATCAATATGTGTACATTAAGTGTCAAAGTGGCTTGAAATTGTGGTTCCACATGGAGCACATAGGCTATTTAAGGGTTAAAATGACCCAATTGTCCCGCTCTTTGCAGTCACAGAACAGGTTGCTCCCGGCGAGAGGGCTCGAATTACGTCAACCAGTTTCATCATGTGGACTCTGGGGATGTGTCTGGTTCCTTTAATGGCATGGTTAACCAGAGATTGGGTATTATTGGGCATCTTGACTTCAGTGCCCTTTCTACCCTTCTTGGCCATCTGGTGGTAAGTCCAACACTTGTCAGAAATTTTATGGTTCCTTTAATGGCCTGGTTAACTAGAGACTGGCTATTATTGGGCATCTCAACTTCAGTACCCTTTTTATCTTTCTTGGCAGCAATTTTCTGAAAATCTTCGCACTATGTCTGTGGTCTTCAAGGACAATGGTTCGGGGATCTTTAGTGCTACTATGAAATAATTATTTCATTCGTTTTTTATATATTTTGAATTATTAAAATTGGATTATGTATTTACAGTTATTACCCTTTAGGATTAACAGGGTTAAGCTGTTAGATATAGCTTCAATGCTTCATCAACCCTAAATACTTAACTGTACCAAAGGTCTGCATTTCAAACTCCCGATGTGGGGCCAGACTTAAGAGTATTCAAAACACCGAAGCTGTTCCCTTGATAGTATTCACAGAATAGGCCTATTTCAGTTTATATTCAATAGGCAAAGAGTATTTCAACTCTGGCAAAAGATTATAATTATTTCAGGGTGTTCCCCGAATCTCCGAGATGGCTCTTGTCAAAAGGAAAAGTTGACAAAGCGTTCAAGGCCTTCGAAAGAATCGCAAAATACAATCAATTGGATTGTCCAAACGACCTCCAGAATACCTTGATGAAATTGTCCGAAGCGAAAGACCTAGATAAACCTAGTCTCTTCTCCTTTGGCTTCATAGAACTACTTAAACAGAAGGTTGTTCGGAAGAGGCTGCTTCTTGTTACTATGTGTTAGTAAGTACTTAGGTCTAGTCCTATTGGTTGGGGCAGGGAGGGAGGGGTTTCCCATGCCTCTTGGCTCCGGTTTCCTTTCTTTTTAACAGCTTATACTTTTATTACCAAGTCCCGGTGTCGTGCCCTGGGTGGGAGAGATGGCAACGAAGAGTGCCAAGCTGGTTCGTCCGGTACCCCTTGCGCTCATTATGGAGCGGGTAACCAGGGCGTTTTGTGTTTGAGTCCGGTGTATTTAGAGTGGTTTCCACGCTCAGTAATGTAAACAAATGTAAAATAAAACAACCAATCTTCTGACAGTGAGTGGTTTTCCCCCTGACCTAGCTCGCCAGGTAAAGAGGCTTATCTTATATCCCCTTATCTTGTCTTGCTGCCCCCAAGCGGCTCCAGAATTCCCAAGACGGGAGGGGAGTCCCCATCTTCTATGTTTGTATGTAAAGGGTCTTTATCTTTCCCTTCTGGGAACTCGCATCCAAGTGACTCCCTCTGTAATAGGGCGGCTGTTCCCCTCCTGACCTTCAGAAAGGCAAGACCATCATCTCAGATCCTGTGTTCCTGACTAAGCCTTAAGCCACCTTTTCGAATTCTTGAGTCGTGATTTTGCTCCTCTAGTACTCCTAGCAGGCGGCTCAGTAGCTGTAGGCTGCCTACTGGACTGGACATATCCACTGGTTAGTAAACGTTCAACGACCTGTTTTCGTAAGCGGGCTGCGCTCCACCCTCGTTTCGAGCCCGGATACCATCCTTGGCCCTAGTATTATCTCTACCCTATGTTTCGAAACCTGGTGAGTAAGCAAGGTATGGCATTTCTGTCAGCTTTGTTTAACAGGATATGGCTAGAGGGTATCTTCACATAATCCTGACTAATGTCCACTGTGCTTGCTTTTCGCTAGCCTGAAAAGGCTCACTCGCCGAGCTGGTTTTCTCCAAATTTGTCTAACCTCTTGCTTGTGCAAGTTGAAGCAGAAAATGACAAATTATAGGCTAGTTTATTTCCTATACTACTATGGTTACCTTTCTCCTACACACTACGGCTACCATAAGTTCCATTCCTCTTCAGATGCTCTGCTCCGTCAAGAAAGTGCTACCTGCGAGGCCTTCCTTGGGAAGCAGCACTTAGCCACGGTATTCTCGATCTGGAGGAGACATAATACTCCAAGGCGATACCATGGTGCCAACTGGATGCCTCATTAATAGTTTTGTTTGATTTCCTACTACATAGTCGATTCCGCGTGGCGGTTCGGGGAGCTCTCTTTGATCCAAAAATACCCGCAGTGCTACTCTCTTTGCTGAGAGCCTCAACAGTATCACCTCAGTGCTGCCGGAAGATGCTCTCGCAAGCACCACATAGGCAACTTTTTTAAAAACTTTGGCGCGACTCCGATGCCTACCTTAGAGCACCGACTCTAATATGCTTTTAACCGCGTCTCGTTACGCCGAAGCTCACTGGTTTCGATTGATCTTGGAAAACACTAAAGTGAAACACTTCTGTCGCCAACCACAGCTCTACCACGACCTGAACTTGTTTCTAAAGGGGGCTAGCTTCGATGTGGTAGACTCGCATCGTTTCTTTGGCTTTGTTTTTGACCAAGACCCCATCGCGAAGGAGCGCATTCGAACCCTTAGGATCCCTTGTGCCTACGCCATGGATATTGTTCGTTGGTCAACTCTAAGCTAGACTATGGTTACTACTTTTATTCCTCTTCACCCGATGGTCTACTGCAAAAGGTGGATTCGCTGCATCACACTGGTGTCCGCTTTGTGACCGTATGCCTTTCGCACATCCCAATAGAAAGCCTCTCTGTCGATGCTGGGGAGATGCCACTCACTTGACATAGTCTACAGTGCACTGTGCGCTTGTGCGCGATGCTTCAGCGTTTGCCCTAGTCACTCACGGCTCTCATTTCGTCGCATAAATCTTGACAGTGCTTATGCCGATGAGAGACATCGATCAATCTGAACTTTCTAGGTTTATGATTAGGAAACAACTTCGAGAGTTTGGTGCAACACTCTGACCGATGGCGCCTATTGTTCTGCCCAGACGTCACCCTGGAGGATACCACCTATGAACGTTTTTCGCCAGGTAATTGCTTCCATACTTTCACAGCGTGGGAGTATTGCGTTCGTATTTCTTAGCATATTTTGCTATACTGAAGCCGTGTAGGGGGGCATAGAAGAGTTCACGTTTAAAATAAGAGATCGTTTCCACGCTATCTCCCCACTGTTTGAAGCCGGCGGGGCTGTTCCGGCCACTAAGTCTGTCTCCTGGTTAGCTCAGAGACCGAGTTATAATTCATAGCAACTCACAGAGCGCACTAATTGCCTATGTGTCATTGGAATATCGTATCCATTAGCTAGCAGTACCTGTGGGGCCATGGCTGCTGGGAAACGGGAGGACGTCCAGCTTGTCCTCTACTGTGTTTCTAAACATGTAGGGTTTGCAGGATATGAGCAAGCTGACATGGACTCCACGCTGTCTTCATAGACTGAACAACCGGAACGGTTTTTTGATCTTCCCCACTCTGACTACATGGCAGGAATAGGTCAGCCCTTCTTGCTGCCTGGCAAAGAAGATGGGAGACGACCGCAGGGAATTTACAGTTGCGTGCAATTGCGTCTCGAATTTTCTTGTGGACCTACCTCCTAATATCTCGAAGGTATCGGCTCATTTTTTTTTCGCTTCTGAATCTGGCACATTTGCAGGACGAAGTACCATTTAATCAAGCACTTCCCTGACCTTTGCTGTGGTGAATGCTTGGTTCCCTGAGATCCAGCACACTCTTGTCGACTGTCTCAGTTTTGGGGATCTTCGCACTCGTTACCTATCCCTGTGCCGAGATAGTCGGTGTCGCTACCACCTGTCTCGACTCCTTAGTAGGGACTTCCATAGACACCCTGCATGTTCAGGCTATTAGGGTAATCGAGCTTCCATCAAGCACCTCAGTTTGCCTTTTAGAAATATATTTGTTATTGATTGTTGCCGTTTTTATTTTTATTTATATTTTAGTATACTTTTACCTTATTTTTGGTTAAAAATATGTTTCTTATATAATGTAATTTCGACGGTTGCTTTCCCCGCTGGCCGCCACCAGACAAGAGAACATCGTGTCTCCCGAGTAAGACTCCGCAGGCGTTTTCACCATAAACTCAACACCTGCAAATACCACACTCTGCCTTCCGAGAACCAGATAAACTTAACTACATATTAACACTATGCATAACACTTGCACATCTTAGACAAAACCTACATATGCAGGAAGTGATAGATTTCTGGAAGTGCCTCACCCGGTCGGTGGGGTTCATCGAGGTAACTGGCCAAAGGTCCAGAGGCTATGTCAATGGCTAAAGCAACAACAATGATAAGAAAACGCCATATTGCCCTGCGTTATCTCTATCTTTGCTTGTGCATTAGACAAATACAAGCTTCACAATCTCGTAAACACTTCAAATGACGAGTTAATCTCCAACTGTCTCGTCCTCAAGATCATCCAAGTCTCGCCTTCTTAACTTTTCATGCTCTGTCTGTCCTCTGCCGTCTTTACCCTACGCGTAAGTCCTTACTTTGGGTCTCAATCGTAGTGTATTCCAGGAGGCACTACTTTCAGAGTGGTGTTAAGTTAAACACTCACAAGAGAAAAGGGAGCGTTTATCTTTACCAGCTTAATTTTGATAGTGTTAGTTTAGGTTGGGTTAGGAAAACCAAATAAACAAGTGAAACAACCTACCTAACCTAACCAGACAAACACACCCAAAATAACTACAATGATTGTTAAAATAAACGACCAAAACCATCTGCCTTCTAAAACACACTCACATTTTGAATGTGCTTATCTTTCCTTAGTCGAATTTAAATAGAGCTGATCTTTACTTGGTAAAATTAGGGAGTACTTATCATTACCTTCACAAAGTTAAGGAATATATATCTCGACTAGTTTAAATTTGGGGCTGTTTATTTTTACTTGGTAAATTTAGTGAGTGATTATCTTCACTCGGTAAAGTAAATTTAGGGAGTGTTTATCTTTATTTAGTTAAATTTAATGTCTGCTTAACCTTATTTGCGCAAATTTAAGGAAGTTTTATCTTTACTTAGTCGAATATAAGTAGAGTTTATCTTTACTTGGTCAAATTTAGGGCGTACTTGTCAGTACTTTCTCAAAGTTAGGGAGTATGTATATATATATATATATATATATATATATATATATATATATATATATATATATATATATATATATATATATATATATATACTAATTCAAATTTGGGGTGTTTATCTTTACTTGGGTGAACTTATAGAGTGGTTTCCTTTACTCAGTTAAATTTAGGGACTACTTAACTTTATTTTTTTTCCCATTTAAGGAGTGTTACTCTTTACTTGGTCATATTTAGGAGAGTCTATCTCTACCTGCTCAATTTTCGAGTCCTTATATTTACCAATTGATTAAATTCAGGGAGTGTTTTTTTTACTCGGACAAATTTAAGCAGTGCTTAACTTTATTCTTGCAAAATTACAGACTGCTTATCTTTGCCATGTCAAATTTGGGGATTGTTTATAATTACTTGGTTAAATTTAGGTAGTACTCATCTTTACTTGCTCCAATTTGGGGTGTTTATATTTACTCCGTCAGATTTGATAAGCGATTTACATTATTTAGTCAAATTTAAGGTGTTTATTTTTTTACAAATTTAGTGTGTATTTATCTTTACAAGCTACAATTTACTGAGTTCTTATCTTTGCTTACTCAACTTTTGGAAGTAATTAACTTGGGGTTTTTTCAAATTTACGGAGTGCTGATCTTTCCTTGCACCACTTTGAGAGGTGCTTATATTTTTCGCGCTCAGATTGAGGTAGTGTTTATCTTTACTTGCACAAATATATGAGGTGCACTTCTTTATTTGCACAAATCATGGAATACTTATCGTACCTGGTAAAATTAAATGAATATTTATCTTTATTTGAACAAATTTAGGGAGTGATTTTTTTTACTTGGAAAAGTTTAAATTCCACATTTTATTTGAGCGAATTTGAGAAGTGCTTATCTTTCACTAGGTCAAATTAAAGAAGACTCATCTTTAATTGGTAAAATTTAGAATATCTTTAAATGAAAGTGATTAAATGAGAGGGAGTGATTATCTTTACTTGCTCAATTTTAGGGAGTGTTTACCTTTATTTGGTCAAATTTAACAGTAATTATCTTTACGTTCTCAAGGTTTTACTTTATCAAATTTGAGGCTGAAAATCTTGACCTGCTTAAATTCATGAATGCTTACACTAGGCAACAAACTTTAACTTTTTGTTTGTTACATACATGTGAATAAGTGTTTCTAATTAATTCGAGGGCGCTGAATCCGAATTTGAAAACCAAAATTCTCTATCACGTCTAGATTTTGTGTAATGACCCACCCCCCTTCGCTATAAATAAAAAATCTTTTTATTTTGTATTTTTTTTTCATTTTTACGCAAAAATAATTTAGAGGTGGGAGGCCTTCCTTCTTTATTCTGGTTTAGGACAGACAGTGTACATTACTGGCGAATTTACCACCACCCTTCCCTCCCAATTTATGAAGATTTTATTGTATTGGTTAAGTTTGTTATGCACTTAAAGTTTAAAGAAACTTTGCTGTAACCTCTCGTTTTTCTTTTGTAAAGACCAGCAATAATCTCCCATCATATTTGGATTAAATTTTCCTTGGTACCTCGTCTCCATAACCAAAATTTGTTGATGAAAACGTTCACCATGTTCATCACTAACCGCTTCCAGATTTTCAGAAAAAAAAATCGAGATAAGAATGCAGAAAATGCATTTTAAGAAGTAACGTTCACTGGACCACAAATTCGCAGAGTTGTTTCTGATGATTCCTTCACTTTGTGTCTCAATGAAAAGGAACGCAAAGCATGGAGATCCTTTGTGGAAGTCACTGACATCTTTTCATAGGCTTCTAGCATATTCTAGAGCATCATGCTTAATATTATGTTTGCCAACAATGTGTTGTTCTCGGGCTGGCCATTCTCTCTTTTTATAATCATTTTTGTCATCTCTGCTCTCCCATAGACATTAAAAGCACATGTACTTTGTGTATCCCAACTGTAACCCAAGAAGAAGTGATGGGCAATTTGGATAAACAATTTTAGATTTGTTTTTATTTGAAAATCCAGCCACATTTGTTAGTCAGAAATAACAATCATCAAAGTGATTTGAGAGCTCACACCATATCATGGGAACAGCAAATGGCATTGCCTTCCTCTTTCCATTTAACCAAGCTGTCAACATTGTGTTACACTGCGTGCGGCAAATATGAGGGGCCAAATCTTTATCCTGGTCCCCTATTTTACATCCAAAGTAGTATATGTAGGCTTGCTTCATCGTTACTGCTGTTTCTATTTTTCTCCGTTGTGCCACTGGTGTGAAATTCCCACAAACATAACAAAATATGTTGGGGCTGTTTACACATCCGCGTCTAGAACTTGAAGCCATGACAAGATTTCAAATACTAACTTGAGCAACCAAAGGATACACAATGTGAGATCCTTACCATAAGGTTCTTACCAGTCCCAGTTATCAGTAGCATAAAAGTTATCACAAATAAGTATGTATTAATCTGAAAATCTGACCCCATCCCCCCAGTAGTTAGAATTCAATGATATTTCAGCTTCAATATAGTTTACTTTATATATATATTAAAAATGTCAATATATATAAAATATATATATAAATATATATATTATTTATTAATATATATTATTATTATTATTATATATATATATATATATATATATATATATATATATATATATATATATATATATATATATATATATATTAAATATACTAAAAATTGCTTATTGGAACAATATTGAGCAAAATTGTGAAATAGCTTGAAAAGGAAAATTCAAATTACACAAAAACTAGACGTGATATTCAAATTCTAAAGACAAATTTGTAATCAGCGCCTAAAGATCATCTAGGATCCCCTATTTTCTGCTCTGTAACAAAAGTCGTGTTACACAGAGTTATCTTTGTTTTCTCTGGTTTACTGATTATTTATCTTGTCTTGCTCTATTAAAGGGAGCACTTATCTTTGCATGGCTAAATCTAAGGAGTCCTTAAATTTATTGGGTGAAATTTAAGGACTATTTATCTTTACGTATCCAAAGTTGAGGAGTGCTTATCTTTACTTGGCTAAATTAAAGAAGTCCTTAGATTAATTGGGTGAAATTTAAGGAGTATTTATATTTACGTACCCAAATTTAGGGAGTGCTTATCTTTACTTGGTCAAATTTAGAAGGAACCTGTCTTTACTTGTTCAATTTTATGTTGCTTATCTCTATTTGGTTAATCCTAGGGAGTTCTTATTTTTACTTTGTAAAATTAAAGGACCTGTTTATCTTTACAAAGGAGGAATTTGTTTGTTATATTTACTTGTCAAATTTACCGTGTGCTTATTTTTTCTTGGTCAATTAAGTCAATATCTAATATTTATTAGTGGTCGTTGGGGATGCTTATCTTTACTTGATCTATAGTCATTATTTTCACTTTTTTTTTACTGTGTTCCTCACAATGTGGACTTTTATTACATGCAATATTATCCTGTATTTTTTACCTACCCACCCATCTCATCCATCGAATTCCTAAATAGTAAAATATTTGCTAAAATAAATCTTTAACTATAGAGTATTTCTTTGACCGAGCAAGGATAATACCCGTTTCCTCGTTGGTCCGTCATTTACCCTAATATAACGAATGGGGTTTCATTCTCAAGTCCTAGGGGTTTTATAGAAATGAGTTAAAATTGGAGATGTGAATGGTTGTCGTGCCGATAATAGTGCGGTCCTTAAAAGCTCTGGTTGAAACAAGTCGGGGAGGACTAGGGAAGGAGTAAATACCACTAATGCTTCCCGTTGATGTCTGCGACGGGAAATCAGCGGGTTGGATCTCGTTCGCCGCTAAAGATATTACCTTCAGATATGTCTCGACTTGACAGGAACTCAGTGGGTTGAAAAGATATTACCTTCAGAGGTGCCTCGACTTAGCAGGAAGTCAGTGGGTTAATATGATATTACCTTCAGAGGTGCCTCGACTTGGCAAGATCCCAGTGGGTTGAATAGATATTATTTCCAGACGTGTCTCAACTTAAAAGAGGTATATTCAGAAACAAGTTATCTTCCAAAAGTAATTCTTTTCCTGTTTTACGCCAATTTTGCGAATATTATTTGTATAAACAAAATGTAGTCGGCCTCTGTTATCTTAAAGGGTGATTTGTTTTAATTTTAAGAAGCCCATTTGGTGAGTGTCTATTAGAGCAAAGGTCGCTGTAATCACGCTTCATTTTTGGAAGTATAACCAGTGTACTAAAGGACACGAGTCGATATGTCACCATCACCCGACAATCATTCCATTACTTCGTCCCTTCTTCTCTTCTCTTCACCATAGTGTCTGCAACAACCTAATGTACTACGGAATCATCTTCAATACCTCGAACCTAAGCGGAAACGAATTCCTCAACTTCTTCTACTTGTCCATATCTGAGCTTCCAGGCAACATCCTAGCTTGGGTTAGTGCGCAGAAGATCGGACGCCGGTTCTCCGAAGTGGGTTTCTTCTTCCTGGCGACGATCACCGCTCTCATCTCTATCTTCTTAGCAGGTAGGAGAAGGGAAGACAAAGGAGGAAAAGAGACTTGAATGTAGGAAGAGATTCTAGAAGTCAATGAATTTTATTTATAATTCGAAAAAGTATGGTAGCTTTCCTAGTCAAGATTGGTTTTACGTTGATACACGAACAATCTAGAGACTTCGTTAAAAGAGCTCGCAGCTGGAGTGATGGTTGTAATCTTAGAACTGGCAGTATTGACTAGTGAAGACGGAGCTGGGAGCAAGCAGGACTATAATTCCTCACGAGTACTAGAGGGCATAATTTATTTGACGTGAAAGTATTTATTCTGCCGTTAATGTATTATTTGTTCTAAATGAATTTTGGGCTGAATGCACACTAGTTTTTTTTCCCCATTTAGAATAAAATACGGATGTCTGGAAGTAATTATCTCGGATTGCAGGTTTATTCCAGACATTCAGCGATTTTTCTACTGTTTGGATCATGAACACATCAAACATAAAGATATTAGGACCATATAAATCATAGGAGGAAAAAAGAAATACAAGAAAAAGGAGTCATATACCGTACCGTACCCTCTATGACCATGAATCAGGCATAGTTCGGGCAAGGAGTGCGGCTGAACAAAGGATTGATCCTAGAAACCTACGACTCACTTCCTCTACTTCATTCGTTGACAAACTGAAGGAAAATAACTTAATGAATGATTCAGCACTGCTTTCGATACGGGCGCTTATGCTTACCTAATTTCCTATATTTCTTTCAAGAAACAATCATAACGTTTGACCGATATGAAGATGCAGATATAGCTTATCTCAACTTCCAAGCAGATTTTGAAAGCGTTCCAGATTTAGCACTTAATAAAGCTAAACGTGAACGGAATAGAGGGCAACGTATGGAAAACCATAGGCAGGGAGTTGTTGTCAATAGAAATAGTTCCTAATGACATCAGTGACTAACTGCTTTCCTCAGGTATTGGTCTGTGTACATGGAGAAGGATTTAGATGTCGTACTCTCGAGTGGTCTCAAATTTTCAAACCAATGCACTTTAGCTTCACAAAAGGAAAATAGAGTTGTAGAATATAACTTGTATGATCTTAAATCGAAAAATATTATTCTTCCTTACACACAATTGTAAAACCTCATGTAGGGTATGTGGTGCATTCTGATCTCCATATATGCGAAAGGGCATTATAGTATCGAAACTCGTCCAACGTCGAGCGGTGAAATTAATTCTAGAACTTAGAAATAGATCGTACGATGACAGACTGATGCGCTTCAATTTTCTTCTGGAAACACGATATCTAGGCGGCTACCTTATTGAAGTATTTAAAATACTAAACAAGTTCCCTAATATATTAGGTTGAGGAAAAAGTTCTTGCGTTTTTTTTAAATGTTGTGTTGATTTTTTTTTAATGTTGTGTTGATTTAAGAAATCATAATAAATAATGAGAGCAAAATTTGCAAAGGTTAGGCTACGTCTCTTAACAGAGTACACTATTAGGCTTTTGCTTAGGCTACGTCTTGAAGTTGAGTAATAAGTTATTGCGGTTTATTAAAAAGTTGTGTTAATTTAATTTTTGTTCTGTACCCTTAAAATGGAATGTCAAGTTGAAAGAAAGGCGCATTTTCGACACTTGTTGTTATTCATTTTCAATCGAGACGGGAACAATGCAAACGCAGCCAAAGCTCGTCGCGATATTTGTGCTGTGTACGGAGAAAATGCTTTATCAAAAAGGACAGCTCAAGGCTACTCGTGGATATAAGGACAGATTTCTTCACCGTATCATCAGTGGCGACGACAAGTGGTGTGTTTATGTCAACATGAACCATCGAAAACAATGGCTTAGCCCCAATAGAAAACCACTTCCGCGATTAAAGTAAGGACTTCATCTACGAAAGACGATGATGTGTGTGTGGTGGGATTGTGAAGGCATCATTCTTTATGAGCTCCTTGCGAACAACGAGATTGTCAATGCAGAACTCTACGTTCAACAAATGTATCGACTCGCCGAAGCTATTCGTGAAAATCGACTTCATCGACGTTATGGAGTCCTTCTGCAACACGACAATGCTCGTCCTCGCATTGCCAATATGACAAAAGACGCCATCCAAACGCTTAATTGGGAAATCCTGCCGCATCCTCTATATTCGCTAGACTTGGCTCCATCGGATTTCCATCTGTTCCGATCGCTCTCCAACAATTTGCGCGGCGTTTCGTTCAATACTGATGTGGAATTAAGCACCTGGTTAGACGAATTATTCGAGTCAAAATCCAGAGATTTTTATTGCAGAGGCATCGAAAAACTAGTTGAATGTTGGGAAGAAGTAGTAAATAACAACGGAGAATACATTATTGATTAAATTGCATATTGTTATCGATTAAAAATTAAGTTTTTCTCAAATTGTTAATGGTAATGAATAAATTTGATAAAACCGCAAGAACTTATTCCTCAACCCAATAATTAGTGATAATATTCCAGCGGTCATGTAAAATAACAGGTTAAATTAATAAACAGAAGATTTTACACTGCGATGGCTCCAAATTTATTTTCTTATAAAACAACGCAAACCTGGAATAACTTGCCTGTGGGTGTGATTGAGACGACTACGTTAACTCCATTTAACAATAAGAGTTGTTGAAATAGTAATTATTTATCAATATCCTCTCATCCTTTACTTGTTCTTCATCTCTGACTTCAGGTCTTTTCCTTCTTTCTTAACCTAGTCTCGAATGGTTCATGGTTTCTTTGCTGGTTCGTAATCCTGGGATCCCTGGTACTCAAGGGATCCCAGCCCATGGAATGGAGCTGAATCTAATCAGCTCTCCCATATACCAGACTAATTACTATTCCATCTCATTTGCAGATAGTCAATCGCTCACAGTCAGAAGTCCAATGTTAATTAATAGACTTAACCTGAAATCCTGCCAGTTATCCCCAAAAGGTTGAGGTTTTTTTATAAACCAACAAAAAAGATACTAAAATCACAGGAGCGATTTAGGGTAACTGATAGCAAATAGTTTCCCTTCGTTTCAACGATTTTGTCCTAACAAATATAAGTTAATCTATGACTCTTGAATCAAATTTCTTAGGCTTCGAAGCAAAATGGCGTTAAGTCTCACTTCGATTCAGAATATAATGATTTAAAGACAAGACAAAAGGTTAATCCGAAGGATATATGTGAGGAAGCAGTAGCTTCTGACTTACAACAACGCTGGAAGCTTAACCACCTTTACCGCTTCCCATTCGTGCGGCGTATAATTCACCGTCTTGTCTTTAAATAATCTATTTGTAATCAAAGATCCTTTAATAAAGACAAATAAAAATGTAAATCCGAAGGACATAGCTGACGAAAGTATAGCGGATAAGATAGTAACTCCCAACCTACACCAGCCCTGGTTACTTAACGAGCCTGTTATTTCGCCTACACATGTCTACGTCCCGTTCGCCAGTTTGTCAACACATTTTTATAACATATAAACTGGATACATGTATTAATTTTCCATTTTAACTCTGAAGATGATACTTGTCGTATCGAAACGCGTAGGTATAATAAAAGAAAGTACGAAGGTGCATTAATTTCCTTCCACCTTTTTGCAATTAATAAATATCAGTCTCCAACGAACTTCGGTAGGCTTGTTCACGGGTTGAACAATGAAGAAAAGGCGAACATAAGACAAATTGAGAGGATTGAAAAGAAAGTCATTAACACGAGACTAGGGATCGCTTTCAATAAAACCTGCTATAATGAAAATACACAGCCCAACTTCACACACACACACACACACACACACATATATATATATATATATATATATATATATATATATATATATATATATATATATATATAGTAAAAGATAGAGAAATTGGACACAAATGATCAATGAGACAAGAAACAGGGGAGGATGGGGTTCTCACCCGCAGAACTTGCATTTGCTCTTTCTTTATATATATATACAAGGTGTCCCAGAAAAAAGTTAACCGTACTTTGAATTAGTATAACTCAAAACCTATTAAAGGTTTTTGAGTCTCGCAAAATATAACAAATTTAACAACTATTTATCTGTTGATTCTAGAAATTTCATTAAATTCCCTTTTACGATATTGATTAACTAATGAGTTTAGTGAAGGTTATCAAAATTATGTTTGCGCAAGGAAGTAAAATAATCAAACTTCGAAGTTTAAAATCAACAAATATATTTAAATCCATTTTTAACAAAAACACCTCTTCATATGGGTAATACAAATTCATTTTTTATTTTTTTTTATTTTCTAAGCACCGTTTCCTTCCACATGTCCTCCATTTCTTTCCAAGCACAGTTGCGCCTTTGATCGCATTGATTGAACAACTTTTTTGATTAATTTGTGATTTTCTTTAAGTCTATTGACTTCACGTGTGATACTATCTCTTAACTGGTTGATGCTTTGTGGTGGAGTAGAATACACTTAATTCTTTAGATATACCTATAAGAAATAATCGCACGGTGTTAAGTCAGGGGATCTTGGGGGGGGCCATTCAATTGCATGATTTAGCGAGATAATGCGGTTGTCAAACGTTTTTCTTAGTTTTGTTCTTACAACAAGCTGTCTATGAGCTGGTGCGACGTCCTGAATCCACCAAAGTCTATTGAATTGATTGCCGTAAATTTGGCAGAGTTCCGGGGAGATCCTTTCGTTGATCAGGCTAAGGTAGGCAGCACCATTCAAGTTATTCTCGTAAAACAATGGGCCGACAAGATAGCCATTCCCGCATATTCCGATCCACAGAGACACATTCTGCTGACAAATACGTGTGTCAAAGTTGAATGGTGGGGAGGGGTCAGCGGCGCATATTGCCGAATGTTATGGCTATTTACCTTTCCATTCATGAAAAAGGCTGCCTCGTCACCAATCACAATGTTTTCCAAGAAACGAGCAGGTTTATGGAGAAGCCATTCGACAAATTGTCTACGACGAGGAAAATCAGTTTCAAGAAGCTGGTGTCTTGCATGCATCTTATAGGGATGCCATTTGAAGTCATGTTTAATAATGCGGTTAAATGATGATTTTGACTGATACATGTAGATTTTGAAGAAGTGTCATCTGAACATTTTCGATATTTTCTGTCGTTCTTATGGTTCTCATACGACCCGAACGACCTTTATTTAGATTTAAGCATGTTCCTTCATGTTGGTATTTGCGAACATTTCTCCAAATTGTGGGCTTGCTTGGTGGGGGCCTACCTTGAAAACGTTGTTCAAATGAATCTTGTACTTGTTTAATACTGCCAGTCTTAATAAAAGTTTGTGACTACAAATACGCGTTGATCTTTTGTTAACTGCATAATTAAAAAGGTTCTATGGAAGTAAACTTTTACACAGAAATGCCTTGATTTGCTTAGTAAGCAATAATGAATAGACCATACCACAGCGTGGCTGAAAAACCAGTGTCAAATGGCCTAGGCTTTGCTTGAAGAATCGCACAGTGACCTAGGCTACCTAGGCTCCCTACGCTTCTCTTGAAAGTGCGCGGTGGCCTAGCCTTCCGAGGCTTCGTTGCATTATTTTACTTCCTTGCGCAAACATATTTTTGATAGCCTCCACTAAACCCATTAGTGTATCAATATTATAATAGGGAATTTAATGAAATTTCCAGAATCGACAGATAAATAGTTGTTCAATAACACCCCTTTAGCAGGACCCAAAAATCTCTATTAGGTTTTGAGTTATACTAATTCAAAGTACGGTTAACTTTTTTCTGGGACGGTATAGTAGGAATATGAAGACGCAGGAGATTACACTAATTATTTTTTTGCCGGGCGTTTCGGACCTTCATTAGGACCATCTTCAGCGACTGTATCGACTAATTTTTAAAAATAATAGAAAGAAGTGAAGTTTTAACATAAACTGACTTGAATATCAAAAATAAAATTAAAGGTTACTGGAGTAAACAATAAAATAACCTATTATATTAAATTATAAACATAAAAACAAAAAACCTAATGATAGTGATACTCAGAGTATTGTCTGATGGAAGAGGCTTCAGGTTTAAAAATGGGAGTACCAGTCTCATGAGACAAACCTAAGTGCTTTGCAATCCTGTATTTAAATTGTAAGCCAGTTTGGCCTACATAACGACCGTGACAGGTCGTACATGTATAATTGTAAATTATACAGGATCGCAATTATACAGGATGGATAAAAAAGGAATTCAACGATACAGGGTTGGAATTTATACAAATGAATTGGCATTGAGAGTAGAGAGAAGGAGTTTGTTAAACTCGGGTGTCAAATGTTCGTCCGGCCAATAAATGATTAGTGTAATCTCCTGGGTCTTCATATTCCTATTACGTATCAGATTCCCAAGGAACAAATCAATTACAAGTATATATATATATATATATATATATATATATATATATAAATATAAAGAACATATACATGTTTTGCAACTAACAACAACTACAGAGCTTTCGCAATATTTATTTTTCGCATTTCACAAACCTTTTGAAGACAGGAAGGAAGAAAGATGCAGAAACCATGTATTGGAGATTATATAACCATATAGTAAAAATGAGAAATTTGACGCAACTGAGCAGATGATAATAGAAACAGGAGGTTTTTAAGGCAAGAAAAAGGGACATAGGAAGTTACAAAGATCAAGGAGAGCAAAGGACAGAACAATGAAGACAATTCATACTGAAAATGTCTTCCTATAATATCATATTTGTTGATTACTATGATATTCAATGTCGATAGGGTCTGATAATGATTCGATAATGGCGAAAAGACGTAATTATAGCGTGGAGGAAGCTGTCGACAAATCGTCGGAGGGTGGGCGAATCGCATTTCAGTGTCGCATAAGTGTTGAAGAGGATCCGAAGAAGTGGTAACATCAAAGGCTGACCTTGTTCTGGACGGCCAAGTGTCAGAATGCAACGTGACAACAGGTCTCTGAGTCACATGAGCCTCCGGGGTCATGAGAAAACCGCAGTCCGTCGGAGCCTGTTTTCACAAGGCTGGAAGTCATTTAAAGCGTGCCATATAATACGGATCAACCTTCAACAAAAACGACGTCGACTGACTTGGCTACAAACTCACTTCAACTGAACTATGCATCAGGAGGGTCGTGTCTTATGGTTCAACGAGTCTACATACGTTCCAGTTTGTCTCGACCCCAGACAACGTTAGAGTCCGCAGGAGGCCAGGGGAAGCAGTAAAATCTAGAGTGGATAGTGCCAACACTAAAGCATTGCGGCTGCTCTGTAAGGCTATGGACCTGCCTGTAAAGTTAGGCTTGGGTCGTCTCATCGTTTGTGATGGCATCATAAGGTCAGCAAAGTAGTCAGCTCTCCTGAAAGGTTGCGTCCTTTCCCCAATCAGAGACCCGTCCAGAAATGCCTGGAATGTGATTTTTAAGCAGTACAATGCCCCATACCACATGTGTGTGACCACCATAACCTATTGTAAACAAATTGTAGAAACTATTCATAATCATATATTTTAGGGAAAATACAATATATAACAAATCTAGACTCGTTTGATTCCTGTCCACAGTCACTCTTTAATTAGAGATTAATCGATTCTAGTAGTCTTGCAATGGTCGCTAACAAGCCTTAAAAACTAGTATAGATACGTCCGCCAAATCTTTCCTTGTCTGAGACTTTCAGACAAGCAGCTAATTCTTGCTACAACACAGAACCAACTCACTCGCCACTTATTCTCGAGATCCTGTTTTTATGTGTTAAGTCACAAGTCATTTTAAGAGTCAGACATGGGGCTCATACAAGTTGACTCATAAGGCCTCATGACCAACTCGGTAGACATCAGCCGAGTACGGTCTACATTAATATGTCTCTTCCCTTTGATTAAAAACAGAAGGCATCCGTCGTTACCAAAAATGAAAGGTTGCATCCTTTTTCTTATTATATATTAAGCAAACCCTTGACTCAACCTTAATATATCATAGTTAAGCTCCTATTTGAAGCGTACTTCGGAACTAAATGTGTGAAACCAATAACCAAAATGAAGAAAGTCTAAAGAAAGGTTTTCTGCTTAATATGAATTGTAATTTAATAAAACTTAAGAAACTATATCAAAACGTAAACATTAAACTTTTGTGGGTCTCTACAAGATAAAGACTAAACCCGAAAAAATTCCCACCATCAAATTTTCACCCCCCCCCCAACGCCAAGGAAACTAAACATTTTACAGTAACTTACAGTAAAACCCAAAGCCTTATTTGATTATATTTACAGTAAAGTACTTGCAATTTTACAGCAATAGCTTATAGTGTACCTAGCTACCTCCCGGTAAAACGATGCCTAGTGTACCCCTTCATGGCTTCAATTGCCCCGGCACTCTCGAACGAGATTGAGTCTAACTGAGCTTTAGTCCTTCTAAACATTTTTAGGGAGTTGGGGGGGGTCATCCCTCCATCTTGGCTCCTGCCGAGGTGCTGGGTCTATATTATTCCTGCCCTTTTCTCCTTCCATTTACTCCATCTTTCTTTTCCTTATCCTATCATTGTACGCACCCACACGGGTGGGTGGGTGGGGTGAGGTGACATCTGTAAGTTTGTGTGCCCTTCCCGCCCCAACACGACCCGCAGTTTGCCATCCCGACTCCAAGGATCGGTAGCTATATATATTACACACATTTTCACTTCATCCAATTTCCCCACTTTCTTAACAGATCTCCCTTAATAACTTTCTGCGTGATGCGGCCTCATTGCTATTGCGCTTTAAATTCGAATAAATTGCCCACCTACATTCCGAGTTAGGTACCTACCTACGTACCTATCGGCAAACCTATATTCCAACCTACCTTACCTACATTTCTGCCTGCCTACCTACCTCCTTGCGTGCCCGCCCGCCTGCCTGCTTCTCTGACTACCTACTTTCTATCTACCTAGCCACGCAACCCCTTACGCCACCTACCTACCTATCCACCAACTCCCTCGCTACCTATCTACCCCCAGCCTCGGGCTCGTGGTCCGAAATATGTGTGCTCGTCGTCTGCAAGACTCTGGTGAACGTCTCGTTCCTGGTGACCTACATCCAAGCGGCGGAGCTCCTTCCCACGTCGCACCGATCCGCCGGATTCGGATTCGCCTCCATCGTTGCTTCCATCGTCGGCATCTCCACCCCTTACATTGCCTACAGCGTAAGTTCTCACAAATACACACACGAGGGTGTAAGTACCCGTAAAATCATTCCTGAAAGATAGTGATAAAAGTCGACAGTGAGGGAGTGAGTTTACACTTGTATAACGGTGGGGGGGCTAGGAGAGTTCCGCCCAGCTACCTCCATGGTCCCTAACTTGTTTAAGAGCTTTATAAAACTTGGATCTGGAATTCTCTTTTGTTTTTTACTTTCTTTTTTAATAATGTAATCATTTTTAACTTCTTCTTTTTTTTGTTCCTGGGCAGAAATTGTTATTTTCAAATTTGTTGTACCCAAAATGTATAATAGGGAATAGCTAATGGTCTCTTCAACCTTTGTTTTTGGGGGAATTAATTATGATATTTTGTGTTTTACTTCTTTTCATGAAGTTTCCAGATAGATTTAGTGGTGAATAGCCGATAGAAAATTTCATAGAACTCTAGAATTTTCTAGAACTTTCAAGAACTCTTAGAGTTTTCTAGCACTTTCAAGATCTCTTTAAAATTTCTTCGAACTAGCGAGAATTTCTAGAACTTTCAAGAACTTTAGAATTTTTTTAGGGGCCTTAGGTTCACAAGTTCACAAGGTAAGGTGGGTAATTGGTCGCCTAACTTGACAATATGAGGAAATAACACATAGTTCATTTGAAAAGATATATTTACCAAAGTTTCATGTTATTAGACTTGAAGGATTGCTGGACTATTCATTTCATCCAATGAAATCACCGTCGGCCTCAACCACGGCTTCAAGGCTGCTTGGGGGCACATGTACGGCCTTTTAGCAGACACCTCCTCGTTCCAAATCAACAAAAGCTCCTCCAGCTCTTCATCTAGCCCTCCGTATTGAGTCTGAGGCTCCTTAGGAAGATAATCGGGGGAATAACGTGGCCCTCGCTACTGACCACCCCAAACATCATGCTGTTGAAGTAGAACTTGGTCTTCACGACTCTCGGTACATCTTTGGGGGACTCAGCAAGCCATCGGTTGTTTTACAAGTTCACCACCTGGTCCTGACAGAAATTCTTCTCCTCTGAGAAGAACAAAAGCAGTGGGGCTAGAGAGGATGCCTCAGTCTGTTCACAAGCTTCGCGGGGACGATCCTTCAGATTGTCTTTCATCTTCTGCGACAGAAGCTGAAACTTTCTCCTCTTGTACGAGGAACAGTGGATGTTCTCATGGACTGACGGCCTGATGAGAGACTCTGACCATTTATTGTTACTGGCTATGGACCTCATTTACTTGTAGGGATTGTTGGTCATTGATGGCCGAGTTCTCTACGACAAATTCGGGGGTTCTTTTTGTAGCAAAACGCTTAGACTGAGGTTTCTGAGCCGCCGTATCCTCGTAATCTCAGACTTACTCATCCAACTCTTCCCTGGTCCTCTACAGATTGACACACAACCACTCGGATATCTTCGCATTGGAGCTACTGGCGTGAATCCCAAGCAGCACAGTTTGCCTTTCCCAATTTGGGGGAATAAATTTAGCCATAGTATTGCTTCCTTCACATCCATAAATTAGGTATATTTCATCATATCTGTCAGGTATCAAGACAAGCTCTTGTTACCTCATTTCACCTGCCAGCAATGCCACAAAAACTCCAGACGTTAAGATAGACAAATTTTTACTTGTTGAATACTGTAATTTTAAGAATTTTTGAAATGTAGATGTTTTTCATTTATTTTTTTAAATCAATGGTATATAAAAATATATTAGATATGAAATATGCTTGCGAGAAGCTCTTGCACATTAGTCATGGGTGAAATATATTTAATTTTTCATAATAATTTTATTTCGCTCATTTGCAAATGAGAAACGTGGTTTGCTATCTCGAAAACTTGAGAGAAACCCACTGACCTCTCAAGCAGTTGCTACTTCTTCATTGTGGATCATTCCAAACGTCAGGCTAGCAAGAATGCTTTGCTATCATGTATTCGGACCTTCCCTCATCCATTGCATCGGTGCCACACTACCTTGACACACCAGTACCCACTCCACCGAAGAGAGAGCAGCCATCTACAGAAGAGAGCTGAATCTTACGAGGGGGAAGACGTTGTAGATCCAAATTACAGTTATAGAGGTGCAGCTAAGGAGAGAAATCCATACTACCCCAACCAAAAGACCTCAACTACTTGACAGGGATCTTGATCTCAAAGTCCATTACCATGCTTTTGACCTCTATGTTCAAACACCTGAACTTTCTTAATGAAAGTGTGTAAGTCGCAAATCAGAGGAAGCATCACCTCGCTTCGTCAGGTTTCTTCAGCACCCATTAAGATAGGTTATGCTTCTAGAACCATGTCACCGGTTTGTTTGAGGCAATCGGAATCATCTGTAAACCGCACGAAAGAGTAGAGCCGCTAAATTGAACCTTGTTCGGGAGCTTCAAAGCCGTGATACTCCTTTACCGGAGACAGTATGCGTCTCTATCTCAGGTTCACTCCGTGGATCTTAAAGAAGAATACAAGAGCACCAAGACCTTGCTAGATCCCTTGATGTATACATAGTGACTATGGCTGGAAAATTATCGGAGACTTCAAAATGGTAACAATCTGATGGGTCTCCAAGGAGCTTTTATCAAGTTTTCTTGCTATATTTTCAATCATGATAGCAGTAGCTCACTACTACAAGCAGTACTGGCAACAAAGGATCGAGTTCTCTGTGAGGAGGAATAACGTAAAGAGTGAATCACTGGTTTACCAACAAAAGGTGATTTCCTCATCACTGCACACACTATCGCATCTTATAAAACAATTTCTCACAACTCTTGATAAGGAGTCTGCAGCCTTTAAGTACCCACAAGACTTATTTTTTAAACTCTGTCTTCGTCGAAAAACAGATAAGGAATATCCTAAATTGCACGGAACTCCCCCAAAAGCTCAATAGGAAGAAGAAAGCAGCTTGGGATAGTTTATCGCAGTTGCTCATGGCTTCCTGGGCAATCACAAGGTCGAAAGCTATGTAGAGCTAGTTAAGATTAGTGAAAATCTACAGCAAAATGGGCTATTGTATGTTTCTCAGAACTTATATACTTGATATCCATCTCTATAAATTCCATGAAAAGATGGAAGTTTACTTATAGGATCAAGACAATTCATTTTATCCGGATATACTGAACTTTGAACGCCACTACCAAGGAGCATAGAACGAAGATATGATTGGTAACCATATTTGGATTCTGATTTGCGTAATTGATTAACATTACACCCACATATCTAGAAAAAAACTACTCGCAGCTAGACCTTGGTTCACTTTTGTTCAACTTTAGTGTAAGTTTTAAATTTTTAGCCGTTTTATTTTTTCTTATATTATGTGAATGCAAATTGCAAGTTCTCCCATTTTTCCATTAGAAATAGGTAAATTTCTAAATATCGTTATACAGGTGATAAAAGAAAGGTTTGAAATGAATAAAAGCCATTTTCTATTATTTTTAAACATAGGAATTAGTAAATAGCACTTAGTAGCTTAATATTCAGGACCAAAACTTTGTTACAATAATGATAGCCATTCCTAAGTTTCTTCTGGCTATCTTTAAATAACTAAAACTCTCAGTCAGGAGATTATATAGATAATTTTATTCACATTTGCCTTTTATCCCCATTGTATCTATATATTCTCTCCCTTCCTTTATTATCTAAGTAAATGACCTAGATAATGCAACAAATTTTATATCATTTGAGATGTAAATATCACAGAAACTACATAGTCAAGGCAAATGAAACTAAACAGGCTTAGTCTTAAGCAACATAAGATTTATTCCTCCAAATTTGAATGAG
This sequence comes from Ceratothoa steindachneri, assembly GCA_963969495.1. NCBI lineage: Eukaryota > Metazoa > Arthropoda > Malacostraca > Isopoda > Cymothoidae > Ceratothoa > Ceratothoa steindachneri. The sequence goes on from OZ018336.1 coordinate 53,735,121, forward strand.
AAAATCAAAGGTATGTGGATTCCACGAACGATTTCACAAATGTTCAATATGCACACCACCTGAGACACGGCACACGTCCCAAACACGCTGCAGCATGTCTTTGGTAACAGTTTCCAGTGCGGTAGGGATTCTGTGCTTGAGTTCCTCCAGGTTTGCAGAAAGAGGGGGGGGAGGCATAGACCAGTCCCTTCAACATAGCCCTAGAGAAAAAATCGCAAGGTTTCAGGTCAGGTGAACGTGGCGGCCATTTCAACAGCATATTGTCTTCATTACCAGCACGGCCGATCAATCTCCCTCGCAGATTATTATTTAGATAAGCCCGCAGAGTGAGGTGGAGCCCCGTCCTGTTGAAAAATAAAGTCTTTTTGTTCATTTACAATGAGCTCATCCATTAGCCGCTTCTGAAGCATTTGCAGATAAACATGGCCGCTCACATTTCCCTCAAAGAAAAATGGGCCATGAAGATGGTTCTTAGAGATGGCGCAGAACACATTCAGTCTCGGTGAGTCCCTCACGTGCTCAACTGTGGCATGGGGATTTTCTTTGCCCCAAATGCGAACATTATGCTTATTGACTTTGCCATTCGTATGAAATGTGGCCTCATCACTGGAAACAAGGCGTTCCTTGAACTCGTCTTCTTCCAAACGCCTTTTTCACTTCCAGTGAATGGCATCTCTATACCTGTAAAGATAAAAACATCAAACATTAAACATAAACTCTTGACCGATTTCTACACATGGTATTAGAATTTGAATTCATTTGAACGGGAACTGGCAAAGTTATTAGATTGCAAAATTATATCAATTTTTTTGAAACACCGGGTATTATAAAACTTACTGATGATGCGAAGTTAGAAAGACGGGCAAGAGATGAAAGGTGTTTTGCTTTACAAAGGTATGACAAGGATATATGGCTGTCGGCTAATGAAATATCGTGACCTATTACTATGCAATCTCTCATAACCGAATACAGGTTACAATCCTAGAAGCAAAAATCCCGTAAAGCTGAAATCCCTAAACCGTGCCTAATCAAAACCCAGGCATTATGGCTTTCGGTATTTTTTCCAGTACCATAGTAACCACTATGGAAACTCCAGGAGAAAAATATCTCAGTTTAATAGTGACATCTGGTCTGAGGAGTATTCAGTAATGCGTCGAGCAATGAAGAAGGCAAATCTTATTCTGGGTTCTATTTTTAGGTGCTTTAGTTACGGCCACTAATGGAAAACTGAGCATAGTTGTAGAGTCCAAAAGGGGGCAATTTAAAGAACAAAAGCTATTATATTGAGAGTGTTAAAGACTTGCGTCCCGAATTAATAGACATTCCAAATTTTAAATAGGTTCAATAATATTGATTTACATTTATTTTTTTTATATTGGAAGAAGGAATAACCAAGGTTAATGTATTTAGATTAAAATAAAGCAATTCTACACGAACATGACAAAGGAATTTTTTACATACTCGTATAAAATGACCATTTGCTGGAATTCCCTTGCTGATAATGTTAGTGTAGGGAATACTATTAACCCATTGAAAAATAAATAGGAAAAATACTTGAAAGAATACCGTGTGATGCGGACAAATTAAAATTCTTGGCAAACGGTAAATAACTATTAACTTAAGATACTGAACAACTTAGATTATTGACTTTATGGTCTTTGATGCTACCTTTCCTCCACAATCCCATCTCAGCCTGTATCCACACCTCCCAACATTCATTTAACCCTTACTTTATAATCCTCAGGGATCCGTGATGTCTTCCCTGCCCTACATCATCCTAACTCTAATTGGGCTTGTTGGTACTGTGACTGCCCTCTTTCTGCCGGAGACACTAGGCCAAGGCCTGCCCCTAACCGTGAATGATGCGGAGGTCTTCCTTGTTGATCAGTCCTTCTGGTCCTACCAAGGCTGGAGGCCGTACTGTTGTCGGTTTGAAGAAGCCGAGAAAGAGATTGATAAAAAGTCGTAAAGTGGAGTATACATAGGGTTTTAATTGGATAGTCGATTAAGGAAAAACGTTATTAATTGTGTCTTTGGATTCCTTATGCTTTATTGCTTCAAATTATTTAACTACACCATTCACATTTCTGAGGCATCTTAGAGGATAAAAAAAATGGTATCTATAAGTTTCATAAGTTTATGACCCATCCCGCACAAAAGGCAACTTCTTGGATTCGTTTTAGCTGGATGTCAACTCATTTTCTTTTCTTTGTAGTCCGTCAGATAATCATAATAATTCATGATTGTTCGGGGGTAGTCATAACAGGTTTCTATAAATATCTATGTTTCTTACGTTTATGACCTATCCTGCAAAATAAGATGACTTCTTGGATTCGTTCTGACTGGATGTTAACTCTTGGAGTGAATCCAGAGCGATGAAGCACCATTCATGATTGGTAGGAGGTAGTCGTAATTAGCAGACTTCCGCTTTTCAACTGGTTCTTTTGAAGATAACCCATAGTTCTTGTAAGGATTAGTAAAGGGGGTTTTCCAGGCCATGGACCCATATATGTGGCGGTGGTGTCAGAGCAACATGGTTACTTGTGGCCTATGGCCGCTGGCTCTCATTTATGGTGAAAAACTCATGGTTTATGAGTACCACCAAAATACTCATGGAAGGTTAGGAGAAGTTTTTCCTAGGAGATATTTTGGAATCATTGTATGAAAATGTCCTTGAGATGAAATTTGCCTCTGCCAAAACATTTAGTCATCAAGGTACAACTGATCATCACTGTACATTTGGTGTTGAGAGGTTAACACAAAGTCAGTTATCTCGACCCTTATAATAGAAATTATTCTTTAGTATTACGACTAATATTATTTTCACGCCTTATTCTTCTTCCTATGTATTTTTTAATCGTTGCTGAGCATTAAAATATCGTGCATTATATTTTCTTCTTTCATCCTTGTTTGATTAATACCTTTTTCTTATTTTCTCTTCCTTTCGTCCTTCCATTTTACTTGTTCCCCCTTCGTTATAAAAAGCTGGCAAAAGATTAATAAAGTTTTCAACGTTATGTACAATAGACCTTCTTAGAATACTTTAAACCATTCCAATATAAATATAAAATTTCAAAGAAGCTCTGCTAATAGAGAGAGAGTAATTTTCACTTTAATTGGCTCGAACCCTTTATCAATAAGGGCAAGGAGGGAGATCCCTCTTCATCACAATGGACGCCCAACATAGGTCGTGTAACCAAGGAAACGAAAATTAGCCTCGGTTGGGAAAGTTCTCTACTTGCAGCATCTGATTTTCTCTTATTCTATCAATGCAAATTCATCTCTATTGAAAAAGGTATGAATGAGGTGGAGAGTGTGATAGCAAAAGCTTAAATTTCATCAAACGAGTTCAACAGAGCTAAGTCGCGTGCTCTCAATTATTTAAATAATTAAAAAAATTAACAAACGTATTATTAATTAACAAACATATAATTTCACCTTATGACCTTCAAAACTTTCAAAAACTCATTGAAAAGTTAAATGGTTACCATCAGCCTGGCGGACCGGCGGACCGACATAAAAACTTATAGAGTCGCGTCCACGTGACTAAAAACATGATTTCTTTTTTAACAAGAGGGAGAATCCTTCCAATGACCAGCGGCCTTTTGTGATAAGATGATAAATGGTTATTGTATTGATGGTTTCCCATAGTTCAAATCACTTACAAGTGCCTTTGAATGGATAAGTGAGGCTTCTGCCATTAGATGGCGCCACCCAGCGCCAAATCTGATGGTAGATTTGGAATCTCCAGGGTGAATAACCATATGTCCCATGGTCATATAGGTCATTTCATGGCTCTAAATGGGTACAAATGAACTTTACCACTTTTGAAAAAAAGCTACGCCTAAACCTGGCGCTTCATCTCAGGTAAAAGTCAGCCATCCACTATCTATATAACTGTTGGGAGAGCGATATTACTAATAATTATAACTATTTTTCTGATTCAAGTTCATATTAATTTATTTAATAATAGTCTTCTCATTCTTTTTAGAAAAACAACAATAATGTCTTGAATCTTAATACTTTGTAGGGATATTTTTAAGAATTAAAAAGGTTCTCATGTTTAATTGCTCTTGTATAAGAATGAAAACACTTTTTAAGAACTAAATATCCTACAAAACTAATTCCGGGGCCCTCCGCTCCCTCTTTCAGCTGTCTATTTAGTATAGTTCTTACTTACATTTTATTATAAATGCATTTAGTTAGGTGACTCCAACTTGGGAAATCATAAACCCATTAATTCCTGTATTAAAGTGCAAGTTGGCCTATGACAAATTGAAATCAAGGAAGGATTCAATTAAAAAAGACTCTACCACAATTATTTTTTTTTATTATTAGAATGACACAAAAAATAATTGTGTAATTAGTGGTTTCCCATTATTGAAATATTGCATTTGATTGATTACCACTGCTTAAATTACTTTGGGGCTTATTAATATCAGTTTGGCGGAAATAACAATTACCAAATCAACACCGAATACTACTCCTTTAACCCCCAATGCAGAACGCGCTTCAAGCAGGTTAGGCCCTGTGACTAAGGGGTTTCCAGCCACATATACAACACATTGCAACATACACCTAACACCACCTTGAGGTGTTTATAGCAAATAACCATATTTCATCTGAATACTTAAAAGGTCATTAGTGTATTTTTATATTGTATATATTTGTATTTTATTGTAATTGATTTAAATATGATAATCTGTATTATAATAAGTGATTTCTATATTTTTTATGTGGTGGGGTGTGAATGAATTAAATCAAATACTACGCAGCTTTGTATGTTTTTTGTATGCATAATATTATCTAAATATCATGACTTATTGTATAAATTAATTTAAAATGAATTTTGGTGTTTCTTATAACTTATTAATTTAGAATGACATTACACGATGTGAAAAAGAAAAAATTAGGAATGTGAGAAAAGTCCCTTTCCATGTCGCTGACTGCCCCTACGACTCCCTCTAGAGGAGCACCTGGAGGTGCTCCTCTAGAGGGATGACTCATAGCGGACTTACGAGTATTGATGGATGCAGGTCAAATCAACGACCTCCATCCAGGGAGTGGAAAGCGCTCCCTTACGGGTTTGGTTATCAAAGTTACGTCCAGCATGCAGAGGGACGGTTTTAAGAGTCCTTCTGTGGTCTTATCCGGACCCACATGGTAGCGTGATTACCCTCAATTCATCTCATAATTGCATGTAGTTAATAGTGCCGCTTTTAAAGTATCTATATTTAACCTGCTTTTTTCGTCTGTCCAGTAGTTTTTCATCATTGAAAATACCCTCTCTGTTGGTGCATTTGATCCTGGTAGACTCAAAAATAATTCTACTACCTGATAAATGTTTTCAAATGTAATATTCTGACTTTTGAAATGTGCAAATATTTCCAACCATCTACTGTCAGCCTCAATTTCACGATCATTCCACTCTTTAATTTTTTCTAATGTGACAAAATTCTTAACACAAGTTACTTCATCAAAAAGACAATCATCATTTATTGTGGAATTGGGTTTCTTGGCAAGAATAAATTGAAGTGCTTCTTTAACTTTTCTCCAGAGGATTAAGTTGCGAAGAAGAATCCAGTTGAAATTTTCCACACTAGTTGAAAAATCACGGGATGACTGAGTGACAAATGAATTTCAATGAAAGAAATAATAAGGAATGACTCTCCGAACGAGTCAATGACTCAAATTAACTCCGGATTGAGTCACGACAGTCTGCTATTCGAAGCAGCGTTGCCAAATGTTGTCAAATCTATAAATACTTATGATTGTTTGATAGAATGTCCACCTGGATTTTCCAATGCTGGACTTTACATTGTCCAGCATTGAGTAGTCATTTTTGCTGGACAAATGATCCAAAAACAGTAAAATGCTGGACGTCTGGGCAGCCTAGCTATACCACATACCTCCTTTCCCCGAAGCCTCCAATTATGTCCTTCAAAGGAACGACATAGTTGTAACGAGGGTTTTATGTGGTCTTGTATGTTTATTTTAATTTATGGCTTATTAATTTCAAATGAACTTTTATGTTTCTCGGGCTTATTTTCGCCTTTTTCCTTTATCTGCTATTCGCAGAGTTTAAACTTAAACTAAAGTCTAAACGATTTTTCAGATAAAAATTCAAGAAAAAATGCCTTTTCATATTTAATGTAACAATATCACTTATAATTAATGATAATTTATGCTGTGTTACATGTTAATATAGTGGTTAGCGTGCTTGCTCAGCCATGGCTGGATCGGCAGATCGAATCTCCGTCCTGATTCTTTTTAAGATGACACTATTTATTTATTAAGGGCATCACCGTTGGGGCTTGTCCTCGCTGATAACACCCCCTCAGCTCGATATCAGGACTGAAACCAGCCAACTTTTAATTAATTATGTTATGATAAGTTTTTAGTTTTTTTAACCAAAAGTAATATTTTACTGAATCCTTGTCATTAAAACTGTAAGTAGTTTTGTATTTAGATTGGCCCCGAACAAGACCTATTGGAAGAAAACGCCTCAGGACTTCGGGAGACCCAGTGGTGGCATGACAATAAATGATGATGATAAATTTGGCATTAAAACACTTGCACTTTCTATGCCTAATTTGTAGTGTCTTCCATTCTGTCATATATAAAGAGAGTCTATATTAAACTTTATTTATATCTGAGAGATTATGTGACCTTGAGTGTGATCCAGGACCCACCAATATCACGCTGCCGTGGTATTTGGTTACTGGTATTTTATAGTAACCACATCCAGAAATATTTAAATTCACTAAATTAACTCCTATTTACAAAGAGAGCGATGATCCCTTTCCTACTAAATAGAAGCCAGTCGAATATCTTTGATTATTAAACTAATTGAATCAATCGTTAAAGAGAAAAGAATCGAACGTCTCGATAGCCATGAACTAATTAGAAACACACATCACGGTTTTCGAAAAAACAAAATCTTGCCTTACTTACACACTTGAATTGTTTCATAAAAGTATATGGCCCATACAGAGTATATGACCCATACAGAGTAGTAGGTGTGATCTACTTGGGTTTTCAAAAAGTCTTTGATAACGTTCCAATGGAGAATTTTGAAAAAGCCCCGAGTTTACGGCATCAGGAAAATTTGCTCGTATTGATGAGAGACTTACAGTAGGAAAATAGAGAACAGTAATTACCCAAAATGAATCAAGCTGGAGGGGAGTATCTAGTGGAGTGTAAAGGAATCTCTACTAGGACCACTTCCATTCAAAATGTTAATGATATAAAAGATCAATTTTTGTGTACAATTTCGAAATTCGTTAATGATATAAAAAGTATGGCAAGGTTGTTTCAGTTTCTGGTCGAGATAAAATTCAAACAGACCTCGACAGATAGAGTTCAATGCAGGCAAGTGTACTTTTAGATATGTATATGATCAAGAAAATAAAAATTAGGCTATCCTTATACTGAATACCCTTTCATTAAGATTAGAACTAAAAGATAGGCATACCTATCAAAAACGAGTTAAAATTTTAAAAGTAATGTGTAGAGGCATGCTAGAAGGCCAACAAAGTCAGGTTTTATATATAGAATTTTTTCCTGTCTAAATACATTTGTTTTACACTGTACAAATCAATTGTAATACTGCACTTGGAATATGCGGTGCAATTCTGGTGTTCTTATCTGAAAAATGATGAAAGAAATGCTTGAATCGGTGGAGCATCTTAAGATTAAGATGATTCCCAAATTCCGACAGATATCATATGAAGACAAATTGAAGGTGCTCAGTTGGAAATCACTAGAGCCACTTAGATTCATGTTTTTTAAGACATTAAACGGTTTTGATAAGATTAAGTCAAATTCATTTTTTGAGACAAGTAGGACAATAAACAATTGATTCAGGTCTTAGGTTGGACAAGAAACAATTGGTTCAAATCTTAGGTTGGACAATAAACAATTGATTAAAGTCTTAGGTTGGACAAGAAACAATGGATTTAAGTCCTGGGTTGGAAACGAAACTATTCAAGTCTTAGAGTGGACAAGAAACATTTGATTCAAGTCTTAGGTTGGAAAAGAAATGGTTGATTCAAGTCTTAGGCTGGAAAAGAAACAATTGATTCAAGTCTTAGTTTGGACAAGAAACAATTGATTCAATTCATAGGTTGGACAAGAAACAATTGATTTAATTCAAGTAAGGTGTTGGGAAACTAACATAGATAAAATACATTTCACTCACAAAGTAGTTAATCATTGAAATCGCTTCCCTGAGGACATAGTGTAGAATGATAATATCAATATACGAGTATGTTTTGAAATCGCTTAAACAAGTATTCCCGAGAGATTAGTAACTTCTACTGTACGGGGTTGGCCATGAGTGGAGCCCACGGTCTTTGAATACCTTTAGGAAATATAACTCACCAAAATCACACAGGATCTCTAAAGAGTGGGTGACAAAACCCTAAATAAACTCCATTATATGCACAAACTAAACTTGCTCTCTTTTGTGCTGAGCCAGCCATCTCCATATCTAAACATCCACGAAATGGGTTATAGCATACATTAGTATAAAACTACTTAGTAGCTCCTCACAAATTAAAAGACATCCATCAATGCGCCAGTCCTTTAATTTTGCCCAAATCATAACTCAGACATGTTTCTATGTAACTTTCTTTTTGCAATCCTTAATTGAATCGCAATTATCTATCTACTCAAGAAACGTCAATAATTCACCTATGGCTAAAAAGGTTTTGATGAGTGTCTTCGACAACAAATGGAGATGGAGGATAAGATAAACTAAATGTGGTTCGAGGTTCTTTACTAACGTTTCGCTCCTTTTGATTCCTCAGAGTAATAAGAAACTGAGAGCACGCTACAGACGGTCTTAGTTTCTTGTCATTCTGAGGAGTGTCGAGAGAAGAGAAATCAGTAAAAAAAAGCTCGTACCACAGCTGGTTTTTCTTATCATCCGTCTCGATTAAATAGATTTTTTTATATCCAATTTACAGTGGTTCTTGACAAGCCTTTTGACCTACCTCTAAACGTATTGCTGGAATTTGTCTCAAAATAAGTAGTGGTGACACACGATATACATACATATAGCATTCCTGACTGGGTGATCGCCCGTCGTGTACGCCAAAAATAAGGGTTAATTTAGCAAATGAATCAGCCTCTTCTTAGGACCATTAGTTTGGTTTAGTGTAGTGGTTCCCAACCGGTTTCGGCTTATGGACCCCTATTGAACCTTATATTTTCGTATGGTTCCATAAGCGTTATTTTCAAGAGGTAATATCAAGATTACCTCTAGACAATAAGTTTGTAAACTATTAAATAGTTATTTACAGATTAATCCAAATTATATTATCAAATATCTAAAAAAAAGGAAAATATATATATATATATATATATATATATATATATATATATATATCTTAATATTTAAAAAAATGTAAATCAATTATATAAAATGATCTTTTTGCCTACCTGTAATTGGGGCTTCAAAAGGCTGATTCTTGTGGCCCAATTCATGGAGTCTGCGGCCCCTCTAAATCTTAACATTTTCCTGTGGCCCCCTGTCAAATATGCCATGGCCCTCGTTTTGTAACACTGGTTTCGTGAATACAATCACTTGCTGGACGTTAATAAGAAACGTCTCCCAGGCAGTTCCCATGGCGGTTCCATGCAGTGTGTACGTGGCTGAACATTGCTACAGCAACGAGGTCCCGCAGCTTATGAGGCTCTGTTTATTGGCAGGGTGGTTTCGAATTAATGCATTTTAAATCGATCCTAATTTTATAAGATAACTAATAAAATAGATAACATAACAAAGTATAATGTTTGCATAAAAAACTACGTCCATAGGATACCCAGGGATACCCAATGGGGCCTATTTTGAAAAAGAATTAATTATATCGGCCAAATGTTGGCATAACGAGCTTAAAAATGATGGAAATGTTAAAGAATCAATCCAATGCGATATTTCAACATAAGGAATGCATTCATAGGGAGCCAATCACTTATGGAGAAACACTCATAGGGAGTCACTCATAAGGAGCCACTCATAGACTGCGACCCATAGGGAGCCACTAATACGAAGCCACCAATAAGGATCTACTCATTAAAAAATCACTCATATGGAGCCACTCATAAAGAACATCTCTCAAATGGAGTCACTCAAATGAAGCTAATCATAGGGAGTGACTTAATGGAAGAAATTCATAGGGAGTCAGTAATAGGGAACCACTCATGGGGCATAAATAAACAAAATTTGTACTGATCCAGCCACTCCACAAAAATATTTGGGGCATAAGCAGGCAGTTCGAGAACGCCATCCATCCTTTACCAGCACCCCTCCCTGACTCAATGAAACCAACATAAAAACCAGCATGACAATCTCAGATGAGCCCAATTGTATCTCTGGAGTGGGTCTTTTTCTTGGAGGGAGAGGGGGGGGGTATTGGTCGTTTCTGGCACCATTCAGAGTCAACGTGGAAAGTTCCGCTTCAGGTGTGTGTGGATACAACTAACTACCCATCGGCAGACGGGAGAGGAATGGCAGCATTGTGAATGGCTTTGTGTGTGGTAATCTGTGTAGAATCTATCTACCCTCGCGAGGGGTAAGAACAGCGTGTCCACCAATCGGAGGCCAGACCCCTACAGTTTGTGTCCGCTATCGAGTGGGGTCGAACTCTGTACCTCGACGTTAGAAGACCAACGCCTTATTCACTCGGCGAGTAAAAATTCCTGAGGTGGAAATTTCCTGGGGGCGAGAATTCCTGATGGCGAGAATTTCTAAGGGAGAAAATTCCTGAGGGCGAGAGAATTTCTGTGGGTGAGTTGTCTGAAATTTAATTCTTACCCTATTTAAATTTGCCAAAGGCCAAGTTACACTTTCATGTAGTAGTCGCTTACATCCTCGTAGGATAGAATCAAATAAATTTACAATATTTTTAATAAATTTAAAGCGAAAAGCAACAAAATAGTGAAGATAGAGAAGTGAACATATTTCGAAGATATATATCCCTGCAGATCCTCTGCGAGAATTGGGCTAGGAGGGCACACAATCACTCAGATATGAGGTGCAGCATGCAGGCTGACACCCTGTTGCAGGCTATAAAATGGGGGCTTGGTGGGGGGCCATTTATTATGAAATTCATTTAAATATGAATATGGCTCTTTGTAGAAGGGTAATTGCTTACATCCACGCGGTTTAGTCTACTAAATCCTCTAATACCTTTTCGTAGTATTGTTTTAATAGTATCCTAGGAGTAATATTTTGATGCCTGAGAGGCGTATCAGCCCTTCTAAAGTCACGAAAAGTCAATATTTCAACCCGATTCTGCAACCCTCAAATTCTTCCACTGCGCCATCTTTAAATGCCATGAGACAGACTGTTTCTCGCGCTCCTTTGAAGATAGCCAACGATGAGAGTTTGGCTTTAAGATGAATATTAATTTTTTTTTGGCAAATATCCTTGAACTGATCTAACATATGAATCCGAATTCAAAATGGTATACGGAAGAAAGAGGGGTTGGGGGTTGGGGGGAGGCCCCTTCCCTTCATTTATAATGCGATTTGTTTGCAATTTTTTGCCTTCATTATGGAAACAGCGTGTCAAAGTTGTTTCAACGTTCGCAATCTAACCCTTTTGTGGGAGGATAAATCGAAGTTTATTAACTTCCATTTTGGACATAAATTTATACAGAAACAGGCTTAATGTTCAATATGTAGAAGTGAAGCTAAAATTAATAAACAATTTCATTTCATTGTGACTCAAACTTTATTTCTCCAGGTAATAAAAAAAGTGTCTAATGGAGGTGCAGGTTTAACAAACCGGCTTTTATGGAAACTTTTTTTTTACGAACGCACACCTTTCCTCTGAGACACTCACTCTTGTGTGATGTGTATTGGGTTATTTGCAACAAACTGACCTCTAATGAAATCTTATAACGGGTATAAGTCTCGGCCCGATCCTTGTTGGACTGGTCTGGTTTTATCGGGAGGTGATCATTCATTATTTCGAAAAACGCTCGGGGGAAATCGGCGGCACAAGGAAACGGTGGAAATAGACGAAGACAAATTCGAGAAACAAAAGTACAATCAAGGGAGGGATATCAAAGGTGTGAGGGATTTCGGTAGATTCGAACGTGAATAAAAAATAATTTGTATGGTGCTGGTATCCGATAGAACTAGTGAAACTTTCATCCGAGTAATTAAAGTGGTTTTTTTTGGATGTTTGTTTTCCTTTGTTTCATGGTAAAGTTAATTATACAGTGAAAGTAATTCTTTGTTGCTATTTATTCGGTGCAGAAAGCACAATTTTATGAGTTATTAGCACTTGAAAGTGGTATTTTCCGAGCAACGATGCCCAAGGTTAAGGGTAGTAGATTATCTTAATATGTTTAGTCCTGGTAATTCTACAGATTACCACTCAAAAATCGCCAAGAAATCGTGTTACTAAACATGTTTAAATAACCTACTACCCCAAACATTCTACATCATGGATCGAAGAATAAAAATTAGGTAATATTAACATTAAAGACAAACGCCCGAGCGTAAATGAGTTCGTCTCATGACATTGAAATATAGCGCTGTGAAAGAATTCTCGCGTTGCAGAATCAAGTTGAAATATTGACTTTTCGTGACTTTATAATATTACTCCTAGGAAACTATAACAACGATTCGAAGAAATATTACAGGATTTAGTATAATTCAACGCGTGCGCCCGTCTTATTTAAAAATTATCTTTTAATGTTGGTTCTTTTAAATACAGTGGCGGCAACAAAAAAAGTGACATTTAATATTGGCAACAGAAATCGATACACAAAATCGTTTTCACGATTTTACTTGCCAACTAGCCAATGAAAAGGTGCGGGGCTTATGCCGCAAGTGGACGACTCTCCTGAGCTAAGACAAGAGAACTGCGCTTTACTGGAACTCAGTGTCTCGTTTGAGCTCGTACAGTTAGGCTTTAGTGTATGGCACTCCAGCGTGCTGATTTCCTGCATTCGTGCCTACATTTGACGTGCTATAACTTCTGTGCAAATGGATACAATGGGGCGGAAAAAGCTTTCTATGACAGAGAAAAGCCGTGCCTTGACCCTATTAGAGCAGGGAAAGTCTTTTATTGATGTAGCAGCAGATTTAGGAACCTCAAAAAATACGATTCATCGCCTAAAACGGGCAGCTGAGTTATTGCCACCAGGTACCATACCAAAGATGAAGGAGGGCATTGGTGCAGCTAGGAAGACATCTCCAAGGACTGATAATATCCTAAGGCGTGAAGTGATGTCAGACCCTTCTGTAACCTCCGCTTCAATCAAGAAAAAACACCCAGACCTCCTCCAGAACGTCGCCGTCAGGACCATCCGTCATTGCTTACAGAAGGACTTATGCCTACCGGCTCGCCGCGCTGCCAAGAAGCCACTTCTTACCAAGACTATGAAGATGAAAATGCTCAATTTGTGCAAGACCTATAAACATTGGACAGCTGCCCATTGGAAGAAGGTTATGTTCAGTGATTAAAACACCTTTAGGCTGGTCAGAGGAGAGTCAAAGATCGTGCGTCGTCCCAGCCATGTGTCTCGGTATAACCCAAAATATACCGTGAAAACTGTGAAGCACCCTGATAGTGTGATGGTGTGTGGTGCCTTTAGTGGAAACAAGGGCAGAGGGGTCTGTACTTCCTTCCCAAGAATGTAACCATGAGGGGGACTAACTATCTGGAAGTTTTGAGGCAGCACATGCTGCCATTTTGGGAAATTCATCAGTGTGAATTTTTCATGCATGATGGTGCCCCTGCTCACAGGTCCCAGTTAGTGAAAAGGTTCTTCAATGATAATAATATTAGTGTTTGGGAGTGGCCTGGTAATTCCCCGGACCTAAATCCTATTGAGAATGCTTGGAATCTGATGAAAACCAAAGTTCAAGAGCCAGCACTCGGCAGCATCAAGGATCTGATAGAATCACTGAAGAAGATCTGGGTTACGATCGACCCCACCTACTTCGCAAACCTTACTGAATCAATGCCCAATCGACTCAGGATGATCATCAAGTGCAAGGGCAACATGACCAAGTATTAACTTTCATGAAATATTCATAATAAAATATGTAAGTTACATTTTTCTGTTTCATTTTCTCTGAATTGTCACATGTCACTTTTTTTGTTGCCGCCACTGTAGATTATTCAGAAAACGTGTTTTCCCCTGATCTATCTTTAAACTGCGCGAAATGGATGCCTTTTATAAACAAACAATTATTTTAGTTAGCCTATAAAAGTAACATTAAGTTCATATTTGTTTTCTTTCAATGTTTTTATTGGGTAACTTTTTAAATTAAAATAATAAATAACTCGAAAATGCTTAGTAATTGGTTTTCATTTCTTATACACGATTCAAACTCATAAATAAATAGATTAATACATAAATAATGAATGATGGATGATAATAGGCTACATTTTAAGCCTTTTTTATATTATACCCGATAAAGGTATCACAAAAATACCCCCTAAATATACATACATTAAAAAAGGAGATGTAAAATTAAAAGAGAATACTACTTGCTTAGAGCTGAGAAAAGTTAGGATACTTAGAGAATCAAATTCCTTTAATTAATAATTTGAGAATAGTAGTGAATGAAGCGAAGCGGAAAAGGTTGAATGCGGATCTTAACCAGGGTTTCTCGGACTTAAGTGACCTAGCAACTTATTTTAACCATTCTCTATCACGGGCACAAACAAGAATCAACGTTCAAAAACTCCTAAGATGTTTAAGCAATAGATAGACTTGAAAACGATTAATTTCTTAAAGACAATGGTATATATTTTAATGAAAAAGACTGATTTCTTACAGAAAACGGCTGATTCAAAGGCTCACAATTACATTTTTATTTTTACCTACTATATTTATTTGCGTATTTACGATAATAAAATTTGCGTGAAATTCCCAACTGTTGTTTCTAAATATGGCCCTATTACAAGTCACAGTGTCATCGGATCCACTCAATTGGCATGGAGGGCACGTGCTCACGCGTTTAGGTAAATCAAGTTGAATGACAAGGGTATAAGTGTTGATTGCGGTTCTATTCGGCAGGGAGTTATGTTAATGACAACTTTAATGAATGGAAGTGATGTTGTGATTTAGAAGAAGATAGATCAAGAGCGGGAGAGAATTAAATGGATAGCTTGGGATTTTGCGGCATGTAAGGAAAATGGGAGGAATAGAGAGAAGTGCGTGGAATAAAAGAGCATATTAGTTAATTGATTGGTAGAATATTTTGTAGTGGTATGCGCAATACTGTTATAATTTTTTTATTGTGGTATGCGCATGTGAAACTAATAAACCCAGATTATGCAAATGTACAATACTGTGTGATAAGAGATTAAAGTTAGGACTATAAAAAATTAATTGACTCCGCGAGTGTGTAGTAGGAAGAGGAATATCACCTAAATAATAGGAGTAAATCGTGTACGAGTGGTGTGCTTGGAGATGATTAATGAAGGGGGGGGGCTTAGAGCCCTATATTTAGAGGATTAAATATGACACGACGAGCCACCTTGGGACTGGTTGTCATAGCAATGAACCCATAGCAATGTAATGGCTGAGAGATGTGTAGAGGGAGATATAAGCGTGTTTGTTTCCATCTGCCTTAACTGATCGTTTTTTAATCCTGTCATGAGTACTGATGTTGATGGGGATGAAAATGAAGATGATAGTGATTATGTGATAAGGATCAAGTTGAATGTTATGATTATTAAGCGAAGAACAATTTTCTAAACACCTGTATGTATGGCAGGGTTAATACTCATGCAGTCATCCGGAGGGTGATATAAAAGGCAACTAAGCCCACATATGGGAACGCTGCCTGGGATGCCGCGTACCCGAAAGGTAAACCAAGTGGGGGTGTGGAATGAGGGGTATACTGAATGGGGAGAAGAGGGGAGGGAAGTTAATGTGTTTAAATGAGGGGGCCTGCAAATGTGTAAGGGAGACAAGTATGAGAGAAAATGAAAAGGTGTGGAGTGGAGTGAATGGATTGCGTTCAGGTGTGAATCAGGGTTATAAGAGTAGAGTGTGGTAGTGCATTTGAACGAAGAGTGGCATGTTCTAATGGTTGGGTATGGATATGTAAGCTCGAGAATTATGTGGGTGAAGTTGAGATCTGCAAGGGTGAAACGGTGTGGTTGTAGTGTATGGATCGTGTAATGATAGAAGTGAAGCTGAGAAAGAGATGATCTGAAATGTCTTGAGATGAGTAGTGGGTGGAATTTGGGATAGGAATGGGCTGATTGTTGATATGAATGAAAGAATAGATGACAATATGAGAGTTGTGAAAAAAGAGAATCAAGAGAAAATGGTAGGTTTTTGTGTTGAAAAGAAACTTGTGTGTGGCAAACAAGTTCTTTCAGCACAGGATGTGCATAAATACTCACTTTCATGATTGGGTAAAGAAGATAAGGAGAATGTAAGAATATGATTGATCTCTTCTTTTAAACAAAGGATATGATAGTGGGTGTATTATATGTAGGAGTTGTAAGAGGTATGAGTATAAAGAAGTTTGTTAGTATATGGGTAAGAAGAGTTGAGGAAAGTGGAAGGAAGAATAAAAGGTAAAATTCTCTTAAATCAAGAAAAGAGTACCTGAGAATGTTTGGAGAGTACGAGGTGGAGTAAGTGTAAATATGCATATCAGTAGATGTGAAATGAATATATGTATGATAGTGGATATTGAAAGGCCTGTGTGTGAATTTGCTAGAGTTAGAAAGAGGTGGAATAGTAGTGTGAAACGGGAAGTGGAGAGCAAGAGGAGGAGGTACTTGCAGATACTTAATAGTGCAGGAGAGAATGTGAGGAAGTTGTGGATGAATACATACAAGAAGGAAAACGAAAGATGACGCGAGTGATTAATCAGAGGAAGCAAACAGTAAATGAAGCAATTAGAAGCTGAATGATTATCCGGAGAGGAACTGGAAGTTATTCCGGAAGGAAGTGAGAAAAATGTGAGAAAAAAGACAAGAATTACTCTAAACATCGAGGATAAGAATGGTAGAAGACTTGCGAAGAACGAGTAGGACAAAAGTAGAAGGCGATTCTACTTTTGCAGGTTGTATAATGTTGGTATGAAAGATAAAGCGAATGTGAATGTGATTGCCTTCGAAGTTATAAACAAGGTGTTAGATTAGGGTATAGATAAGATAAGTATGCAAGATGGTGTGCTGGGAGAGTTCTGAAAATGGCATGGCAGAGGAAGTAGATGTATAGTAAGTGAGATGATAAAAGGTGGTAGTGAGTGTGTTATGAAATGGATCAATTAGTTGTGGTGCCAGTCATTTAAAAGTGCTTGAGGACTGGAAGAATTTTGTGATGGTGCCGTTGTACAAAGGTAAAAGGGAGAAAAATGACTGCAAGAACTACAAAGGAGCATGTTGAGTGTTGTAAGTGTAAAGTGTATGGAAGAAACGCCATTAAGCTTGTTTGATAGTTCTTTTTCAAAAGGATTAAGAGAGTATGAGCAAGGTGGCCCAAAGATGGTAAGTGTGAGTGTGAATATAGTATTTGTATTGAGAGAGGTAGGTAAAATAAAACAAGGTGTAAAGTGGATGTTTCATTCAATGATCGTGTAAATCAATGGTTCCCAAACTTTTGCAGGCTGGCGCCCCCTTGGCTCCCCAGTGAATTCCTAGCGCCCCCCACAGACACATATGGAAACAAACACCTCTTTCTTGATATTTGGTATGCTGCAATTTGAAAAGAGAAAGGTTAAACACGAATGTGTATTTCACAAATAAAACCCAATTTAGTAAACCAATATATTTTTTAGCAGTTTTAACTGTTTCAGCAACATAGAATGGTAAATAAACATTCCACCAGTAACCTTCATTGTCTCACACTTAATATTAATGGGATGGATGTGCTTGGTGCAGGAACATAAGCTTCTCAACATCAGGCTGGAACTCAATAAGAAGAAGTCGTAGATCCCCGCGGTCAGTAATTTTCAGTCGGTTTCTTTGCTTGGAAAGAATCAAGGCGACTGCACTGAAGCCCCGTTCTACTAAATATGATGTTGGCAAGGCAATAAAGTAGATCTTGACCTTGTTCCACAGCACTTGATAGCAGTCAGAGATTTTTTTTTGTAACCAAAAATCTTGATATGACTTTTTGAACATTGGCCTTAGCTCAATGTCATTTTGAATGGAAATCAGTTCTTCCTCTGCCACTCCAGTTTCTTCACCGTTGACATTTAGGAATGGATTGATCACCCAGTCTGGTATTTCAAGCAATAAAATGTCCTCAAATCTCTCAGACATGTCTCTGTGCAGTTCATCCAGGTGTGTACAATACACTTGAAGGTCATCGAATGGTATGCCTTTTTCCTTATCCAATTCAGAGAGGCTTGGGAATTGGTAGAGTGCATGGCGAGCTATGTTTCGTTTGAATAACTGTAACTTGGCCAGGAAGGTGGAGATAGCTGATTTGACTGTAATTAGATTAGCCTCATTTCCTTGCAGCTGCAAATTAACTTCATTGAACTTTGTGAATATATCTGCCAAATAAGCAATGTCATGCTTCATGTTTTTTAGTTCATCACACAGAACAGAATTGGAGTCTTGGAAGAATTCAACAACTGTATCAAACAGTGAATAGAAACGTCTCAGGCAGTTTCCCTTTGACAGCCATCCAACTTCTGTGTGCAACACTAAACGTTCAAACTCTTCATCATTATCAGTGCACAGCTGTCGAAACAGTCGGGAATTGAGGGCATGTGCCTTGATTTTATTTATTGCTGTGATAACAGTACTCATTGATTTGTGTAGTCTACCACTCAGGTTTTTTTGCGACCAGATGTTGCCTGTGGATTACACAGTGCACTGTAAGTACTCCAGGTACAGCTTTTTTCAAGAAACTAATGAAGCCACGATGACGACCTACCATTGATGGTGCCCCATCTGTTGCACAAGCAAGAATGTTAAAAAGTGGGATGTCTTTCTCTTTGAAAAAAACATCAACGACACGAAATACTGACTCCCCTTTTGTGTCTGTTTCAAGCTGTCTCGCAAATAACAGCTCTTGAACCAAGCTTTCATCTTTGACGAAACGAACATAAGCAAGAAGCAAAGATTCATTGCCTGGCAGAGTGGACTCATCTAACTGTAAACTAAATTCTGTTGTCCTAAGCATGTTACACAATGTTTCTTCAATATTTTCAGCCATTTCATCTATTCTTCTCTGAACAGAGTTATCACTGAGAGGAATAGCTTTTATAATTTGGTCAGGTGACTTGTATAGAACTGTGTGTAGAACCTCTCTTACTGCTGGTAGAATAAGCTCTTCTCCAATTGTATGAGGCTTACCAGATCTAGCAATCAGCAAAGAGATGTTGTATGATGCTCGCAAACCGTCAGTAGATTGTTGTAAACTGCTGGCAAATATATTTCCGATGGTTTTCCGTTTCCGAACGTTGTCTCGGACTGACTGAAAATATGCCAAGTTTTTGTCTGCTTTATCAGAGTGCATTTTCTTCAAATGTTCCAAAAGCCTCGAAGGTTTCATAGCTTCATTTGAAAACACTCTATCACACATTAGACACATTGGTTGCTGTTGGTTGTGTGGTGCTGCGACAAATCCATATTTCAGATATTCCACACTATATTGCCGACACTTCTTTTTTGTTTGCTGTACCAAGGCCATACTTTATTCTGGAACAAAAAAATAAAACCATGTAAAATACAGCATTTTATCGCATTTCATAAATAGGCCTACTTAAAGACAAAAATGACAACATTGAAGGTATAAAAAGCAAGTTTACCCTCTCACGTATTCATTTTCTTCCATTTACTCACAGAAAATGGTGGCGGACGTGATCACCCACACAATGACACACGCGCGAACACGCATATATGCACACACACACACAAACACATGCACACACAGGTACAATGTCATATACATTCGTAACAATATATATCAGTGAATGCACCACCCTAACCAGCTCAACACAACACAACACGGCGCGTTCTGGCGAGTCCCCAATTTCATGTTGACTTGAGCTCAAGATGATGTTGACCGCCAGGATGCGGTTTTTATTATAAGATAAAATTCTGAACATTACAAGCTTGAAATTACAAACCTGAGCTTTTGCTTTTGTAGTCTATGCTGTCGGATCTGACTGGGCCAGAGCGGCGTGCGGTAACCGGACCCTGATGCGTCGTCCACTGACTCGTCCTGCTGCACGTGTTGTGTACAAATCGTCAAACAAACGTTCGAACTTCTGACTTCGACTTTGGACTGCCGCCCCCCTACCGCCCCCTTCTTCCTCACCGCATACTTTGGGAACCACTGGTGTAAATGGTGAAGCGTTATGACAGTTTCAAAAAATGGGTTAAAAGGTTAAATATTAGAAAGTGTGAAAAGTATATATTTTGAAAGTGATGTCGTGTGTTCGGGTGAAAATAAGGAGGGAATCGTTTGATATACGTTGGGTGGGTGGGGTGATGTCGCATGTTGTTTATTATTTATTTGTGGATGGAATAATGAGAGAAGCACAAATAAGAATAATGGAAAGGAGTGCAAGATGGATGAGGCTTGATGGAGGAGGGGTTCAATCAATATCGGTGTGTGGTAATGACCTAGCGCTAGTGGTTGAGAGTGAGAAAGTGAGAGAGATGAGGAAATTTTGATCGGAGCGTTTGGTAGGGTATATGTGAGGAGGGTAAAACTAAAAGCAGGAAATAGTAAGGCGATTATATTGGGGTGAGGGGGGGAGGACAGTGGAGGTGGAGTATGATATTAGAGGCTGTGGAGTCGCCTTTGAACAAGGGAGATGGTTTAAGTATCTAGTGATAATGATGCAGATGAAGTAGGTTGCAACCACAAGGTTTTAGTTGGCAAGAAAGTCTCTTGGGTGATTAGGGCCTTTAGTGTGACTATTTGAGTGTGAAATGTGCCAAGATCCTGTATGAGAGTATGTTGGTGACAACGTTGTATATGGGAGTGAAACTATGGAAGGAGAAGGGAAGATCTCTAGTGAGGGTAGTGCAACTTGAGACGGATGCTCGGTGTTAGCTAGGGGAAGAAAGTTAGGAGCGATTGGGTATGAGGTGTTTTGGGGGTGAATGTAGTTGTGACTGGGTGTTCTGGGGTGGTGTAGACATGTAAAAAGAATAGATGCAAATAGGCTTGTAAGGAGAGAGTCTCATGTTGTGAAAAGGGTTGGTAATAAATACCACGTAGAAGGAGTGTTGATTATGAGAATGAGCGTTTGGGAGAAAAGGAGCGCAACAAGGAGTAAATGGAAGCAGTTTATGAGCGGGTGTTTTGGGGGCCCTCGTGGTTAAACCCCGACTGGGCGGGGACTATTTCACACAGCACCCCATGGTTATGAATGGCCAATTTGGGGTGAAAAAAAGTTCATAAGAGGACATAAAGGGTTAGGAGTGGACTCTTTAGTGTAGTTGATGCGCACCCACCTCATTTTTTTTTATAAATATTATTATTTTTTTCTCCCTTCAATGGAGTCTTTCAGTTGTGGACCAAACATCACCATAACATGTCTGGAAGTGTCGGGGGCGTCCTTGGAATATCCCCCTTAAGGAAAACAGTAACTTTTTTTTTAGAATTTTATTTTTAAAAAAAGAAAGAAAATATGTAAAAAAATAGATAACTTACAAAATTAAACGAAAACTTTTCGATAACTAGATATTAATTTTTTTTTTAAACATAAATTAATATAATTATATCGGGAATGATAATAAATATAAGACACATAAGTGGTCAAAATAATGAAAAGCTCATTTAATTGACGTTTCGGGCTGGGTGGCCCATCATCAGAAATTATAGAGAAATATGAGGGGATACATAATCAACTAATTAATTTAACCAATTAAATGATTTAAAAAAAGGTGGTATAAATTACTTAGGTGGAAACTAAGAGTTTAAAACAAACTTAAAACAATATATAAGAGAAAAACAGTTAAATTTAAGTGAAAAAATTTAGATTCGAAATAAAGTACGACAAAAATGGGTTCATCTAAAGAATGGGCTATCGATTCGGGTGGCTTTCACGGTCGGCTGCCTTATGGTGTAGATATCCGTAGTTCGAATCCCACGTTAAATTGTAGCGTCCCAGTGAGAAATAAAGTCATTACTAAAAGGATAGATTGGTATTAAAACCTCGAACAAATTATATAATATATAATTAATCATTCTGTAAAAGGAAAATTCTAACCGTGAATACAGAAAACTTTTTTTTTATGGGTGACTTTTATGATTTGCGAAAAATATAATCTGCGATATTGGCCGAGAGGTAATCCAAAATAACATAACATAAAATTAAGGATGTAATGAGAAATATAAAATAGACTAATTGCTAAACACCAAAAATTTAAACGCAAGAAATTTTGATATATTTTCAAAGTTTACAAATTAATAACTTAACAAAAAGAAAGAAAGAGAAAGGGGATATAGGGGAAGGAGGAGATGAAGAAGAATACAGAAGAAAAGAAGATTTTACCACTATTATAATAATTCAATCAATTAATATCTCAAGAAAATAAATGAGAATAAGAAATAAATGAATAAGAACGATAGGAAGAGCTGAAGAAGACGGAGATGGTGAAAAAAAAGAAGATGAATCTACCACTACTCCAATAAGTTAATAAATAGATAATCTAAGAAGAAAACGAAAATGGGGAGAAGGCGAAGAATCTACCCCTAGCCCAATGAGTTAATAAATTACTAAACTAAAAATAAGAAGGAAGAAGAAGACGAAGAAGAAAACAACTAAGACCAGCAAAACCCCTACACTCCACTCATGGTCAGCTCGATTAGTAAAGATCAAGAGAAGAGAAAGAAGAAGAGAAGAATAAGAATAAGGCAGAGATTAAGAAGAAAGCGCCGATGAAGAAAAATAAGAAGACGGATATGACTAAAAAGAAGAAGGTGCAAATGAATAAATGAAGACCGAGATGAATAAGAAGAAGGCAGAGATGACGAAGAACAAGGCGGAGTTGAAGAAGAAGAAGGCTCAGATCAAAAGAAAGCGTTGATGAAGAAAAGTAAGAAGACAGATATAAATATGAAGGAGCAGGGTGAAGAAGAAGAATAAGGCAAAGATGATGATGAAGAAGGGCGAAGAGAAGAAAAGATTCCAAATGGAAAGTCGGAGATAAAGAAGGAGGAGAAGAAAGCGGAGATGAAGAAGAAGGCTGAGATGAATAAGAAGAACAAGAATCCAAGGATTATGAAGAATAACGGGAAGAAAAATAGGAAATCGGAGATGAAGAAGAAGGTGGAAATGAAGAAACAGAAATGAATAAGAATAAGAAAAAGGTTGAGATGATGTTGAAGAAGGGCCAGGAGAAGAGATTCTAAATGGAACATCCGATTGGGTCTCCTTTGGCGTCTGTCTCCGAGCGAGGAAATTCCGCTTATTGCTCATCCCCAAGAGGTCAGCACTGACACTCCAAAAGGTCAGCGCTGGCACTCCAAAAGGTCAGCACTGGTACTCCAAAAGGTCAACACTGGCACTCCTTCTTGATATATTTCGTGATGAAGTCCAGGTAATTACCCACCCGGGTATACACGCCGGGGTATCCAGGTCTACCACAACCCTGGCCCCATGAAACGATACCTGTGGGCGAAGAAATAAAAGAGTAGTTGTAAGGGTATATAATCCAACCAAGGTAGTGCAAAAAAAGAAAGAATGAGTAGAAAGTAAAGGAAATTTTGAAAGCTATCAGCTGATCATGTTTGCATAGCAACTTCCTTTACTTAGAGTGTTGGGGTTGGGATGTTGCGATCAACTGATTCAGAAACAAGTTCGTGCAAAGCGCAAATGAATACAAAATTACTGAGGCCATTTTATTAAAGAAAGTTTAACATCCTCTTTGACCTATTGTTGGGTCTAGTCAGGCTTGAAAAAGAGTCGGCGATTTCAAATATGTGCATAATATGGCCCTGGAGAGAGCCCCCGTTTCTCTTAAAGCACTGAGGATGGGGGGCACGACGCTCTTTCATGTTTCAGTTACACCATACACTCCACTTGTGGGGTTCAGAGCCAATTAGGGTTGAACCTAAATTGGACTGTACTGAAGGGGAAGGAGAAGAAAAAGAGGAGAGAGCGAAGAAGAGGAAGAAGTAGGAGGAGGGGGAGAATAAGAGGAAGAAAGAAAAGAAGTGAAGAAGACGTATGAGAAAGTAAAAGTAGGAATACAAGAAGAAGGAGAAGAAGGATGAAGGCAAGAAGAAATGATAGGAGAAGGTAGAATTATAGATACAAGAAGAGAAAGAAGGATGAAGGCAAAAAGAAAGAAAGGAGAGAAGAAGAAAAAGGATAAGGTAGAAGTATGAATACAAGAAGGCGAAGAAAGATGAAAGTAAGGAGAAAGAAAGAAGAAAAAAGAAAGAGATGAGGAGAAGAATCTACCATCACGATATAGTCGAAATGGAAAATCCGATTATTTTTTAATTAATTAAATAACAGATCATCGAGTTTGCCATTTGTACCGTGTGTTTGTTGTGTCTGCACCGTGTGTTTGTTACGTGAAGCCAGGGATGTAGTTTGTGTCTCAGTGAAACTCAAGTAAACTATCGAAACGCTAAGAATTTTAATGGTGATTAATAAACACGATACTTAACTTGGAAAGGAGTGCGATAACAGAAGCGAAAAAATTATAAATAAAGCAATAATAATAAAAAGTTAAAATATATATAATGATAAAAGCATAGAGTCAAAATGAGCCCTTGAAAATCATCAAGTCATATCCTCTTGCCTGTGTGTAACGGGAGCGTTCACCCCTTCTACGAGAGATTCGTGATTATTGCAATTTGCATCTGGGGATTGGGGGTGGGGGGGGAGGACTAAGGGGGTGAGGGCGAGGGAGGGCATTTTGTAGTCTTTGCCCATTAAGAGCCAGAAACCAAGAGAAGATTCGGATTGCAAAGGTGAGAGCCGCTGCTTCATGAAAGTCGACAACATTACAGACGGCTCACTTCGCCCATGTTCATTAATTCTAAAGGAACCATTCACAAACTTGTGTTGAAGGTATGTCGAGAACATGCTGAAGGCTTGTTGAGCACATGTTGAAGGCATGCCCAGGGCATGTCCATAACATGTCGAGAGTATGTCTAGGACATGTTGAAGGCATGTTGAGGACATGTCTAGAGCATGTTGAAGGCATGTCGAGAGCATGTCTAGGACATGTTGAAGGCATGTCGAGGACATGTCTAGAACATGTTAAAGGTATGTCGAGGGGATGTTAAAGGCATGTCGACGGTATGTTAAAGGCATGTTGAGGGCTAGTCAAGGGCAGGTCAAGGGTTCACCAAAATGTTTGTCCTCACCTGCCAATTCGTAATGAAGCTGTCCCCTGGGTCCGC
This sequence comes from Ceratothoa steindachneri, assembly GCA_963969495.1. Lineage (NCBI taxonomy): Eukaryota > Metazoa > Arthropoda > Malacostraca > Isopoda > Cymothoidae > Ceratothoa > Ceratothoa steindachneri. The sequence continues at coordinate 53,760,455 of OZ018336.1, forward strand.
GAATTTCTATCATTAGGGGACCTCCGCTGTCGCCCTGATTAAAGTAAAAAAAAAGAAAAAAATAGTGATACGAGACAACGCGGTTTTTCATTTTTATCGAAAATGTACTTAAAAATGTACGTGGTGCACAAAGTTGATCTGGGATATTTATTCAGGTTGTTATGGTCCGCTCCTGCGTTTCTTTTACTCTTGCTGTTTTGTATTCTCCAGGTTATTTTATCCTTGATATTTTCATTCTCTCGGTTCTTTTACCTTTCATCTTTTTTATTCTCCCGGTTCTTTTATCTTTCATCTTTTTCATTCTCCCGGTTCTTTACGTTGATTCACATATTTTTTTCTTCTCTCTTTTATTGAAGAAACATGCCCCCAATGATTAACGTGTGTCTCCTGCTCTTTTTCATCATTTACAACTTACCTTTTTCATCCTTCTCCACTCTGTCACACTCATAATGGGTGTGTATATTCAAATTTTTCAACTTTACATCTTTACATTCAATATAAACTTATATCATCCATGTTCACTACTCCAGTCTAGTTCTCATTGATGCCATTCCCACAACACAGGTTTCAACCTCACTCGTCCACTCCACTACTTCGACTTAACGATTGAAGCGGGATCCTTCTAAACCCCCTAAGTCAAGCGCCCCCGAGAAATTTGATCCCAGAGGGACTCGTAGCTAGTGCGAAGAGGGCCAACTATATAAGCTCTACTTACTTGATCTTGGTCTTTTTTTTAAACTCAAGGATAGCCGAGTGGGCTGAGCGTCCTATTCACGGATCTCAGCGACCTCTGTAAATTCGCATCTCGTCACTAACGACGATTTCCCGATGCTCTTGTTTTCCAGAGGAACCCTTTTCTTTCCCCTATCCTCTCCCTTTCCCCTACCCCTCTACTTCCCCCCTCCCCTCTCCTTTCTCCCCCTCCCCTCTCCTTTCTCCCCCCCTCCCCGATTTAAACTCACTTGGCAGGCGTCGATCTTCCCTTGGTCGTAACCAGCGCAGAACATGTCGTCCGTGATCTCCTCCGGCTTGTATTTCTTCTCTTTGCACTCCTGGTTACTTATCATCGGCACTTTGACCACCCTGGGTAGGTCACTGGACACCCCGTATTCTTTGGTTCTGCCCCACCCCACTACTGTGCCAAACATACCCACGTAATCGGCGCCTGAAGAAGGAAGGGGGTGGGGGGTTAGGTTTACGGAGATTCTCTTCACCACTCCACTAGGAACAGTCACACCTTTCCTCCGAATAGTGGGCGCCTTTCTCGGGTCCTAACCCTTTCCTAGATTTGTCCTGCCTTCATACTGAAGGGAGAAGTGCGCTCCCTCATAGCTCTTAAGTATCTTATATAGCCTAGGTGGTCTATTAGACATTTTCACTTCTCCTAATGTTAACAATTTACAAACCACCTTTTAAAAACTTTTTGGCTTGGATTCCCTCCTTGGTTTTCCACTTTTTTGTATGATAAAGTCTCTTAGGTTTCAAATAAATTGGCTAATTGAGCTACTTATTTTTTATATATCTCCATTTCCCCCAACTTCACCACATTCTCTATAAATCATGGTTGAGATGAACTATTTGATTTTCCCTTTAAAGAAAACAAGAACCTCACATTTGGTCTACATTGAGAAATGGACCTATAATTGACCCGAGTGTCCTAAGTTTGACCTTTGAAATTTTCAAGTTCTATATATGAATATGTTCATGATGTTGAAACATGTCCTTTCGGTCATCCTGAACAAGTTTGACGAGATTTGTATTCTAATGATTATTTTGTCACTACAAAAGCCTCTTCTATTAATCCGCTATCTCCATCTAGTGTCTGGTTTTCACCTCCAACTACATCATTCTCAATACGATCAATCTTAGTTCTTCACCTGGGGTCGGAAGGCAGAGTGGCCGGACAAATTTATTGAGTTTGGCGGCGTCTTTTAGAACGATAATGCCAATGTCATTCTTGAAGCCTCTTCGGTCGAATTTAGGGTGAATGTACCAACTCTTGATCCCAAAGGTCTGTTGCGTGTCCTTTGAAGTTCGGCGGTGGTATTTTCCTAGATGGACAATCACTTTGCCCTTGTTTACTCTGAAAGAAAATCGCAACTGAGAGAAAAAAACTCCTGAACTGTTAGGGTCCACTTAAGCTGACAGGCCTGACAAACTCCGGCGACCGGGCGCCTATCTCACAAATCCAGCACTTCGTTTATCGTGAGGTTTGGTCTCATAAAGATCCATCTACACTTTAGTTCACCTATATTATTTCATGTCTATTTCCACTACCTCACCCTTTGATACTTGTATACATACTAGGAATTCTGCCTTTGATACGCGATTCAAAGTACGTACCTGTAGATACAATGTGCTGCAGTAACTAGGTATCTGTCATTGATGAGCGATGCGCCACAATACAGTTTTCCTCTGTAGGTCAAAAAAGCTGTCCATGGAAACTCGAATTTTTCAGTGACCTTTCCTCCAAGCACTCTGTTCTCGCGGTTTGGGAGTCCACATGCTGTGTAAGGTGAAATAGATCAGGGAGAGAAAAGTGTAAGTGAAGGTGATATTTAATTAGCAATGTATTTTGCCGAGAAATACGGAGTGGGCGGAGGCATGCGTTTCGAAATGCCAGATGTCAGCTAACGACATAACCCAACTATTTTGTGATCTCCTTTGTTCAGATTTGGTAACCTTTTAGAAAACAAGAAGATTTTTTTAAAAATAAGGATTGAATAAAAATAATGAAAAAATCTTAAGAGCCATTTAATCAGCAATGTATATTGCCGATAAATACTAAGTGGGCGGAGTGATCTTTCCTGTATTGCCAGATGTCATCGAGCGACATAAGCCAACTATTTCGGTAATTTTGGATCACCTTTCTTTCTGATTTAGTAACCTTTAAAAAAATTAGAATATTTATTTTGATAATACTTCAGATTTGGGGCGCATGGTAGGTGGGGCTGTTAGTAGGCTACAATTTTGGGCTACAATATATCTCTTATGACGTCAGACGATAGCTTTTTCGTTCTCTAGTTGTGCTTCTTCGTTTTTCGAATTCGGGTTTATTTTGCATGACCGCGAAAAACTTTTAGATTATTTAGGGGCGCATAAACTAATCAAGAAACCTATAAAAGTAAGTATTGTTTATCATTAGTTTAGGTTTTTCTGCCAGTAAAAAGCTGTTGGGGGAAATCACTGTGGGAGGACCACCCTGCGATGATCCTGAGTTTCAATCAATTGGGGGGTTCTGGGGGCGCAGCCCCCCAGTATATACTCATATTCCCAAAAATATAACGCCGTAATTGTTCACATCTGACGCTACCGTCTGACGTCATAAGACATATATTGTAGCCCAAAATTGTAGCCTATAAACAGCGCCACCTACCGTGCGCCCCGAAACTGAACTGCTACCTTTTTTTCAAATAAGGATTAAATAAAAACACTTAAATTACCTTAAGAGTCATTTAATAGAAAAAAATATTAAAACGTTTAAGTAGATCTAAGACCTAAACGAAATAACGGTTGTCTCATTCCATACAAAGTGATGCACTACATCATTCTAACGATATTAGTAAACATGCTTCACATTTTAATTTTCTTCCTAGGTTGCCCTTTCCTTGTTTAAATGTAGTCGTCAGCCTAAATAATTAACTGCGTGTTTTTGTTTAAATTTAGATCCAACTCTCGGTCCCCACATTTTGGAAGACAACTTTGAAATAATCTGAAAATCACTTTTTTCCTGTCAAAATTTAATGTTTGCTTCAGTCTCAAGGAAATCTATCAGATGAGAATTAATTTTTTTTATGAGTAGTGGTCGGATTCACGAGGAAAAATCGAAAGTACCAAATCTCACAATTTCATTAAAATTTGTTTGCCCAACTTCCGATACGTTTAGACAACAACGAGTGAGAATTGTGCCACCTAAAGGCACTTATTAATATTTTTATAATCTACAAAACAGTCCGAAGTCAACCTGCCGCCAGATCTTCACCTTCTGCCAAAAAATGCTCGATTTCTTTTCTTGCTGCTTTTCCTGCTAAAACAGCGCTTTCCTCCTTACTTTTTCTCTTTCTTTCTGCTATCCTTTTTTTTTCATTCCTTTCTGAAGCTCTTAATTGTCTATTATGCTCTAGAATATCAGGACCTCGAATTTGTTAATAATTAAATTTGTTACCGAGGAATGCATTACCCCATGTGAAATCAAACACCACATGGAAGCTATTTACACCAATTTTTTTTCGTTCTCACACACTGTAAAAATAGTATCCACCATCGTTTCTTATGAGTAGAACGGAACTTTAGAGAAGCTGAACATCAAGGACCCCCAACTACTGCTTTAACATGGGATTATTATATAGAGCACCAAATCTTAGTAAGGAAGTTTTGTGTCCTCTGTAGCAGGAGATAGAACGTGCAGGTAGAATTAAACATGTGTATATAATGGGTGTTTTTAATTATAGAAATATAGACTGGGAAGCTATTGCAGGCGATCATGGGGCTGAGAAATCTTTGACTATGGTACAGGATAATTTTCTTAGACAGGTTATAAAGCGACCCACTAAGGGTGATAATATGTTAGATTTAGTTCTAACAAATAGGGAAGAGGGTATTAGCAATATCGAGAATGGGGTAAATAGGACCATTGCGAAATTAGATTTAAGTTAAAATGAAACAGGGTTCTCAGTAGAATAAATAAAGTTAAAATCCTAGAGTTTAGATTGGTCTTAAGAGGAACCAGGAGACTGTTGTTTGGGAACTAACGTTTGAGATCAGGTCAGTAAATATGATGTCAACGAGAGCAGTCGAGGGGAAAGATAACCCTCAGGTAGAGAGGAATAGTCTAGATCAGGAATATAAGACAATGATTAAGCAGTTAATTGCCGGGCAGAATATGAATATTCCATAAAATTAAACATTACATCGGCATTAAAAGAGGTATTTATAGGAGAAAAAAAATGGTGAACTAACTCGGGACATTAGAAAGTTAATTAGGGTAGCAAAGAGAAATTGTGAAACTAATTTGGAAAGTTAGACAAAGGAAGATCCCAAAGGTTTCTGACAAGTATAGCACAATTAAAACTACAATCGGAGAATTAGTAAGTGATAGTGATAGAATGGCGAGATGTTAAATAATTATTTTCTTTCAGTATTTATACTCCAAGATAATCTAATTGTACCTGAGGGAAACTTTATCTTCAGGATAATGAGTAAGAGAAATAAGAGGACATTTTAATTACTAGGAAGTTTACGAAAAAAAAAATCGATAGAATTATATTCATTAAATCGCAGAGCTACGTCGAAATTTTCCCTAAGATTTTGAAGGAAAATAAATATGTGTTAAGTGAGCCTATAAAGTACACATTGTTTAAAAAATCGTAAAAGACAGTGGAAGAAACCTAATGTAATAATAATGTTTAAGAACGGGGATAGAACAATTATACATAATTACCAGCCAGTGAGTTTGACATTGGTGGTGGGGAAAATAATGTAATCTGTAATAGTGAAATCTATTAGGGATTATTTAGATAGACCTCGTAAGTCGATTAAGTAATCTCAACAGGGCTTTACTAGGGGCAAATCGTGTTTAACTAACTAACTGTCTTTTTAAATAAAGGTGTATGATGCTGCCGATAGAGATGAGAATTACGATATTGTTTACTTGGATTTTAGTGAGGCTTTCAACAGGGTGACACACTTAAGACTTTGGAATAAAGTTAAAGGGCGTGTGGTCGTTGGAAGGCTTTTTGGGTGGATTCAGTCGTGGCTTAGTGAGAGACAGCCAAAAGTTAGTATAAATAGGATTAATTCTGAGTGGGGTAATGTTACCAGTGGGGTCCTTGGGGGTAAATGTTGGGTCCGTTGTTGATTTTGATTTATAGTAATGATCTTGACTTATGTATAAGTAGCAACTTGAGCAAGTTTGCCGATGATACTAAGTTAGGTAGGATTATAAGGTCTGACTCTGATGCTGAGGTATTCCAAAATGAATTGACCATACTATCCCACTGGGCAGAGAAATGGCAAATGGATTTAATATAAGCAGGTGTAGTAGACTTAGTATAGGTAGGTATAATCCACCGAATCATTATAAACTGAATGGGAGAGTTTTAGGAAAGTCAGAATGCGAAAGAGACTTAGGTGTCCTGGTAAGTTCTGACCTCCGGCCTAGAAAGCAGTGCCTAAGTGCTAGGGATAGAGCTAATAATTATTGGGGTTTATTGGGAGGAGTGTCAGTAATAGGAGTTATGATTTCCTTACCAAACTGTACCTTCCACTAGTTAGGCCTCAGCTTGTCTATACGGTGAACTTTTAATCACCAGATTATACGATGGACATTGCTTTGCTTGAGTCTATGAAAAGAAGGATGGACTAAGATGATTCATGGGTTGAGGAGCTTACCTCATAGTAAAAGGCTTAGGAGACTAAATCTACATACGTTAGAAAGGAAAAGAGTCTGAGGGGACTTTATTGAAGTCTTCAAGTGGGTAAGAGGTTATAATTGGGGAGACATAGTTAAGTTTCTTAGTTTTAGTGAACGGGATAGGACACGTAGCATTGGATTTAAGCTTAGGAAAGTTTAGGTTTAGGAAAGAGATCGGGAGAAATTGGTTTACAAATGGATTGGTAGATGAATGGAATCGATTTTCTTGTCATTTGATAGAAGCGTCCTCCCTGCGAAGTTTTAAGAATAGACTGGATAAATTTATAAATGAGGATGCTGCGAGGTGGGACTGAAAGTGGTGATGGGAACAAGAGCTGCTTCGTATAGGTTTTTGATTAGTTCTGTGGCAAACTTCTGTTCTTATGTTCTTATAGCAGCAGAGATTGATATTTCTTAAAAAACAACCCCCCCAAAACCTTCTCCTTCGCAATTTGCCTCATGGATTTCACATGAATAAGGTGATTGCAAGATGGTTTCCAAACCTTCTTCAGCCCAGAACGAATAAAATATTACAGGGAGTTTTAAGATATGGTGGTCCACTGTGATTCTTCACCCTAACCTGTTCCTACACAACAATCTCACAGAAGGCGTGGCTCCACTTAATTGTGGTAGCGGTGGGGTTCCTACAACTTACTCTGTAGAATCAAAGGTTTGCCTCCTTTATCTCCCAGTCCGGGGGAGGCAGAAGTCATCTGCTCGCTGAGAGCAATCAACAACAACAATAACCTTATATCCAGTTATCCCCCCCCCAAGACCCCAGGGTCACCCTTAACCTCGAAGCTGATGGAAACTAATTTTGAAAGGGGGGGGGGGCAGTACGGGTAGTTTGAGGATAGATTTTATAGTAAAAAGCTCACTCGTGATTGGAGAAGATTAAGCTTTCTTAAGACATTATTTTTAAAATACCATAAATAAATGAGGAAATGTAAATATGGGAGTTAGAGCCCCCCATAACAATGCCCCAATTCCCCAGTTCACACTACTGCCATTGTAAAGAGGGTCTTCCTTAATTGGGGGCTTTGAACTATACCTCCCTAAGGCAAATACCAAAATCGAAGTAAATCTTGTTTTCAAAATGTAAACATAACTTGAGAGGCAAAATATTGGGGGGGGAGGGAGTTCTAACGTGCGATCTTCTGATGTCTATGGCGTTCTAAAGGAGTGGAGTCGACTAACTAACTAACCTATATGATCAACGAGGGTTCAAACCTTTATCAAAGGCTCAATGTTCTCAGTCTAAATAAGTTAAGATCCATTTCCTTAAACACCTTAAACCTGTCAATATTTAAAACCCTCAAGTTGAGGTAACCTGAATAAAGGTCAGTATGACAAACGCTGGTCGGCCCGAGGGCACCCAGGAAGTATGTTTGACCCAAACAGCGTTGAAGCCTTCGTCACCCTACGTGTATATAGACACCCAACGGCAGGAGCAGTGTGAAGGCGGGAGAGGAAAGGAAGAAGTGCTGTAATTAATTGGCTATGTGTGTGGTGAGAAGTGTAAGATCTACCCACCCGAATGCATGGGTGAGCACAGCGCGCTATCAAATGGTAGCCAGATCTCCCTGACGTTTGCGTCCGCTCATGCCGGCATTCGGGATCGAACCCGGTACCGCGACGTTGGGAGACCAACGCCATATCCACTCGGCTACCATGAGCTCTAACAATTATAGGTCGTCAATTGGTCATTGAAATGTGGTCGTAACTTTAGAACTGCAAAATTGGCAAAGGTTCGGAGAAATTTAAGATCCTTCCACTTCTTAGTGCACTAATTTGTCTCCTCTGACTCCTTGGGTTCAGGTCCTTTCGAACATTATAATTTTTACTCATTTCACTCCTTTCAGAAAACTCCATTCAAAATATGCACCCCCGGTGATAGATGACCTTTAAGAGAATCCCTAATAAAAACTGCCTTATAGGTATGATTCTAGACACGTACATACATGCATGCTCACCCGCACACCTTTATTACTCTTATTGAGTTGAAAAATCAACTCAGATGGACCTATTCCATTCATTTCTTGCTGTCAGTCAAATGTGAAAGGTTTTACATTTGTGGAATTGATATATCCGTCATTTATACATTCTTCAATTTTTCAGCAGGATTCTTGTCTCTTTTTTTATCCGTTTACAATCATCTTCGATTTCGTTTGTTGAAGTGTAGTGTTTAGGTTGATCAAACGAGTGAAAAAGCAATGAAAGAAGGATTTTTTGATTCGACAGTACTAGTTTCCCGATACGACGGAAATGCCGGGTGCTTGATAATATCTGGCAGCCTCTGGCAACTAAGAGTCTGGTAACCTTTGGCAACTCGCTTCTAGCAACGATTGGTCAACGTTTGGGGGATACGGACCAAGACAATCAACCCTAGAATTACGTGTGCTTTCAGATGTGACATAGATTTCCTTTCTCTGCGCCCTTAACACGCTCTCTCGAAACAAATCTGCCCCCGCCCTTATTGACATCTTTACTTACACTTTTTATTATGCTTTTATGCACTCACATGACCTTGGCGGCTGATGAGGCACACTTTTGAAATCGACAGCCGTCATCTTCACTTTCTCACCTTCTTTTTTGTTCACGTTCCTTGTCTTTCCTTCTATCTGTTATACAATTATCCCTTTCCTTCTCTCTGTTTATGTGATTTTCCCTTTCATTTTCTCTGTTTATGTCATTACCTTTGTTTATGTCATTATCTCTCCCTCTCTCTGTTTCTACAATTATTCCTTTCCTTCTCTCTGTTTATGCCATTCTCCATTTCATTCTCTATATTTATACAATTATTACTTTCATTCTCTTTGTTTTTCAATTATCCCTTTCCTTCTTTCTATTTGCACAATTAACCCCTTCTTTCTCTGTGTTTATACCAGTATCTCCTCATAAAATAGCACGTGAGGTTCGCAATGAATGCAATGTCCCACAGGAAAAATGAAAAGGTTCTTCCAAGTACTTTCGAACTTTATTCAGTTCATTCTCAAGGAAAACTACAACAGAAAATAATATAATAAGGGTATATATATATATATATATATATATATATATATATATATATATATATATATATTCTTAATTTATTGGCGTCCATTCACTGGATACGGGTTCCCTACAAGACATCACTTTCGAACTTATGGTTCGTGGTGGCGGAAAAGAAGGGAAATGGATAGTGAAATATTCTGGCCTCTGTACCGTCCCCCGTCCACACTAAAGTTCCCACCATAACTTCACAGAAAGTAGAATTTAATCGAGAAGAAGAAAGGAAACAGGTTTAAGAAACGAGATGATTATGTAACACTGAAAAAAGAATGAGAAAGGGGCAGAATGAAAGAGCAAGAAATAGAGAAAAGTGTCGATGGGTATTTTATTAAAAAATAAAGAACGAGCTTGTACAAAGATTACAAGCGCTCAAAAGTACAAAAACTGCCCCCTTGGAAAGATCAGCAACCCCAAAGTACCTGTCGATAACTTATATTTACTAGTCTATATTAAGGGCTGCTTTTCTGGGCACGCTGTCACGTTAAGTTAGTTGGGGATATAAATTAGCATGATAATATTTGTGCTTCTTGGGGGTCAACTGCTGCTAAATATGATTAAAAATAAATTTTGTATTGTTATTTGTTTCCTTTTTAGTTGGGTCACGTGACTCTATAAATTATTAAGTCGGTCCGTAAGTCGACGGTCAGACGGTAACCATTTTACTTTCTAAAAAAGCTTTTGGCAATAACATCGTAACTATTCGGCCGATTCTAAAGAAATTTGAAACCCTTTTGTTGCTTTACATTCTGTTTCGAATGTTATAATTACCAAGGTCCTACTAAGTTTAGTTCGATATTTATTAAAAGAAAACTAACTATGAGTCGGATTGCTCCACTTGTTGAAAGTTTTGAAGGTAGTAAGGTCATAGGTCAGAATAATTGAGGGCACGCGACTTAGATCTGTTGACCTTTTGTAAATGTCTATCTTATTTGCAATTTATTTTTGCTTTGTTTAAATATATGTTTTATTCAATGATTCATGGCAAGAATAGGTAACCCAACACTTGCCGGAGTCGTTATTCTTGATATGGGTCACTTTTAGAGACTTCTTAATAGGGTCAAATTGTGTTCCCGTCTCTTGACAAGATCCATTCCAGGTTCTTCATCTTCTACAAATTGACATCTCTCGGGCTAGATTATCTTCAGTAGCTTAGGGTATGTTGATCTTTATAACGTTTCGATCCTGAAGCCTTGTCTCTGGTAAAGAAATATAGTTAGGACTAGTATGAAACTTGTACGTATCTCAGACCATGGTCATCGGCCTTTGACTAGTAGCTGTACCTGGGGAGGTAGGACCTCAGACCGTGACCATTGGATGTTAACTGGGAGTTGGACACTTGGATGTCTGACCTTAGACCGTGGTCATCGGCCTTTGACTGGTAGCTGTACCTGTGGAGGTAGGTCCTCAGACCGTAGCCATCGCCTGTTGACTTGGCGCTGTACCCTGAGATGTAGGGCTTTAGACCGTGGTCATTGACTCTGAACATCGGAGATGCATCCTGGAAGGTAGGACGTCAGACCGTGGCCCTTGGCTGTGAACCTGGGAGGAAAAACCTCCAATCGTGGCTATTGACTGTAGATAGAAAGGTATTTTTAAAGAATTTATTAAAAATACCATCATTTTTATGCTCGAGTGTCTGTTCAAAAGGCGTATCAACGGTCTTTCAAACTTGTCAAATGCTCAGAATATAGATTCTGAATAATGTGGTTCTCATAGCATCCTTTCGCCTCATTCATCCAGAACAGGAAGACCTGAGATACGATCTTGATCAAAGCAAAACACATCTTAACTGCGTCAGTGCAACGATTTAAAAAAAAAAAAGAAGTTTCTAAGCATAGAATTTTTTTATGAATTGATTCGCAAGTAAAGAGTGGAAACAAAGTACATAGACAAAATACCCTATTGTACGTCTTTTATATGTCTAGTACATGGCTATACAGACAAGTAATAAGGTATATTCCTAATGAACTTGGCGAGGACGCTGTAGTCTATCCCAATTGTCAATTTCTGTTATTCAAAAAAACATTTCGAATTATTAGCTTGCCAAAGTCTTAATTTACAGTTATTCAAGTTCCTAGAATTAGTCTGTTTAAAGTCTTAATTTCCTGTTCGTAATCCAGTTCTGAGTATTAGTCGGCCCAAAGTCTTAATTTACAGTTATTCAAGTTCCTAGAATTAGTCTGTTTAAAGTCTTAATTTCCTGTTCGTAATCCAGTTCTGAGTATTAGTCGGCCCAAAGTCTTAATTTACAGTTATTCAAGTTCCTAGAATTAGTCTGTTTAAAGTCTTAATTTCCTGTTCGTAATCCAGTTCTGAGTATTAGTCGGCCCAAAGTCTTAATTTACAATTCCTACTCCAGCTCTAAGTATTACTCAGTCCAAAGTCTTAATTTACAGTTAATCCAGTTCCAAGTATTAGTCTCTCCAAAGTCTTACTTTCCATTTCCTATTCCATTTCTGAGTATTAGTCTGTCCAAAGTCATATATGCCAGTTTCTATTCTTGTTCTCGATATTAGTCTGTCCAAAGTCTTACTTTCCAGTTCCTATTCCAGTTCTAAGTATTCGTCTGTCCAAAGCCTTAATGTCCAGTTCCTATTCCTGTTCCAGCCCTAAAAATTAGGCAGTCCAAAGTTTAATCTTCCATCTCCTATTCCAGTTTTAGGTATTTGTTTGTCCAAGTCTTACTTTCTGTTTCCAAAGTCTTAATTCTATTTCCGAGTATTAGTCTTTCCAAAGTCTTAGTTTCCATATCCTATTTCAGTTCTGGGTATTAGTCTATCCAAAGTCTTACTTTGCCGTTCCTATTCCAGATCTAAGTATTAGTCATTCAAAGGCTTAATTTCCAGTTCCGAGTATTAGTCTGTCCAAAGTCTTCATTTCTAGTTCCTTTTTCAGTAATGGGTATCAATCTGTCTAAAGTCTAAATTTCCAGTTCCGAGTATTAGTCTCACCAAAAGTCTTGCTTTCCATTTCCTATTTCAGTACTAGGCATTAGTCTGTTCAAAGTATTAATTCCAAATTCCTATTCTATTAGTGGGTATTAGTCTGTCCAAAGTCTTACTTTTCAATTTCGATTCAGGTTCCAAGTATTAGTCTCTCCAAAGTCTTACTTTCCAGTTCGTATTTCAGTTCTGGGTAATAGTCTGGTATTAGGCTGTCCAAAGTTTAAATTTTCAGTTGCAAGTATTAGTCTGTCCAAAGTCTTAGTTTCCAGTTCCTATTTCAGTTCTGGGTATTAGTCTGTCCAAAGTCTTAGTTTCCAATTCCTATTCCAGTTCTCTGTATTATTCTTTCCAAAGTCTTACTATCCAGTTCCTATTCCAGTTCTGGGTATTAGTCTGTCCAATGTCTTACTTTCCAATTCACATTCCAGTTCCAAGTATTAGTCTCTCCAAAGTCTTACTTTCCAGTTCGTATTTCAGTCCAGGGTATTAGTCTGCCCAAAGTCTAAGTTTCCAGTTCCTATTCCAGTTCTCTGTATTATTCTTTCTAAAGCCTTACTTTCCAGTTCGTATTTCAGTTCTGAGTATTAGTCTGTCCAAAGTCTTAGTTTCCAGTTCCTATTCCAGTTCTCTGTATTATTCTTTCCAAAGTCTTAATTTCCAGTTCCCTTTTCAGTTCTTGGTATTAGGCTGTCCAAAGTTTAAATTTTCAGTTACAAGTATTAGTCTGTCCAAAGTCTTAGTTTCCATTTCATATTTCAGTTCTAGGTATTAGTCTGTCCAAAGTCTTAGTTTCCAGTTCCTATTCCAGTTCTCTGTATTATTCTTTCCAAAGTCTTAATTTCCAGTTCCCTTTTCAGTTCTTGGTATTAGGCTGTCCAAAGTTTAAATTTTCAGTTACAAGTATTAGTCTGTCCAAAGTCTTAGTTTCCATTTCATATTTCAGTTCTAGGTATTAGTCTGTCCAAAGTCTTAGTTTTCAATTCCTATTCCAGTTCTCTGTATTATTCTTTCCAAAGTCTTACTTCCCAGTTCGTATTTGAGTTCTGGGTATTAGTTTGTCCAAAGTCTTAGTTTCCAGTTCCTATTTCAGTTCTAGGTATTAGTCTGTCCAAAGTCTTAGTTTCCAGTTCTTATTCCAGTTCTCTGTATTATTCTTTCCAAAGTCTTACTATCCAGTTCGTATTTGAGTTCTGGGTATTAGTCTGTCCAAATTCTTAGTTTCCTGTTCCTATTCCAGTTCTGGGTATTAGTCTGTCCAATGTCTTACTTTCCAATTTATATTCCAGTTCCAAGTATTAGTCTCTCCAAAGTCTTACTTTCCAGTTCGTATTTCAGTCCTGGGTATTAGTCTGCCCAAAGTCTTAGTTTCCAGTTCCTATTCCAGTTCTCTGCATTATTCTTTCCAAAGTCTTACTTTCCAGTTCGTATTTGAGTTCTGGGTATTAGTCTGTACAAAGTCTTAGTTTCCAGTTCCTATTCTAGTTATCTGTATTATTCTTTCCAAAGTCTTACTTTCCAGTTCCCTTTTCAGTTCTTGGTATTAGGCTGTCCGAAGTTTAAATTTTAGGTTACAATTATTAGTATGTCTAAAGTCTTAGTTTCCAGTTCCTATTTCAGTTCTAGGTATTAGTCTGTACAAAGTCTTAGTTTCCAGTTCCTATTACAGTTCTGGGTATTAGTCTGTCCAATGTCTTACTTTCCAATTCCTATTCCAGTTCCAAGTATGTGTCTCCCCAAAGTCTTACTTTCCATTTCGTATTTCAGTTCTGGGTATTAGTCTGGCTAAAGCCTTACTATCCAGTTCCTTTTCCATTTGTGGGTATTATTCTTTCCAAAGTCTTAAAAACCAGTTCCTATTTACAGTTATTCCAGTTCCAAGTATTAATGTGTCCAAAGTATTATTTTCCAGTTCCTATTTCAGTTGTGGTCATTAGTTTTTTCAAATTCTAAATTTCCAATTCCTACTGCAGTCTTGTGTATTAGTCAGTCCAAAGTCTTAATTTAAAGTTATTCCAGTTTCGAGTATTAGTCTGTCTAAAGTCTAATATCCAGTTCCTATTCCAGTTCTGGGTATTAATCTGTCGAGTCTTAATTGCCAGTTACTTTTACATTTTTTGGTATTAGTCTGTCCAAAGTCTTACTTTGCAGTTCTTCTTTCAATTTTGAGTATTAGTCTGTCCAAAGTCTTAATTTCCAGTTCCGAGTATTAGTCTGCTCAAAGTTTTACTTTCGACTTTCGAGTTCCTATTTCAGTTTGGTGTATTAGTGTGTCTAAAGTCTTACTTTTCTGTTACTTTTCTACTTTCCGGTATTAATCTGTCCAAAGTCTTACTTTCCAGTTCCTATTCAGTTCTGGTCATTTGTCTGTCTAAACTCTTACTTTCCAATTCCTATTCTAGTTATGTGTACTTTTTCTCTTCCAAGTATTACTTTCCAGTTCCTATTCCATTTATGGGTATTAGTATGTCCAAATTCCTACTTTCCAGTTCCGAGTATTATTGTGCCCAAGATCTTATTTTCTAGTTCCTATTCTACTTCCAAGTATTTGTCTGTCCAAATTCCTACTATCCAGTTCTAATTCCAGTTCTGAGTATTAATCTGTCCAAATTCTTACTTTCCACTTCCTATTCCATTCCTGGGTATTAGTCTGTCGAAATTTCTACTTTCCTTCTCCTATTCTAGTCCCAAGTATTGTCTTTCCAAAGTCTTACTTTCTAGTTCCGATATTAGTCTGTCCAAAGTCTTACTATCCAGTTCCTATTCCAGTTCTGTATATTAATCTGTCCAGTCTTACTTACCAGTTCCTATTCCCCTTCTGAGTATTATTCTGTCCAAAGTCTTACTTTAAAATTCCTCTCTCAGTTCTGAGTATTAGTCTGTCCAAAGTCTTAATTTCCACTTCCGAATATTTGTCTGTCCAAAGTCTTACCTACCACTTCCTCTTTCAGTTTTAGGTATTAGTCTGTCCAAAGTCTTAATTTACACTTTCGAGTATTTGTTTGTCCAAAGTCTTAGTTTCCACTTCCAATTCCAGTTCTGGGTTTAGTCTGTCTAAACTCCTACTTTCCATTTACTATTCTAGTTCCTAGTCTTAGTCTTTCCAAAGTCTTACTTTCCAGTTCGCATATTAGTCTGTCCAAAGTCTTACTATCCAGTTCCTATTCCAGTTATAGGTATTAATCTGTCCAGTCTTACTTACCAGTTCCTATTCCATTTCTGGGTATTATTCTGTCCAAAGTCTTACTCTAAAGTTTCTCTCTCAATTCTGAGTATTTGTATGTCCAAAGTCTCTCCAAAGTCTTATTTTTTATTTCCTATTCCAGTACCGAGGATTAGTCTTGCCAAAAGTCTTATTTTAATGTTGTTATTCCAGTTCTGGGAATTAGTCTGTCCAAAGTCTTACTTTCCAGCTCTCAGTTCAGTTCTGGGTATTCCTCTGTCCAAAGTCTCAATATCTTGTTCCTAGTCTAGTTCCAAGGATCAGTTTGTTATAAGTCTTAACCTTCAGTTCTCTTGAGTGTTAGTCAAAGTACTTAGCTGAACTGCTTGATTTACTTGTCTGTCCACAGTATTTGTTTCGAATGTCTTGACCAAATGTTCTTCACACCTTGGATAAAATTTTCCGGACAGTCTACGTTATAATGATGGTTCAAACCTTATCATTTAGTTACCCAATTGCGTCAAACAATTCTTGAACAATGGACAAGTTCTTAATTATGTGCAGGATTGGACAAGTGGTAGTCAGCGTCCGTAATTTAAATTACTGCTTTTCAGTGTCTTATTGCAACCAAACGTAGGTTATCAGCACTCGTCATATTTTATACACAATCTCATTTTAGTCAGGTATCGAAGGCTGCCATATTTTGCTCTAGTAGAATATAGTGACCACTACCAGGCCAATACCACTCAAACATATGACAAACATATGAAGCAAATGGTATCTTATCATGAATCATGTGGGTCGTGTGATGTACAAGGCGTCCGAAATGGATTGCATCATAGGAGACTAACGAATATACGTTTCCCAATGATACGTGAATTTTGTGGACACCCTGTAGTAAATATCGTATGAATGAAAAGTTCCTTCTGTACTAAAGTTAATTGTGAACATGCCTTGGACAGGTTTATTAACTGCGGCGAAGCAAGCAGGTCATGCAAATCTCATGTTGTGTTCATCTTCTGTTCGCAACGAGTCACTGGCTCAATGTAGCCAGCTAGAACCAATGCTAACCAAGGTAATTTAGGTCCCTGAGTTCAAATATGATATAAGTTTACCACCAGGTGGCGCCACCTAGTGGCTAGAGCTGCTTAATCGGTGATTTGTAGAGATATGAAGGTCAAACCAATGTTGCAAGGGATAATTGAGGTTTCTGAGTCCAAATCTGATGATTTTCGCCGCAGGTCCACTAGATCATGTCCTTCTAGTTACACATTAAACGTTGACTCACGTGGGGAAAAAGAGTGTTGACCACATGTTTTAGTCGTGGCATTAGACCTATAATCTGTATCTCGTCAATCTTTTGTTATATCAGCTCTATAACTATGTTGACCGTGCAGAAGATTTACTTATTTGCACCTCGCCATTTACCTCTCCTCTGCTACATAGATGAGCGCCCCCTAAGAAGGTCACCCCGTTCCTTCGCAATGAGCGCCGAGGGACTTGTGTGCAATCCATCTATCCATCTACCCTGTTCCCTAGCTGAGTCTACAGGTCCATAAGACAAGAGATATTGTGTGTAATGCGTGTTTGTGTGAGGTTTTGGCAGTCTATGAGAAGGTGTTTGATTTAGTTGCATTTGGTGCCTGTTGATGTCGGGGCTAGGTTTATTCTGTGTTGGTATTGTCGGAGTATAGTGGAGGTGAGATACGAATGCTGTGTTCTATTTAGTGATTTCTCTGATTAGCTTATTAAGGTGGGCAGTCGTTCAGAATGTTGTTTGGTGATAGTGTGTTCAAGTATCTTTGGGTGAAGGTAGTGTGGATGTATTTGATTAAGTTGGGGCTTTCTTGTGCCTGGATAGTGGAGGCTTTGCTCTCAGATGGCGATTGGGGTGGAGCCGGGTCAAAGCTCTGCTGAAGTGTTGTGTTCCAATCAAGTCTAGGTGAATTTTGATTAGGAGTATTTTTGTTTCAGCATGCAGGTGTGGGTTGGGTGTGCTGCATGTACAGTGTGATTGTTCTGAATGATTTGGAGTTTGTTCGTGGTAGATTTGGCTGTGGCTGGGTGCCATGCTGGTGCTGCGTAATTGAAGGGGGTGCGGATGAATGGCTTGTGAGTGAGAGAGGGGCTCTTTCTCTTGTTCAAATGTAATGTTTGATAGTGCTTTGAGGGTGTTGAATTTTTATGTGGTCTTGTTTGTAATATTTTTAATGTCATTTGAGTGTCTAGTGTAAGTTCTAGAAGAGTGAGGGTTTTGTTTAGTGCAGGTATTGTCCATTTCGTCTGATTTGGAGGGGGGAAGCGATTCGTGGTAGTCAGGTGTGAAAAGCGTTACTCTTGATTTGTTGGCTGAGGCGGTCATGGGGGTTTGTGTGACTTGGGTTCTATTGTGTATATATGTTGTTGTAGTGCCCTGCTTGCTGTTGTGATGGAGGGGTGTTGTGCAGTAAGATCTTGTCTAGGTAGATGTTGATTAATGAGGTTTGTGGTTGTGGATGTCATGTGTGAATAGGTTGAAGAGTAAGGGTGGGAGAATGGCCCCATGGGATGCCAATGTAGAGTGGTCGGGTGTGTGATTTAAGAGTTTGATGGGTCACTTTGGCCAGTCTGCCAAGGGTGAAGTTTATTATCCATTTTTGGTCGTTGTTGGTATTTAGGATTTTGTGTGCTAGAGTGTGTTTTGATATTGTGTTGAAGGCTTTGTTTATGTCTAGTGCAACAAGGATTGCACATGATACGTGGTTGAAACCATCGATTATGTGTTGTGTGAGAGTTTGGTGAGGAAGGTCGTGATTGAGTGTGCTTTCCTGAAACCGTGTTGTGTTTGAGACTGAGGTATATTTGTGCTGATTCTTTGGTGTATTAGATTTTCAAGGGGTTTTGGTAAAGTGCACAGATGTAAAATTGGGCGGTAAGAGTTGGTTTGCGTTAAGGGTTTTGTCTGGTTTGAGTATGGGTATGATCTGGGTCAGTTTCCAGAGGGGATTGTGTTCGTGAGCCGGGAGTGATTGAAAATTTCTGGGATGACTAAGATTGCTGTGGGCCTAGGTACTGAAGTTTAATGTTTGATATCTTGTCTGGCCCATATGATTTATAGTTTTTAAGGGATTTGGTTGTTTTTGGACGTTTTCTTTGTTAAAGGGGGTGTTTGGTCTTTGGATATGTGTGTGCTGTTGATTTTTTGTCCATGTGTCTGTTTATTATGTGCGTTGAAAGGAAACTAATGTTCGAATAATGTTTTATTACAATGTTACAGTGTTGTCTAGGTGTTATCTAGTTGTTTCTGGGCCAGAAGGAAATAAGAAAGGTAGTAATGGTAGGCCGACGACTTTACCAGGAGCCAGAAGTAGTTTTTAGTAGCTCACCATATTCTCCACAGTTGCATGTATCGGATTGATCATCAAGAGTAGTGAACGTGGCGGGAATTGAGACGTTCAGGAAGCGCTGGAAGTGAGAAAGCATTATTAGATACTTTATTTGTATATTTTGGAGTAGTTGGGTAACTTTTTTTTTCTTCTTTTGCTTTTAGTAGTTTATTTATTTGTTTAGCGCCTAAAAATGAGTTAATTGGAACTAAGAGCACACGGGAAGGACCGTAACGTGATTTATCTATAAATATATATATATATATATATATATATATATATATATATATATATATATATATATATATATATATATATAATGGTATATGCACAAAAAATGAACGGGATTATATTACTGACGACCATGATTCGGGGAAATGGTAACGGTGGGGAAGACATGATCCATAACTGGAAAAATAAGACACAAGAGATTTCTTTTTATAGAACCAAACAAGGATCAAACATAGATTAAGAATGAAGGAAGAGAAAGAGAGGGATATAGAGTTAGATAGATAGATAGATAGATAGATAGAGAGAGAGAGAGAGAGAGAGAGAGAGAGAGAGAGAGAGAGAGAGAAGAGTGAGAGTAAACAGAATAAAAGGATATAGACTCTTTTACTTTACCAGTTAAAGTGAAAAATGGGTGGGCTTCGAACCTATGCATTGATATAATCATTAATTTTCGGGCAACTGCGCTACCAATAGGCTACCTTACATATTCACTTTCCTTAACGGGTAAATGATTCTATATCATTATATTGAGTTTGATAATCTCTCTCTCTCTCTCTCTCTCTCTCTCTCTCCCTCTCTCTCTCCATATATATATATATATATATATATATATATATATATATATATATATATGCGAGAGAAAAGGATGTTCTGAGAGATGAAAGTAAGTTTGGTGAATGATAAGAGAGATCAGATAAGCGATAAACTTGGCACCAACTCAATCATGTGTGAATTGAGAGTGAAAGTGTGAATCAATGAAAGTGAAAAGAAAAATGAAACAATCGAATTTTTCCATTACCATGGATTCCCTTCGGTTGCTATTTGTTACCGAGTCACAGACTTAGGCGATAGCCTATTTTCATCCCTTTAATTCTATATTGTATAAATTTGACTTAAATTTACTTAAATTTTACATGTATGAAAACGTGTGACCTGAACGAAGATGAGAAATGTCTTTTCTGGCCCGGTCGGTCGAAAGGCGTGTATAGCCTTTACCTTATACACGCCTCTCATCCGTTTGGTCTCTAGCTCCTGGGGAGGGTCTAGAAAATGACGTCACGTAGTTTGTACTCACGTGAGATATTTTCACGTTTTCCCACATGATTTGTGCCACACGCAATGGGAAAATGAAAACAAAAATAGTGTAACAGCATATGTGCTAAGGAAGGATGTCAGAAATCCCGATAACATCGGAGTTAGGAGATCGGCTGTTGGTTGTATCGTAATAATATTATCCGCTTTTCCATTTACGATTCTTACAAATAGATCGATTTATATGAATTTTTTTCGGGAATGTCTTGTTTACCATTGGCGCTAAGGCAATGATGGATTGACTTTCGAGATAAATTGAATAAGAAAAGATGGCCAAAGACATTTTTAATCGAGAAATTTGTGTTAAACGAAATGACATTTTACTGGTTAGAGTAACAGTTAAGGGAATCACAGACATGCAGGAAAGAGTAGACAAATATTAAAGTATGGAGTTTTTAAACTAATCCTGACCTTTCATTAACGTGGAAATAATCACTTTCAAGGAATTTCCTCTCTATT
This sequence comes from Ceratothoa steindachneri, assembly GCA_963969495.1. Classification (NCBI taxonomy): domain Eukaryota; kingdom Metazoa; phylum Arthropoda; class Malacostraca; order Isopoda; family Cymothoidae; genus Ceratothoa; species Ceratothoa steindachneri. The sequence goes on from OZ018336.1 coordinate 53,781,170, forward strand.
TGGCAAAGATGTATTTTTCTTTTACCTGCGGGTAATTTAGACATCCTTTGTATCACGCATTTTTGTTTAGTTGTTTTGGTCACTGAGGAATAAGTACGAACTTGAAACTTTTGTGTGTGATAGGAGATTAGAGAGAACCTTGAGGACTACTAGGTAGAAGTGCAGGAGTGAGAGCATGCTCAAGTGGATGCTTCCAAAACAGCGATCGAGGCTTAGAAGAAAAGGATCGAACCGAGGAAGATTTGAAAGACATTTGTTTCATTCAGATCCTATCAAAGCTTTATAAAATACTTCTTCTACCGGCACACGCTGATAGATAGTCATAGTTCGAGGAAGAAAGAGAGAGTAACAAAGAGTAACAAGGAGTAACAAGTCAAGAAGGTGCCCTAGAAAACCTTACGGTCCATTCAATGAGGGTACCTTTGGACGAGCAGTCGAGTGGGCACATCTCTGCTCAAATGCTTTACGTCCTTTCACGGCCATTTTTTAAGACCCTGTCTAGTCTTGACTTGAACTGGTCAACAGATTTACTGTTAACAACTTCAACTAACGCAGATACTGTACGTGAAAAATTTTCCACACAAATCGCGGTTGTAACGCTTCAATTCAAGTTTAAAGCCGTGATTTCTTGTTCTGCTGTCAACAAGTATGAAAATATCCATGTAGTCAACATTGTCAAACCCTCGAAGTATTTTGAAAACCTCGATGAGCTGACCACGCAGTCTACGGGTTTCCAACGAGAACAGATCTTATTCCCTCAATCTATCTTCATAACATTTATGTCTGATAGAGGGAATCAGTTTGGTTGCCCTGGCTTGTACGCGTTCCAATCTCGCGATGTCCTTCCGAAATGAAGGACTCCAAAATCGTACGGCATACTCCAGGTGCGGTCAGACAAGTGAGTTGTACAAACACAGTAAAATCTCCTTGTTACGATATCCAAACTGGCGTTTTATGTAGCCTAGCATCCCTTGGGCCTTTTTCTCCTCCTCAATACATTGTTTCGAGAACTTGAGCTCACTAGTGATTGTTGCACCCAAGTCCTTCTCAGTGTCACTCGATTCAAGAGCAGTGCCCTTCAGGATATACTAAGATTGGGGGTTTCGGTCGCCGATATGCATCACTTTGTATTTGTTCACGTTAAAAGGCATTTGCCACGTGTCCGACCACTCCCCAATCTTCCCAAGATCTTCCTGCAGGTGGGCAGTATTTCCATCCTTTACAACGTTCATACCAAGCTTGGTATCGTCGGCAAATTTGGAAATCTTGGCAACCATGTCACCGTCCATGTCGTTGACGTAGATGATGAATAGTAGTGGTCCCAGGACAGAACCTTGAGTCCCTCCGCTAGAAACGGGCACCCACTCAGAAGCCTGTCCATTTACCACCACCCGTTGCCGTCTCCCACTTAGCCAGTTCTCGATCCAGCCGGCTACTTTTCCGTCTATGCCCAGCGCTCGCACTTTCCGGAGAAGGCGGCGGTGTGGTACCTTATCAAAGGCTTTCTGAAAGTCTAAGTAAACCCCATCCACCGCCTTGTCCCGATCGTGCTCACTGAAGACGAAGGGACAGAATTCCACAAGGTTCGTCAGGCATGATCGTTGCCTTCGGAAGCCGTGCTGGGAACTCCTCAGTAGCATTTTGACTCTAAATGCGAAGTCATTTTGTTCACCATGATGCTTTCCATGAGTTTACCGACTATCGAAGTCAGACTGATAGGTCGGTAGTTCGACGGTTGGCTACGGTCTCCTTTCTTGAAGATAGGAGTCACCTCCGCCTCACGCCAGTCTCTAGGAACGCATTCGGTCCGGATTGACATGTTGAAGATTTCGCTCAGGTGTCGTGACACTTGATCGCGCACTTCTTTCAACACCTTAGGTAAAACCCCATCCGAACCAAGTGACTTATTGGTCATTAGGTCAGTGATCTTCTTTTTTATTTCTCCTTCGGTGAAGTCCATATCCTCCAGCTTTCCCCCCGAGTAGGAACTCGTTGACTGGGGAATGGGACCACACTCTTCAGTAAACACTGAAGAGAAGTAGTCGTTGAGGAGGTTAGCATTTTATGCATCTGAGTGCTTAATCTCCCCTCTTCATTCCTCAAAGGGCCAATCGTTTGACGGATTTCTTTACGGCTGTTCACATATCCAAAGAACTCCTTGGGATTCTCTTTACAAAGTTTCGCCACTCGGAGTTCCTCAGACCACTTAGCCGCCCTAATGCTGGACTTCACTCTCTTGGATAGCCTCCGGTATTCGTCATAGTCACCCGAGATCTTCGATTGCCGGTACAAAATTCTCTTCTCCCTAAGCAGTTGGCCGATTTCTCGATTAAACCACTTTGGTTGAACAGAAGACCGACGGGTGGATTTCAAAGGGATGAAATGCGATTGAAGACTCATGAATGTGGTTTTGAAACTATTCTACGAGTCTTCAACAGCATCGCACACTTCTAGCCTCGCGTCAGTCAGTCCAGCACGAAGACCTGCAAAGTCTGCTCTTCTCAAATCAAGTTTCCTCGATTTACTAGTTGCAGGCCCTGCCTTCCGGAGTTGGACTACAAATCTAATTAGTCGGTGGTCACTGCCACCGAGCTCTTCGCCAACAGAGAAATCCTAACAGAGAGGTCAAAACCAAGTCGAGGATATTGTCTCCTCTCGTTGGCTCTCTCACCCATTGAGTCAGGAACTCGTTGTTCGCGAACTTCAGGATTATTGCGTTCTCGCCACAGGGCTCTCTGGTTTCCCAGTCAAATTGTGTGTTTAAATCCCCCATGACGATACACACTCTGTCTTTTACAAGTTCTTCCAACAGCTGGTACAGACTCCTGTCCTCTTCTAAAAGTTAAGTAGGGGGTCTGTATAGCACCAGGGGCCTGTATCTGGCAGGACCTATCTCTAGGTCAACACCTAGAAATTCATTGCCGGATACGATGTTGGAATCCATCGAGTTGTGAGCATCCTTGACATACAACATGACACCGCCACCCTCTCTGTCTGGCTTATCTTTCAGGAAGAGGTGGTAACCGGGAATCAAGAATTCACCTTCAAAATCTGGGCTTGAGGTTTTTATCCACGACTCCGTTATGGCCACCATCTCAGGTTCTTCTGTTGCTACGAGGCCACGAAGTTCAAGAAACTTGTTCCTGATAGATCTCGCATTAAACAGAAGAACTTTGAGGGAGTCCCCAAATGTAGGACTCCCTACGCTCTTCCGTTTCCTGCTTTCTTTCTCTGTGGCGGGCTCACTTTCCTCTTTGTGACCTCAGACAGACAGACAGAGAGAGAGGGGGATTGGGAGAATGATAGATATTTAGAGAGATATAGTTAGAGAGAGAGAGAAAGAGAGACAGAGAGAGAACAAGTTAGAGAGAGAGAAAGTGAGACACAGAGAGAAGGAGTTACAAGGAGTTACAAGGGAAGAGAGTACCCTAGGGGACCTTACGGTCCATTCAAAGAGGGTCTTTTTCAACTAGCAATCGAGTAGGCACATGGCTGCTTAATTGTTTTGCGTCCCTAAATGGCCATTTTTCAAGACTTTGTCTAGTCTTGACTTGAACTGGTCAACAGATTCACTGTTGACAACTTCAACTGGAAGTGCGTCCACTTACCGCAGATACTGTACGTGAAAAAATTTCCACACAGATTGCGGTTGTAACGCTTCAGTTCAAGTTTGAAGCCGTAATTGCGCGTTCTGTTCTCACTCAGTATAAAAATATCCCGGTAGTCAACATTATCGAACCCTCGAAGTATTTTGAAAACTTCGATGAGCTGACCACGCAGTCTACGGGTTTCCAGCGATAACAGATTTAATTCCCTTAGTCTATCCTCATAACTTTTATGTCGGATAGAGGGAATCAGTTTGGTTGCCCTAGCTTGTACGCGTTCCAACCTTGCGATGTCCTTTCGAAACGAAGGACTCCAAAATTGTACGGCATACTCCAGGTGCGGCCGAACGAGGGAGTTGTACAAACAAAGTACTATCTCCTTGTTACGGTATCCAAACTGGCGCTTTATGTAACCTAACATCCTTTGGGCTTTCTTCTCTGCCTCGATGCACTGTTTCGAGAACTTGAGCTCACTAGTGATTGTTGCACCCAAGTCCTTCTCAGTGTCACTCGATTCAAGAGCAGTGCCCTTAAAGATATACTGAGATTGGGGGTTTCTGTGGCCGATATGCATTACTTTGCATTTCCCCACGTTAAAAGGCATTTGCCACGTGTCCGACCACTCCCCAATCTTCCCAAGATCTTCCTGCAGGTGGGCAGTATTTCCATCTTTTACAACGTTTATACCAAGCTTTGTATCGTCGGCAAATTTGGAAATCTTAGCAACCATGTCACCGTCCATGTCATTGACGTAGATGATGAATAGTAGTGGTCCCAGGACAGAACCTTTAGGCAACCCGCTAGTAACGGGCACCCACTCAGAAGCCTGTCCATTCACCACCACCCGTTGCCGTCTCCCACTTATCCAGTTTTCAATCCAGCCGGCTACTTTTCCGTCTATCCCCAGCGCTCACACTTTCCGGAGGAGGCGGCGGTGTGGTACTTTATCAAAGGCTTCTGAAAGTCTAAGTACACCATATCCACCGCCTTGTCCCAATCGTGCTCACTGAACACGAAGTGGAAGAATTCCACAAGGTTCGTCAGGCATGACCGTTGCCTTCGGAAGCCGTGCTGGGAACTCCTCAGTAGCAGCTTTGACTCTAAATACGACATCATTTTGTCCACCATCATGCTTTCCATGAGTTTACCGACTATCGAATTCAGACTGATAGGTCGGTAGTTCGACGGATGGCTACGGTCTCCTTTCTTGAAGATCGGAGTCACCTCCGCCTCACACCAGTCTCTAGGAACGCATTTGGTCCGGATTAACATGTTAAAGATAGCGCACAGATGTCGTGATACTTCATCGCACACTTCCTTCAACACCTTGGATAGAAAGTCCAGGGGACTTATTCGTCTTTAGGTCAGCGATCTTTTTCTTTATTTCTCCTTCGGTGAAGTCCATTGCCTCCAGTTTTTCCCCCGAGTAGGAATCCGTCAGGCGGGGAATGGGACCACACTCTTCAGTAAACACTGAAGAGAAGTAGTCGTTGAGGAGGTTAGCATTTTCTGCATCTGAATACTTTAATGTCCCCTCCTCATTCTTCAAAGGGCCAATCGTTCGACGGATTGGTTTACGGCTGTTCACATATCCAAAAAACTCCTTGGGATTCTCTTTACAGAGTCTCGCCACTCGGAGTTCCTCAGACCGCTTAGCCGCCCTTATGCTGGACTTCACTCTCCTGGCTAGCCTCCGGTATTCGTCAAAGTCACCCGAGATCTTCGATTGCCGATACACATTTCTATTCTCCCTGAGCAGTTAGCCGATTTCTCGATTAAACCACTTTGGTTGAACAGAGGACCGACGGGGGCATTTCAAAGGGATAAAACGCGATTGAAGACTCATGAATGTGCTTTTGAAACTGTTCCAAGAGTCTTCAACAGCCTCGCACTCTTCTAGCCCCGCGTCAGTCAGTCCCGCGCGTAGACATGCAAAGTCTGCTCTTCTCAAATCGAGTTTCCTTGATTTACTAGTTGCAGGCTCTGCCTTGGGGACTTTGACTACAAATCTAATTAGTCGGTGGTCACTGCCACCGAGCTCCTCGCCAACAGAGAGAGAAACACACACACACACACACACACATACAGAGGGATAGAGAAAGTGATAGATATTGAGAGAGAAAGAGAGATAGACAGAGACAGACAGACAGAGGGATAGATACAGACAGAAATAGAGCGACAAAGAGAGAAACAGAGAGAGAGAGAGATAGAGAGGGAGAGAGAGATAAACAAATATACTGAGAGAGAGGCACATAAAGAGAAACAAATAAATAAGGGATAAATAATTTGCTTATTATGTGGACGTTGTTAGATAGGAATGATTGATGAATGGTAAGAAGAGAAAAATGTATTTTGCTCACGTCAGAAATGATGCATTCAATTTCAACCTAAATATTCAAATATGAATCTGTAACATATACAAATCCATGAAATAAAGGAAACGTGTTGGATTTCCGTGATTTAAAAAAATACCCTAAAAGCCAACATGGATTTTCAAAATTGTAAGCTAAATCCAAGAATTATGGAGACATTTGCTGCCAAGAGAGGATCTTGAAGATGGCTACCGGTGTAGAAGACCTGCGACTTCCATCAACTAAGGAAAGTGGGATCAGGTGATATAATTTTGAAGGATCATTTAGACTTGAACAAGGTTTGGGTCTGGTACCAAAACTGTCCCGCGATGATCACCCTGTATCCATACCCAATTTCCTAAGGTAAATTTTAAACAAATTAAATGCTAATCTTGCTGCGTTTTTTTTGGCAACTCGTTGCTGATGATAAGACACGAGTGTAGCAATATAATCCTGACAGTTAAAAATCAAAACAATTGTTACGGAGAGACTCAAATGGCACAGTCGAATGAGACGCAGAAAGATCGACAGCGAAAGTGATTGGGATGCAGGTGTGGTGTGGAGAGACTTTCTTGAAGGTCAAATATGCGACATTACGTTTTTTAAAATGTTACATGATGAAATTATTTTTTTAAAATCCTAAATAGGAAAGTTTCATAACAGTTTTCTTCCATCATGGCAATGTTCCAGGACATTCCTCGATATATGACATCGAAATCGAGAGTATCAATGGAGTTGGATGTCAAACCAACAGCCTTAATTTGACTTGTATCGGAATTTGAAGAAAAGTATCAAAGGGATTCATTGTTAATCAATTGAGAATGTGAAAACAACTGTAAAAATTTAATTTAATTCCAAAGACTGATTTATACACGAAAGTTTCAGAAAGTTAGAAGGTTTGAAAAGTATTTTGAGTTTGATGGAGATTATATAGAAAAATAAACTTTCTATTATTTATATTTTTATTATCATTTGGGAAAGAGACTTTTTGAACACTTTGTGAAAAGGAAACGCACTTAATAGGAAGCAATCAAATCAACTACCACACAGTCTCCAACCAACCACCTCCTCTTCGCTTTCTCTGATGCGAGTCAAGGACGAAATTCGACTGCCCTCCTCCCCTTCCGGTGTAGAGCCAAAAATCCAGGGTCAGAAGAGGGAGATGACAGAAGACGGTAAATTAAAGAATGTCAAAAAAAAAATCAGGAACCAAAAATTGCGACACTGAAAACAAAATACTCAGCTTCAATCTCACACTTCTATATACACACACACCTTGACAGACGGCTTAAGGTGGAGTATGATAGATAAAAAAATATAGGATTTTTTTTAGTTATAAGTATTTAGTTTTTAACATTGCATTAATTTAGGCAACTTTATTATTGTAATTTTCAATTTAAATACTCTCCCCTTCAAGTTCTTTTTCTGTTTTCTTTGGTTTCCATAGTGATGACCAGGCGCCTCAAAACAGCTTGTCGTTAAGGCAGCCGACTCACCTTCCCGCGTCGGATTATGTTCGTTGTTTCGATGTCATTCAGAGCTCCCATATACGAACATTTTATCTGAATTCTTCCATACATCCCTTTACATAACCTCCACATAAAGGAACCTTTCTTTAAACTAACGTGCCCCGAAAGGGGTTAATTAGTGTAGTATAGACAACCATACTGCAAGTAACATCTCGAGGATTGCGTGCTTTCTTGCCCCAGCACCCGTAGATGCATCTGTGGCTATACATCTTCCCCACATTTTCACTTCCTCTATCTTCACCACTTTCTATACATCCAAGTATACATTAAAACTACTCTATACAACTTTGTATACAACCGACGCTTTCTGGAGGAGATTCCTCTCCCCATTCCCACACAAAAATACCCTAAAACCGAAAGTAAAGAAAAACAAAAACTTACGTCAATATCGCCGACTCTTATTAAGGAGTGAGTCGCGGCCCCCCCATAACACAAATAGAAGCCGAATAGGAGGCTGAAAAAGCCCCGGAACTCCATTCTCACTCGGTGAGTCGCGGATCCCGAAACCAACACGAGAAAAACAGAAACGTGAAGTGAACGTCGAAGATCAGGTGAAGACTGAAAGTGAAAGTAAACCAGCCGGATGTAAGCTCCTTTTGGTCTTGGTCTTTGCAGTGGACTCGTTCACCGCGGACTGACGACGAATTCCCCGGTTTCTTCTATTTATACGTTATCGGCAGAGTTCTCCAAGGTGACGCTGTGTACGCGTGTAGGGTCGGGGATATGGCTACATACGTTGAGTGTATGTACGTGTGTAGGGGATATCTTTGAGTCTTGATTTATTTTGTAGCGATTTAGTTTGTAGAGTTTTTTTTAAAGGGTTTTAGGAAAACTTTACTACTTATGGACAGATTCCATTAAAGGAGCGTTGACCCGGTGGAGGGTGCTACCTTTCTACCCCCCCCCCCCCTCCTTTCTCCAAACCAGCCTTTGGCTGGTTCTCTGTTCGTGTGCCCATACCCGTGCCATCACTATGTGAGGGCAGCCCATCAATTTCGCGTACAGCCCCCATCTATGTAAGTCACACCATCCCTCACTTGATTGTGGACGAGACCACCAACCTGGATAATTAAATTAACATAAAGATCAGAGTGACAATCCTCCCTCGTATCGTCGGCGAGAGCCACCGACCAGATAATGAAAGTAACATAAAGATAAAAATTGCAATATACTCCTCGCATCGTGAGCGAGAGCCACGGACGGATGATGAAAATAACACGAAGATCAAAATAGGAATCCTCCCTCGCATCGTGGGCGAGATATACCGACCTGATAATGAAATTAGCATAAAGATCCGCGTGACTCTCACTAGCAATCCCATAGTTACAATAGGATGATCCTCGTTGGTTGGGAAGGTGTTGGGTGGCATGGTGTTTCGATCCAACCAGCAACCATAAAGCCCTTCGTGGTTGGCGTCATGCGTATGTGGCTATTAGTACCCATGGGGGAAGGGCACTGGTACCCATTGGTAGCCAGTAGGCTAGCGAGGGCTCCCTGCCCTCATGTCTGCAGTGGGTGGCTGCCTGCCCCACCCTCACTCCCGGAGGCTGTCCTTCCGAAGAAGTCCCGAAGAGGAAACTCGTAATTTGGGGATCCATCACTAAATTACATCCCCAAAGAGGTCCTCTTTAGATATGGCTTAGAGAAAAGCCTTATAGAAAAGGGTTTAAGGAATAAGGCTTAGAGAACTAGGCTTAGAGAAAAGACTTATAACAAGGCTTAGAGAACTAGGCTTAGAGAAAATACTTAGAGAAAAGCATTAGAGTAGAAGGCTGAGAAAAAAATGCTTAGAGAAAATGACAGGGAAATGGTTTAGAGAAAAGGCTTATAAATAGGCTTAGAAAAAAGGCTTCCAGAAAAGACTTAGTGAAAAGGTTTGGAGAATGCTTAGAGAAAAAGGCTTAGGAAATGCTTATATAAAAGGCTTTGAGAAATGGCTTATAAAAACTTTGAGAAAAGGCTTAGAGAATGCTTAAATAAAAGGTTTAGGGAAAAAGGCTTTTAGAAAAGGCATATATAAAGCTTAGTAAAAGGAAAGGAAAGGCCTCTAAAAAGGATTAGAGAAAGGCTTATATAAAAAGGCCTAGAGAAGAGGACAGGAAATGCCTAACGACAAGGTTTAGAAAAAAATGCTCAGAGAAAAAGGCTTAGAGACTTTATGTTATACCAAAAAGGATTTGGCGGAGATGAATGCGATGCAATACGTCATAACGATTATAGATTTCTTTCATTTTATCCACAATAATTTTTTTAAACAGTTGGAATCTTAGTTTGTGAGTCACCCGACGGATATCCAAGTTGCTTCTAAGATTTGTTTCACATTTCAAAAAACAACCCTCCAGCGCCATTTTTCGTATATCTGAAACTTTTATCAAAGATCTTTCTAAGAGTTCCTAAAAAATAAATATGATTATCGAATGTTTTGCAATTAAAAAAAAAATTACAAATCATAAAGTTCAGAAAATATATTCAAATTAGGGCATGGCTGTATTTGTTTTTTTCGTATATCAAAGCAAATTTCACTGAAAAAAAGAGCTCTGAGTATTGTTTTATTCCGAATATCAAAAGAATTCCGAGAAAACTTTTCTTGCTTTTATGCCTAGAAAATAAGCCTAGATAGGAAAAAACCTACACCAAGAGCAAATTATTCGGAGATATGTACTGGAAACCTTTTAATTTTTTTAGAGCGAGATAAGCCGTTAGCCACAGACAGAGGATCTGCCTGCGAAGTAAGAGGAGTGGCGAAGCCGCCCCTCTTTTTTTATCGTAGTAGTGGCCTGTCACTCACTAGCGAAGATGAACTCCTCTGGGTGGCCATCGAACCCGTGGGTCCTCAGTTGGCTGAGGAAGCCCAGGCGCGACCTGCACTGTTTCCCCGCACGTCCCGCAGATGGTCACGGGGGCAAGTTGTTGCCGCAGCGCTGGTTTGCCTACGCTCGATTCGCAGCTGTTCGTTGTCACGTTTGATGGTTTCGAACCTCTTCACTACCCGGTGGGCTGCACGTTGTCAACCAGGGCGAACCTTCGCGGAGGTCTTCCATGGATTAACGTTAATGTTGGCTTTCTTCATGTTAGGACTTTAAAGTATCCTTCTATCGCTTTTTTTGTCCTCCTCTCGCGCGGCCACCAGTTTGAAGTTCGAAGAATAAGACTCGCCGAGGCAGCCTTGTCTCTGGCACCCGAGCGCGGTGCCCCGCTAATTTAAGTTGATGTTTCATTAGGAGGGCCTCGATGCTGGTGGAATCTGCCTCTTCTAGAACGCTGATATTTGTTCTTCGATCCTCCCAGGAAATGTGTAGGATTCTTTGGAGACATCTTTGTTGGAATTGCTCGAGTTACTTCACATGACACCGGTATGTGGTCCTTGTTTCGTCACTGTATCGTAATGCCGTGAGGACCACAGCATTGTATACCATGAGCTTTGTCTTTGTTTTCAGGCAGCGATTGTCAAAGACTCTTGACTTTAGTTTCTGGAAGGCTGAGAGGTGACTGCCAAGGTACTAGAAGTGTTCCACAGATTCAAGTTGCTCTTCTTCCACGGAAATTAAAGGAGGGTTGTAAGGTCTTGATGGTCTCAGCTAGAATGCGATTTTGGTCTTCTGTGTATTCATCTTCAGAACAACCTTTCTGTAAGCGTTTTTTAATGCACTCACGTCTGCTTGCATCTCGTCGGCAGAGTGTGCGCTAATCGCGCAGTCGTCGGCATACTCGAGTTCAGATAGGCCTAGTTCTCCGACCTTTGTTCTGGCCTTCAGGCGCTGCAGATTGAATAGTCTTCCATACAATCGGTAACATAGCTCCACCGGAGGTGGTAGGTCTCTTTTTGTTAGGTGGACGGCCACAGTCACATATATGTAAAAAAGGCTTGGTGCGATCACACAGCCCGGATGTTAAAAGGTTCTGTCTGACTGCGTTGTATACTACTGACGCTGCTATGTCATTATGGAGGGGTCTCAAGATAATAACGTATTTCGATGGGCACCCATATTTCTGGAGGATTTTTCATAGAGGCTCACGGTTTAGCGAATCAAAGGCTTTTGTAAGATCTATAAAGGTTATAAACAGGTCGCGAGCTTGCTCATAGCATTTCTTCCGGCCCTGATGGGCAGTGAATATCATGACGTTGTTTCATGCGCCGCCCTAAAGCTACGTTGTAACTCAGGAAGATGTTCTTCGACAATTGGGGATAAACGGTGTGCTAAGATGCGCGCCAGAATCTTTCCAGCAGTCGACAGGAGTGATATCCCGTGGTAGTTTCCGCATACCGATCTGTCCGCTTTCTTAAAAATGGTGACAATGGAAGCGTCTCTAAGGTCGGGTGGTATTTGTTCATTAACCCAGATCCGAGTCATGATAAGTTGATGGAGCTTCGTAATTAGTAGTGAATTATCGTGCTTGAATACCTCGGCTGGGGCGCCATCGGGACCACAAGATTTGTTTGATTTTGGTGTTCTGAATCGCGGTGGCCACCTCCACGCGCGTGAGTATTCTTCCAAACTCATCTCTCACTCGAGATTGGGGGGATATCTGCATAAATGGTGTCATCGATATGGGCATCCCTATTGAGAAGCTGCTCAAAGTGCTCCTTCTAGCGTCCTAGGATGGCCTCATCATCCTGGAGGAGTCTCTACCCATCAGCTGATCTTAGTGGGGCCCGGTTTTCTTGTATTTGTCCATAGATTGTCTTTGTCGCATTGTAAAACCTGCGCATGTCCTTTTTACTTATCTATTAAATAGATTTCAGGTAATTCGCGCGATATGGAAAAATATGCTATAAAACTAGCTTTCAATTGATGTATAATTAATTGGTTCTTGTTTAGTAATAAAAAGACTCAGTCGTCTTTGATATTATCCAATGAATCTAGGAATCTCCATTCACCTCTCGGTATAGGGAACAACTTCTTTTGGTATAGTTATTTTTCTTGTGATCTCTTTCTCACTCACACGCGTACACACATACATACATACACAATCCCTAACTTGTCGAAGGAGAAGCACGGGTGTTCGAGTATTACACTAAACTACTCGTAAAAGGAAATATAAAATTGTACACTAATAAAGACTTTAAGATCCACCGGAGGTCAAATCAAGAGAGGAAAGATCAGATTAGACAGAAAGGTGATATAAATCATATAATAAATACGCAATGTTACATCTTTTTAGCAGTTTTATATCTTGTTTATCACTCGTATTATTATCCTTATTAACTATGGTGCTCTTGACTACTCGACAAGCTAAATTATTCCATATCCGGGTAATTTTGTATGGGAAAAAGCTCTACGCAATCGGAGTGATGGATCGTTTGTTAATAAGCTTGAAGCCATTATATCTAGTGGCTGTTCGAGCGCTGTCGTCGAAGACCATACGAGTATTGTTATTTTTTTGGACTCCAAATACTCCATGAGTAAGATATTTTTATATATATTTTCTTGGAAATCGGAGTCACATTTGCCTCCTTAAACTCACTTGGAACTATTTCTGCATTAATTGGTTTGTTAAAAGTGTTATAGAACAGTTTTGATAGTTCAATTTCTAATTCTTTAAGCTGAATTTGAGCTTTTAGCCTTTGTATACTTCCATTTCCTTTATATAGAGATCTCTTTCTTGTTCGGTTGTATTAATATTCGTAAGTCATTATCATATCTTCTCACGCCATTAATTGGTCCACCGATTGGCTGAAGGGTTTGTTTCCAAAAGGTCTTGGTCGGAGCAATTTGCTCACAGAGACCATCCTTGGACTTGAGTTGAGATATCTCTGAGAGCCGGGGGCTTATCCTTTACTACCATTCAGTTGAAAAGTCGTGTAGATATTAATATCCCCCATAAAGGATTAAATGGATAGAGGGGGGCTTGCTTGAAGCACCATCGTGAAGGATCGCTACTGTTTTTCTCAAAATTAATTGCCTTGTGAATTGTAGGTAAATTTACAGTGCATTCAACGGTGAAGACGTCTGCAACATGTCATCAACGTAAATACGAATCGCATTTCAATTCGGGTCTAATAAGTCCATTTTATTCTTCTCATAGGTAATCAATGTCATAGTTTCTTTAACAAATAATGACTGCACTGTGTCTGAAAATGTAGATCTATCCATTTCGAAGGGTAAAAAAAATCGATGAACATAAATTGTCTGCCTTCTTTCACTAACCCCTTAGGCCTCCATATCAAGACTAGCGAGCCCAAAATTTCCCATGTCATGAATAGCGAACTCATTGTTCTTGACAGAATCCAGAGGTCCCTTCCTCAGTTAAAGACCTATCAAATAATTATTAATTTGTCACCTTTTTGAAAAAAAAACCTGCTACCATATTTGAGTCTCGGCAGTATACCTGTTAAAATAACAGGATTACTTCTATCTTTAAATTTCCTTAGTAGTTCTTTGTACAGCACGAGAGACGTTTAGACCTAGCGGAAACCATATTATTAGCTTTAGAATGTAATATGAATGCGGTAATTCTTAGTGGTTCTGGCTACAAAGTTACCAGGCAAATCCGTCAAGTCCTCGACATCACCACTTGAGTAACCGTACCATCATCACCTTGCCGGACACATGCCGCACAATTCCTATAGTTCATAACAACGTGAGCGTGTCAAGCTCTGAAGTGTTAATTACACACTAATTAACACTAAAATCGTATGGATACTTTTTACCTATGAGCTTACTCGTTTTAATCATTCGCCTTTTCTTATTCTCTACTTTATCGCTCATTCTTTCGTTGGATTATACATACTTCCTTTTTCACTCTCACTAAATGATATTATTTTCACTTTAATTTAAAACTCTCACTATGAGATGAAGATGGAAAAAATATCACACTTTTTTAGTCCATTTTTTAGTTGATTCCCCCCCCCCCCACACACACACACATGTGGTCCTGTAATCATACGTATACACGACTGAGCTAAATGTGTTAAAATTGGATGAAGGTCACTGTGTCTGGATGATCCGGGTGGGATTTGCATCCGAAATGGCAAAAAGGGAAAATAAACCCAGTGACCCAGTTCTTATGCGGGATCACCAGTATACACAACAAGCCCGTTTGTCTTAAAAAACCCACATATAAAGGAGTGTGTATGGCGTGGTAATAGAAATTCAAATCAATGTCAGTTAAGACCGTAAATTACCTTACATTACGACTATGTTTTTTTTATAAATTAATCTGTATTTGTTTGCCTCTATTTAAGGAAAATAGGTTAGGTTTAGGGGGTGGTAATTGATTGCTCAAAGCACGGTTACAATCAGTGGCGGATCCAGAATAAAAATTTCGAGGGGCGGGGGGAAAAGGGGCTAACATGAATTGCTCCCGCCGAGTAATCTGAAAAAAAGGAGATGATTGATTATTAATAATGGTTACCTTACACATCATTGATAATAATAAACGATAGCATTTCATAAAGGAGTGAGCACTAACTCTCTCAGACCCGATTTTTTTCCCCACATCAGAAAATTATGATTTGTAGTTTTGGGGACGTCAATTAAGGTATAATACTGAATTTAATAATTATTTTTTAGATTTCCCTGTATTTTAGACATGTATCATATATGATACATTTGATCGCAACGGTTTAAAAACTCTTTTTGGATATATTCTATATTATTACATAATAACTCTTTCTGAATAGCAGAATACAATTATGGTATAAAAAAGAATTGTTCTTGAGGGGAGAGGTTCAGCTCCCTAGCCCTCCCCCTGGATCCGCACCTAATTACAATGATGACACGAGTAAAAATGATTTTTTTTATTAAAAAATAAAACTAATCAACGGTGTCATTATTGCTAAAATAAAATAAGAATAGAAGGGATAGGCAGAGGAAAATAAAGTGGCTGCGTAGAAAGAAGTGAAATACTAAAAAAGGTAAGTAGCATAGCTGGGATAGAATGCCTCGTTCATCCGACAGGGACCAGCAGGGGGTCTAATAAAAATCTGGGAGTCCAGGAACAAGCGGGTGCAAGTATATACGAACCGGAACTTTCCATGGGTATTATTAAAGAAAATTATGAACCATCGGATTAACCAAAAACAAGGGTAATCTCATGAAACATTCGATTAATGAAAAATAAAACAAGGAGAAACTAATGAACATTCAGGTTAACAAAAATAAGATTAACGCATTACGTATCTGGTTAAGCAAAACAAGGCTAAATCACTGCACCTTCGGATTCAGTAAAAAAGCGGTAATCTCATGAACCATCGGATTAACCAAAACAAGGCTAAACCAATACATCACTGGATTAACCAAAGAAAAGGATAAGCTATTGAACCATCGGATTAACCCCCAAAACAACTCACTAAGCATCGGATTAAACTAAACAAGGATAAATTAAAGCACCATTATGTTAAGAAAAACAAGGATAAACTAATGAGCCATCGGATTAACAAAAACAAAGATATATGATAGGTAATGAGCGGGGCTAGTTTTCTCTCTCTCTCTCTCTCTCTCTCTCTCTCTCTCTCTCTCTCTCTCTCTCTCTCTCTCTCTCTCTCTCTCTCTCTGGCTCCTGCGAAGGCAAGAGCCATGCCCCTGCAAGACAGGAAAAACAACAACAAAACAACAACAAAACAAAAACAAATTTGAATCGTCCATTGTTCTGAATCGTCCTGTGGATAATTGGGATAAGGGTTTGATGACGCTCCTGGCCCCTAACCCGGAATCAAAAGAGGGAATGAATAAAAAGAGAAGAAAAAACACCATAAGAAAGGATGTACGTGTGATAATTCGTATCTCATTTCTCCCAAGAATGAGATCGCTTGAGCACCGAGTAATCTCGTCTTTTGACGACTCGAGGCATGTACCTTCAATACATTTTGGCTTTCACGAACTTCAGCGTTTTCTCTACGGACCTTTCAGAGGCAGAGGCAAGCAGAAGGCGGACTGGGATTGTTGCCATAGCGACGGGTTTCGTTCATGCTGCTCTCGGGTGTTCCCACGGAAGGGGGATCGCATTTATAAAGTCTGTCCTCTTTTATACGAACTTGTTTATTATGGTGGGAGAGCAGGAGATTTAGGGTAGACTCAATTGCGGTTTGGCCACCCTTTCGTGTCCCTGTTGTCTCCCGTTTAGTTGCGCTTGGCTCATGACCCCGATAAATGTCATGGTTGCATTAAAATTACGTAAAGGTCAGATGATTCATATTGTTGCCACAATTAGTCGTGTCAGACTTTACTCTAAATTTCGTTCGAAAAAATAAGAGATTGATCATTCACAGAATTGGTTAGCAATCAAATACACTATAAACAAAGAGAGATTTGACAACGATGAAACTTGAAACACTTAATATGAGGTGTTGAAACCGTTGATTTTTTATTACTTTAGCGCAACGATCACCACGGGACCTCACCAGTTTAATACAAAATACTAGTGTTATTTTGTTCCATTCTTGCGTTCCATAAATCCGTCATCTTCGAAGGCTGCTGATCTCGAACTTTGTCTCCAATAATCTACCAGAAGTTCTCAATTGAGTTTAGATCTCGGCTCTGAGCTGGCCACTTCATTACTTCGGTCTCTTATAATTAGAAATAGTATTTTACTCGCTTTGTAGTATGGAATGGCGTATCGTCCTGAATAAATACTGCTGGCTGGTTCAGAGATGCTCGGAGTGAAGGTACAACATGTTGTTCTGCCAGCTTTAAGTACACATTCGCATTTACCATTCCCATTTTTAGCAATAACGAACCAACTTCTTCAGTCAAAGACATCTCCCATACCAAGACACTGCCTCCTCCATTCTTAACAGACTTTTTACCACAATTAGAGTTAATTAAGTATGTCGCCTGCAACGCGTCTAACTAAGCGTCTACCGTCATATCCAACTAAATTAAATTTACTTTCGTCGCTCAAATGAATTCTCTCCCAATCTTCATCCCTCCAAGCAACATGAACTTCAGCATATTCGAGGCTCGCCTTCCGGTTCTTGTTACTGATGATTGGTTTAGTTGATGGAGAACGAGCTTTTAAACCAGATGCATTGAGGCGAGGGGACACGACTCACTTCTTTGCTACTATTGGTCTTAATTTTTTGAGAAATTGCTGCTCCCTTCTTTGAGGGTTCCTTCATAGAGAAGCACATAATAGCTCCATCCTGCCGGGCTCGACCGACTTTTTGCAGGAGATTTAGGAGTTTTGTTTTCATTGTATAACTTCAGAACGTGCGAAATCACGCTCTTGAACCTTCCTACCTCTTTTAAAATGGCGAAAAGAGTCGTTTCAGAAGTCTCCGAGCGAACAATTCTCTGACATAGTTAAGGGGGCACTTTCGCGTGTGGTGGCATATCTGAAGAGTGAATACGAAAACAATGGCGGTTGTTCACTTCTTAACTACTGAGCAAAGTGTTGCCAGATAATTTCAAAAATCTTCTAGAATATTCCTGAAAAAATCGTTCCCTTTGTTTTCTCGGTTATATATATATATATATATATATATATATATATATATATATATATATATATATATATATATACCGTGTCCCCGAAAAAAGTTAACTGTACTTTGAATTAGTATAACTCAAAAACTATTGGAGATCTTTGGGTCCTGCAAAAGGTGTTTTATTTAACAACTATTTATCTTTCGATTCTGGAAATTTCATTAAATTTCCTTTTTGATATTGATACACTAATGGGTTTAGTGGAGGCTATCAAAAATATGTTTGCGCAAGGAAGTAAAATAATGAAACGAAGCCTAGGAATGCTAGGCCACCGCGCACTTTCAAGAGAAGCGTAGGGAGCCTAGGTCTTTGTGCGATTCTTCAAGCAAAGCCTAGGCCATTTTACAGTGGTTTTTCAGCCACGCTGTGTTATGGTTTCGTCATTGTTGCTTACTAGGCAAATCAAAGCGTTTCTGTGTAAAAGTTTACTTCCAGAGAACCTTTTTAATCATGCAGTTAACAAAAGATCAACGAGTATTTGTAGTCACAAACTTTAGTAAGACTGGCAGTATTAAACAAGTATAAAATTCATTTGAACAACGTTTTCCAGCTAGGCACCCACCAAGCAAGCCCACAATTTTAAAGAATGTTCGCAAATATCAACATGTAGGAACATGCTTAAATCTAAATAAAGGTCGTTCGGGTTGTATGAGAACCATAAGAACAACAAAAAATATCGAAAATGTTCAGATGACACTTCTTCAAAATCTACACCAGCTTCTTGAAACTAATTTTCCTCGTCGTAGACAATTTGTCGAATGGCTTCTCTATAAACCTGCTCGTTTCTTGGAAAACATCGTGATTGGTGACGAGGCAGCCTTTTTCACGAATGGAAAGGTAAATAGCCATAACATTCGGCAATATGTGCCGCTGAACAACCACCCCACCATTCAACTTTGACACACGTATTTGTCAGCAGAAAGTCTCTCTGTGGATCGGAATATGCGGGAATGGCTATCTTGTCGGCCCATTGTTTTACGAGAATAACTTGAATGGTGCTGCCTACCTGAGCATGATCAACGAAAGATCTTCCCGGAACTCCGCCAGATTTACGGCAATCAATTCAATAGACTTTGGTGGATTCGGGACGGCGCACCAGCTCATAGACAGCTTGCTGTAAGAACAAAACTAAGAGAAACGTTTGGCAACTGCATTGTCTCGCTAAATCATGCAATTGAATGGCCCCCAAGATCCCTTGACTTTACACCGTGCGATTATTTCTTATGGGCATATCTAAAGAATAAAGTGTATTCTACTTCACCACAAAGCATCAACCAGTTAAGAGAGAGTATCACACGTGAAGTCAATAGAGTTAAGGAAAATCACAAGTTAATCAAAAAAGTTGTTCACTCAATGCGATCAAAGGCGCAAATGTGCTTGGAAAGAAATGGAGGACATGTGGAAGAAAACGGTGCTTAGAAAATTAAAAAATGAATTTGTATTACCCATATGAAGAAGTGTTTTTTGTCAAAAATGGATTTAAAGATATTTGTTGATTTTAAACTTCGATGTTTCATTACTTTACTTCCTTGCGCAAACATATTTTTGATAGCCTCCGCTAAACCCATTAGTGTATCAATATCGTAAAAGGGAATTTAATTAAATTTCCAGAATCGACAGATAAATAGTTGTTAAATTTGCTTTGTTTTGCAGGACTCAAAAATCTCTGATAGGTTTTGAGTTATACTAATTCAAAGTACGGTTAACTTTTTTTCTGAGACATTTTATATATATATATATATATATATATATATATATATATATATATATATATATATATATATATATATATATATATATATATATGTGATAAATGAACAATAACGTTCTAGTAAATGCCCCTCTTCAGGAATGCCACCCATACGAGGAGTGGACAACTATCTATTTTTCTATAAAGAAAAATTTCAAGAAGCCTTTTGTAAGAGATAGCGTTTACTTTAACAGAAAACGAGAATGCGAATGTTCCTGCGGTTCTTCATCTTTCTATTTTTTTGATAATTGAACACCAACATTCGTTAATGCGGCTAGGTAAGGGTAATAATAAGAATTCCTTAATCCGCTAAAAAAGTCTCCTGGAGTTCCTCAACCCTCTTCAGGAGTGCCACCCAGATGAGTGGGCAATCATCCATTTCTCTAAATGGAGGAATGTGTGAACCGAGTGTCTGAAGTGAGGAGGTTTGCTATTGCGTCTCAAAGAAGTAGAATATCGTGAAAAAGTTAATTTATTTTTAATATAATTTTTAAAAAAAGGAAACTTTCATATATTCTGTATTAATTTGACGTAATGCGAAATATTTCGAGCCTTTTTATGATTTAAGGTTCGTGATTTCCAGTCTCAAATTATTTAAATATTTCATATGTGTGGTAGACAGGTTCTTTCAGCGCAAGACTATGCATAAAACCACATGGGTTGGTCAAAGGGAGGGGGGTGCGACGTTAAGCGTATGACTGATCTGTATCTGGTAAGAAAGAATACGTTGTGGGGTGTATTCGATGTGTAGATACAAGGGTGTAGGAAAGGGGTCAAAGAAAAAATAAAGAAAGAGGCGAGTTGCAAACAGCTTCCTGCGTTGCTGGATCACCATTGGCAAGCGGCATATCGACTGCGCCAACCTGAGTCTCAAAGAAGACTCTTTCAAGCTAAACTTTTAAACCTCTGGCTTGCATTTTTGGCATGCTATGGATATGAAGGCTGTGAGTATGGGGATATCATAACACACGACTGCATTGTATATGATAGAGTCGCACGCGATTAAAAATTATTTAAGCTAAAAGTAAGGAGTGCGTTAAGATAAAAGATAGCCGGATTGTTTTGACAGACATGGTGTAAAACAAGATTGTGTGATGTCCTCATGGCAGTCAGTTCTTTCGACTTGAGGAATCACAAATGTCCCGATTTATCCCGTCATCAAGAAGGTGCCACTTGCCTTGGTATTGCACTCTGTGGAGAAAGGTCCTAATAAGGGAAAGACTCAATATTTATTTTAAAGTAATCTGTTAAACTCTAAATATTTCTGCTATATTTTGGAAATGTGTTGGTAAAATAGATTGAAATGTGTTAATGGGTCATTTTTTATTAGGAAAAAGAAGTTTCTTTGTCCTTAGGCAACATACCTGGTGTAAAAAGAGGGGTGTATGGAAATGGTCGAAGAAAAATAGAGAACGAAAGTAGTGTAGGTGAATTGAGAACAGATTCCTGCATCACCAGACCACTGTTTACGAGTGGTGTATCGACTGCGCCTACCTGAGTCTAAAAAAAAGACGCATTCTAACTAAGCTTTTAAACCTTTCGCTTGCACTTCTTGTCACGTTACACAGCCCCCTTGTAGAAGCGAAGCGTCTTTTGAAGAAATGTTATCCAAGGCGTAAGGCTCCGCACTTCTTGGTAAGCTGCACAGGCACGTTAGTGCCCTGATCCTGCCCCCTGTTCCTCAACAAGGACAATTCTCTCTTAGGGAGATTGTAACAGATAGAATACAAGGACCGACCCGGTCGCATCTCTTCCCTTGATCGAACGTTCCGAATCGCCTTTTTCGTTGGAATACTTCAAAATCATACCATTTCCCAAATTCCATTCTTATTGTTATCGAAATACTTCATTCTTCCACAGTTCACATGCTTCGACTTGATTTTTAACCTAAACAAGGTCAACAGATCTAAGTCGCGTGCTCTCAATTATTCTGACTTATGACCTTACTACCTTCAAAACTTTCAAAAGGGGGGCAATCCGACCCATAGTTAGTTTTCTTTTAATAATTTCCGGACTAACCTTGGGGGCACCTTGGCAATTGTATCATTCAAAATAGAATGTAAATCAATATAAGGGTTACAAATTTCGTTAGAATCGACCGAATAGTTATTGCCCCAAAACTCATTAGAAAGTAAAGTGGTTACCATCCGACCGACACACCTACGGACCGACATGGTAACTTATAGACTCAAAGTGGTATTAAAATATTTTGTTTTGTTATGAATTCTTTTGGGGTAATCTTATTAAGCATTTGTATCCACTTTTTACTAGGCTTGAAAATGATGCGGGCCTATCGCCCTTATTGGCTACTAAAGACGACGAATTATGTTTTCGAAGAGGAATTTATGGAAGAAAAATGAAAGTAAATAGTAAGGGGGCCCCAGCAGCCCAGGCGCCTGGGGCCATGAGCTATAACATAAGTCTCCTTCCTTGAATTATACTATGTAGGTCGACGCAAACCTGCTCTACTTAATGAATGTTTGGCTGGTTGGGAGCGATATCGTGGCTATTCTACTAAACCACCCACGCATACATGCAAGTAGATAGACACATAATTGTACACACACCCTCACGCCATATCATCTTCATTCATTGGGTGACCTTCGTGAACACTATGAAGCACCAGCTGAAGTTTTCTTACAAATAAAATACATTTAAAACAATGAGGGAGGAAGCAAGAGTCCTTGACAAACCTCACTGGAAACCGCCCTTTGTAGCCTTGAAAATGCCTTGTTTTCAAGCACAATTTTTAGCGGGCGGGGGGGGAAGGGGATTTTCCCTCCTGCTGATTGCCGTGCTTCAAGGCTTAACCAGCCTGCTTGTGCAAGTATTTCAGCGCATGACAGAAAACTTTCAGGCAATTCTTCAGGATCTACGTTGTCCCTCGCACTTCTTTCCTCACATATTACTCACCATGTATCCTTTTAAGGAGATATTGGGTTAAGTCATAAGTAACTTCAGCTTTGGGGGAGCAAAACGCAACGACGCATTTCGAACTTCCAGTGTTCTAATCTTGGCCGAAAATTACCTGTTAAGAAACAGGATTCTCCGGTCAGGCTTACATCAGCAGTGACAAGTGTGCATCATAATTTAAACTACAATTTTAGGGCCTAAGATGGAGGACCTGAAACTGTATATTCGACATATGATGTTGTGGGAGTTTAAGAATAACAAAAACGCACTGGAAACAGCAAAAAAAAAAATTGTGTGTTTATGGCCAAGGTCTTGTAGGGGTGCGAAGATGTATAAGAGAAAAACTTCTTTCCAAAGCGAGAATATAAATAGCCTATTAAATTAACAAGTCAGAACGGACTTTGCCGTAGCGCAACGGTAGAGTGCTAGCCTCTGGATTCAAAAGACCCGCGATCGATCCCCAAAGTCCACAATTTTTACGGAGAAAACGCCTTATGGACAACTCAAGAAATCGACTCAAGAGAAAACCGCTGTCAAGAAAAACGGAAAGAGAACGACTTCAAGGGCTAACTCATCTCATCCCATCAAAATCGTCAAGAAGCATCAAGAGGTCATCACGTCTTCAGAATTGGAAGGAATCATCACATCGTCGTTAAAGAGGAAGATACATCAAGAAAAAGAAGATCAAGAAATAACCCAACCAACTTAAAGAAGAAAGAATCTCAGCCTACAAGAATAAGAAGAATCAGATAAATGGAGTCAATGTTTGAAGGGGCATTCAGTCTAGAAATAATACATAGATACGAATACAGAAATCTCAAGATGAATGATATTGATAAAATATATAAAGTTATAAGATAGAGCCATCTTCCCCCCCCCCCCCCCACCTAGTCTCATTACTGATCGCCAAGTCAAAAATTGGTTTTCAAAGTTTCGTTCTGGGAATCATTCATTGACAGATGAATCAAACCAAGATGATCATCAGACTTTAATGAAAATGCTTTAAGAGATCTGGTGAAATGCAATTACCACAAAAGTACACTCGAGTTAACACTTGACCTTAATGCATCCCAATCCACAATCTGTCGCCACTTGAGTTATACATAGAGAAATGTATCTCAAAAACACATAAATTACTTATGATTCAACCCAATATTTCCAAGTTAACCATCCGCTCTTTTAGACAACATTGATGAGCGAACTTGTAAATTAAAATGATTTGTGTGTTAGAGATGAGATAGAAAATCGTATAATGTAACAAGATTATATTCGCTGGAGAGATAAGCTGACCCGATTTTTTTTAACTAAATGCTACACAGTCCTGTCCGTATCTAATATATAAATATACAAATATCGATATATTGGTATATTTATATATTAGGGGATATACAGTATGTGGAAAAAGTACTTTTTAAAGAGCTTAAATCAAAGAAGAGAGAATCTTAAGGAATATAATCAGGTAAACACAGGCTAATTGGAGGATATATGGAAAATAGCAGCATTAGTTGTTGATTTTCTTTTATTAAAGCTTTTATTTATATTTTTTTAGTCACATTTAACTCAATATTAAGTGATGGGTTGGGGCCCCATTTCCCGATGCTGCCCAGCATCTTTTGCATGGCCTGAGGGAGTGGACTGGAATGAAGGAATAGGAATGAATAATAAAATAGGAATGATCAAATGTGTATATTAATAAGGATTTAAAGGAGAAACCTCGATTTCCTCCTTGCACAAGGAACAAAGGCATGCGAAAGGATGAAACTGAATATTTCCAATGGGGCGTGACAAGCAATAAACGAGGGAGGAGGAGGAGGAGCAAAAAAAAAAGAAAGAAAAGGAGTGAAGAAGAAAAAAAAGATTTATATATCCGGATGAAAGAGTCATGACGAGTATGACAAGTAATGTCGTAAAAGGAACGAGGACATGACAAGTAATACCATAAAAGGATCGATGATATGACAAGTAATGTCATAAATGATCAAGGATATGACAAACAATGCCATAAATAGATCGAGGATGACATGCTATGCCATAAAAGGATTGAGGAAGACAAGTAATGCCATAAAGGGATCGAGGATATGACAAGTAATTCCATAAAGGGATCGAAGATAACAATTAATGCCATAAAGGCATCAAGTATGACAAAGTAATGTCATAAAAGGATCGAGGATATGACAAGTAATGCCATAAAAGGATCAAGGATGACCAGCAATTCAATAAAAGGATCGATGATGACAAGTAATGACATAAAGGGATCGACGATGATAGCAAATGCCATAAAGGGATCGAGGATGACAACCAATGGCATAAAGGGATTGAGGATGACAAGCAATGTCATAAAGGGGTCGAGGATGACAAGTAAACCATAAAGAGATCGAGGATGCCAAGTAATGCCATAAAGGGATTGAGGAAGACAAACAATGACATAAAAAGATCTAAGATAACAAGCAATGCCATAAAGGGATCGAAGATGACAATCAATGCCATAAAAAGATCGAGGATGACAAACAAAGCCATAAAGGAATCGAGTATGACGAACAATGCCATAAAGGAATCGAGGATGGCAAGCAATGACATAAAGAAATTAAAGATGACAAGTAATGCCATAAATGGATCGAGGATGACAATTAATATCTTAAAGGTGCCGAGTATGACAAGTTGAGCCATAAATTAATCGAGTATGACAAGTAGTGCCACAAGAGAGCCAAGAAACCAAGGGCAGCTCTAACGGGCTTGAGAATGTGAAGGGTGGCAATAAGGTGCTCTCGGATGGCAAGTAAAACATAACAGGATCGACAATACGAATGGCAGCTATGTACATGATTCGATGATGACACGTAATACCAAAATGGGATCGAGGATAACAATGACGGCAACAATGTGCGTGTGGATGGCAAGCAATGCCATAACTGGATTGAGGGTCACATGGAGTGCTACAGCGGACTCGAAGATGCCAACTACTCTATCACGTAATCAAAATGAGGAGGCTGTTATAAAGGGATCGAGGATAACATGTAGTACTAAAACTGTAATGGGGTAATTTTAACTGTTGTGCAACGGTAATGGGGTAACTATAACCGATATGCAACGGTAATTGGGCTAACTATACTAGGTATGCAACGGTAATTGTGTAAAAATAGCCAGTATGCAACGGTAATGGGGTAATTATCATTGGTATACAATGATAATGGAGTAACTATACCAGGTATACAATGGTAATTGGGTAAAATATCCGTATACAACGGTGATTGGATAATTATAATTGGTATGCATGGTGATGAGGTAACTATATCAGGTGTGCAACAGTAATTGGGAAACTAAAATCGGTATATAAGGTAATGTGGTAATCAGAACTGGTATTTAACGGTAATGGGTAAACATAGCCGGTATGCAACGGTAATGGGGTAAGTATTCCCGGTATGCAAAGGTAATGGGATAACTATAACTTATGCATTTTGGGGGATATAAGTTAAAAACTTGCAGATAAGAACACCCAAGCTGTCGCCAGGACCAATAACATGCAATGGGGCAAAATTATACCCCTATTATTTAGGAACCATAATGCTAGATACGGGAAAGGCACTCCAAATCTACAGGGACCAAACGAGATTAAACAACCATTATCATGGCTTTCACTCTAAAGAATATTGAAAGGTCTCTATCTTCTTCGGTGAATGCGTTCGTGACTTACTAAACCGATGCGAGAGCCAATAGCTCGATCGCAAACCGGGCATCTGAAGTTTTAGGTCCACTCTGGGAGTCAAGAGAGGCCTGTGCGTGGAATTGTTTAGCGTGGAAACCTGCAGTGCTCTCAGAGAACCCACGACGATCTTTATCAGAACAGCGGATGTTTCAAGGGTACGAAAGATCGAGACGACTGATCCATTGATCTGATTGTAACCCTCGTCCGCCTTTGTGACCGTTGACCAAATCGAGTAGGTTCGTCCGATCACTCCGCCGTTGGGGATTTTCCCCAGTGGCCATCTAACTAGGCTCGATGTTCGCCTTCTGTTGGCACGTCGACGCGTCGAGTGTTCGTCCGCGAGCCGAACTCTTCCGAGACGCAGCTGGTGTTATGGCTTTGTTTACATCTGGGTTACTCGTTCCTCGACTGCTCTATATTTCTTGGTTTTGAGGAAGGTTTCTGTGTCTCCTATTTCTTTATATTTTATAGATTCTCTTGTGATAGCCACTTCTTCCTCTGTCATAAGTAGTTCTGGGCGTCTAGTCTCTTTGATTATGTGTTTGTGATGGCTCTCTAGATTCTTTTTGGTTGTTTGGTGGTGGTTGCAGTGATAGGTTAGGCACTCTAAAGATAATTAAAGAAGTTACCTCAACGAATAGTTATATATGGTATATCGTTGAGAGTCCATTCTACGACATATATATATATATATATATATATATATATATATATATATATATATATATATATATATATATATATATATACTATTTAAATTTGGTATCAGGTGTGTAAGGTTTAACGCTATATCTTTGCAAACACTGGTCTCAGTCGAGTAAAGCATAGTGTTATTCGTTATAATAATAGAGTATTAGTAGTTCCCATTTGTTTTAACGATTGCTATCCCCTTTTTTGAAACTTAAGAAGCTGGAGTAGCTCAAGGAACTGTTATAATAATTTGTTGTGTTTTTTTTTATTTTAGTGAGTGGTTATTTAGATCGAGAAACCAAGTACGAATCGGTCAGTGCCCATAATTAGGTAGGCTATTTCTATAGAGGCATAATTCTTGTTGCAAGGAATTTTAGTTGGTCGACTAGGTCGCCCCCAAGTGCAAAGATGACTCAGTTCGAAATCTTTAAAGCGCAAGGAGAATCCTTGGGACTTTCCGGAATAGAACTAATTGAGTACGTTCAAGAGGAGCAAAGAACAGAACGAGAAAGAGAAATCCAACGAGAAAAAGAGAAATCCAACGAGAAGAAAGAGAAATCCAAAGAGAAGAAAGAGAAAGAGTAACCCAACGAGAAGAAAGAGAAAGAGAGGAACGGATAAGACAAGCTTAGCTTCACCATCAGATTGAATTAGCTCGTGTTGAAGCAGAGATACAGTCCGCCAGTTCCCGTTCCGAAGCCCCCCCCAATCTCTTACTAAAGCTCCCCAATTTCAAGGATGGAGAGGATTTCGGAGCATTTTTAGCCCACTTCGAAAAGATGCTCGAAATCAATAACATGGATCTGGAGGCTGAAGGTGTAGCCAGACTACTTCCCCTGTTAAATTGTAAATTGCGCGAAATTTTTATATCTTTACCATCTGAGTGTACAATTAACTCCAGCACCTGAAAAGCTGAGTTATTAGCCGCTCATAATATGACTTCCGATTTCTACCGCCAAGAATTTCGAGGAGGTCGTATTAAACCCGGACAGACGTTCCGTCAATTCGGATACATTCTTCAGAGGAATTTTAAATTTTGGTTAGAATCCTCAAAGGTTGATCCGAACTACGAGTCCTTAACAGACTTCGTGTTGCGAGATCAATTTTTGGCGTCTCTCCCGACGGAGATCCACGCGTTTGTCAAGGATCGTCGGTGCCAGACCTTTAAAGAATGTACCGAAGAAGCGGATGTCTATGCCGCAAGCCATAATTTATACCCAAAGGAGAATCGAACTTCTCACCAACCCCCAAACCAGGAAAGAAGGAAGGATTCGCGCCCCTTCCCAGGAAAGCTGACAAAGTTTCCGGGCCCCGTAAAACCCCAAAACTTTTTTCTCCAAAACCAACAACGGGACTCCAAACCTCCCGTTAAGATTTCTCCTCCATCTCTCTTCCCGAAGCGACCAATTATATGCTTCACCTGTGGTGTAGAAAACCACATGAGCTGGAATTGCCCCCCAAATTCTAGGCTTAAAAGCGGACCAGCCCACCAAGTTCATCAGATTAATGCAACCCCGGCTCCCCCGGTGGTGCAGACCCAAGCAGCAACTTCTCACCCTCCGTCAGGCCACCAGGTAAATTTTATTTTTGATAAAAGTTCACCAGGAACTTTGAAATTTGAGGAGGGCAGCGTGAATGGCTGCCGAGTATTGACTCTCGTCAGAAACACAGAATGTACGTGTTTCATCGTGTCCGACGAACTCCTCCCCCTAGTGGACCCTAACGACGAAAAATTTGCGGTGGTACATGACTACCTTGGGCGGGCGAACATATTCCCCGTCGTTAGATGTTACCTTCAGTGTCAATATTATGATAGCTGGGCTGAAGTCATTTCAGCACCCATAAAATTCTGTTCTGTACTTATAGGACAGAGCCCTCAAGTAAGCTCCGACCCTGTGTCCCAGGCCGCCCTTACTCGAGGTCGAGCTAAGAAGGAAGCCCAGGAGTCCGTCCCCCTCAGAACCCCGATACCGTCCGAATTCTCGGAGATCCTTAACCAGGACTTTAGGACGGCACAAAAAGAGTGTGAAGCACTAACACCCTTATGGGATAAAGCCCAAAACCAGGATACGGAGACTGTCCGTGGACCCAAAGTCATCCGGTATCTGGAGGAAGGTGGCTTACTTTATCGATCCGCCGAGGACAGTAATAACGCTGTTACTACTGTCCTATGCCTTCCACGATCCCATGTCTCTATAGTGCTCAAAGTGGCTCATGACAGCATTTTTTCCGGCCATTTTAGTCACACTAAAACGGGCCAGCGCATTTTTAAATATTTTTATTGTCCGGGTGCTGCAGCTGACATCTCAAAGCATTGTCGATCGTGCGATGTGTGCCAAAAGACATCCGCTAAGGGGCGGGTCAAACCTGCTCCCTTACAAAGGGTACCAGTCATTACTGAACCCTTCTCCAGAGTGGCCATCGACCTGGTTGGCCCTATCCACCCCCCTTCGAGCGAAGGGCACAGCTACATTTTCACCTTGGTAGACTTTGCTACCCGTTTTCCCGAGGCTGTCCCCCTTCGCCGAATCGACAGTATTTCTTGCGCCGAGGCCCTCATTTCCATCTTTTCAAGGGTAGGCGTCCCCAAGGAAATACTCTCCGATAGAGGCCGACAATTCACCTCTGAGTTGATGGAGTACGTAGGGAAGCTGCTCATGGTAAAGCCCCCTTTTACCACCCCCTTCCGGCCACAGACAAACGGGATGTGCGAGAAATTAAATGGAAATTTAAAATCCATTATTAAGAAGATCTGTGCCGAGCAGCCCCGCGAATGGCACCGATATCTCCCGGTCTCCCTATTCGCCTATCGGGAAATTCCCCACCGTACATTAGGTTTCGCCCCGTTCGAGCTCCTTTATGGACGTAATGTACGCGGGCCACTCAGTATTTTAAAAGAGTTGTTAATCAAGCCCCAACTGGATCAAGAACTTCAGTCATCTTACGCCTATGTCTTGGACCTACGCCAGAGGCTCGAGAAATGCGCAAACATCGCCTAGAAAAATGCCGATGTCAATTTGGAGAAATACAAAACCTATTTTGATGTCAGGTCCGAAGATCGTAAATTTAAGCACGGTGATGAAGTACTCCTGCTCCTTCCCACAGCCAGTAATAAATTAGTGAGCCAATGGAAAGGTCCGTACTCGGTCCGCGAGGCACGAGGACCGGTAGATTACCTCATTGGTACCCCAGCAGGCGATAAGCTCTATCACGTCAACTTATTGAAAAAGTACCACCGGCGGGCCCATGGAGATACCTTCGTAGCACTGGACGAAACATCGGCGCTTGAAGAGGATTACCCCGCGGATTCCCTTAATGTAACCCAGATAGTGTGCATACAACCTGATGCCGATTACCCTCTTCCTTCCCTACCAGGCGAGCCTTTTGAACCCTCTGACCTGGATATCGACGCGCAGCTGACACCACATCAAAAGAGTCAGCTACAAGATCTATTATGTCAGTTCGACGACGTTATTTCGGAGAAGCCTGGATGCGCTACTAGTTTCGAGCATGATATCAAATTAACAACTTTAGAACCCGTCCGTTCAAAACCCTATCCCATGCCGATTCATTTACGCCAAGCCTTTAACGCCGAAGTTGATAATTTAATTAGCTTAGACATCATAGAACCTTCCACCTCTAGTTACTGTTCCCCAATCGTCATGGTCAAGAAACCTGATGGCTCTTATCGGATGTGCATCGACTTCCGGAAGTTAAATTCGGTAACTGTGTTCGACGCCGAGCCCATCCCGTTGGTAGACCAAAACCTCCACCTTTTGGAAAACACCAAGTTCATCTCCGAACTCAATTTGTGCAAGGCGTATTATCAAATCCCCCTCCGGCCCGAGGTGAAAGCATATACCACCTTTGCAACGGAGAAATGCCTTATGCAATACAAGCGCCTTCCTTTTGGCCTCGTCACTGCTTGTAGCAACTATAACCGTCTCATGAGAAGGTTGTTAGATGGACTTCCAAACGTATCCTTTTACTTTGATAATGTCTACGTCACTACTCGCGAATGGAGTCACCATTTAACCACCCTATTACCCCTCTTCGAGCGACTGCGCGAAAATGGCCTCACCATTGGCCCCAGCAAATGCCATTTTGCCCACGAAACCATCAAATATTTGGGTTTCAAAATAGGACAAAGCCAGTTGGGTCCCCAAGAGGATAAGATTTAGGCAATCACCGACATGCCCCTCCCGATTACAAAGAAGCAATTAAGATCGTTACTAGGATCAGCTTCGTACTATCGGCGATTCGTTCCGAATTTCGCTGCAATTTCGGCGCCCCTCAGCTCCCTTTTAAAAAAGAATTCCCCCGATCGTCTACGTTGGAACGATGTCGCTATTTCCCATTTTAATCAGCTCAAGAGTAAGCTCATTTCTGCCCCCATTTTAAAGTTGCCCAACCCGGAAAAATCCTTTGGGATTAAGACCGACGCGTCCAACGAGGGCATTGGAGGTGTACTCCTTCAATACGAGGATGACGGCACGAGTCATCCAGTTGCATATGCTAGTCGTCAATTATTACCACGCGAAAAGAGATATGCCACTATAGAAAAGGAAGCTCTATCAATTATCTGGGTCATAGACAAATTCAAGATGTACTTGATAGGTAAAGAATTTCAGATAGGAACCGACCACCGTCCGTTAGCCTATATTAGGAATGTGCGACACTCCAACGGCCAAATCATGCGCTGGAGTTTACTCTTGCAAGAGTATCAATTTAAAATAAATTATATAAAAGGTTCCGATAACCAGGTCGCTGACGCACTCAGTAGGAATGCGTTACCGAATAGCGTAGAATAATTGTATTCATAGGATTAGTATCTCCATGTAGGTATATACCGTCTTGTACGACCTAAATTAAGATTCTCTTGTAATATAATTAGTTAATGTATATGTCTGAATTTTGTAACGCTCAATGTCTATTTTTTTGTATGTATATATATATATTTGTACCCATTAATTTACGTATAAATTATTTTGTCCCGTATGTACTAATTTTATATCATTTCATTGTTCCATGCCCTTTTTTTTTTTGATTAAGTTGTATTAAAGGTTATTTTCCCCTGTAATCTAAAGATCAAAATAATCATATGTATTGAGGTAATACTAGTTAGGTGCAGGAAGGTACGGTTGGTACAAGAAAACGAGTTCCCCACAACGGAGCTCTATCGTTGTCCCTTCACTCTTTTTTTTGAAGTGACAACTTCCCCCCGGAATGGAGGGGTGTGATAGAACGGGTTGAGGCAGCGTTAGTTTCAACTCCTATCACATATTATTTAAAACCACGATGCTCCCACGTGCATCTTCGCTTTGAAGCTTGGCGTCTTATCGCAGCCACCGGATGTCAATGTTTAAACAAGGAGGTTATCGTCCCCCCGTTCGCCCCCATACCCCGACCTCGCCAGATTGATTTAGGCTTATGGGCAGATAAGGCATTGTTCCCAGCCTCGGCTGTGCATTCCCTCGAAGTTCCCACTCCATTGTACCCCACGCCAAGGGAGTGTCTCAACTATTTAGATGGAAACTTTACCACTAAGATCAGATTGGAGATCCAGATTTTCGTCGCGAAACATCACCACGACCCTCTCTCCCTTTGTGCGCTAAGGGACCTCGACCTCGAGATTCAACATCACTTGACAAGAAGGAGGACAATATCCCTTGAGTGCCAAAGGTTCGAGCCTTTCGTGACGCCAAGTCCTCAAGGCTTCCCCCTCGTTGTTCAGAAAGAGAACAACGTTAGAACAGCTATTGTTCGTTCGAGCCCCGTTGACAAGAAACGGTTCTCAACCTTCCCCCGTTGTTCGGAAGAGAACAACGTAGAACAGCCATTGTTCTTTTGAGTCCGTTCGCCAAGAAACGGTTATCACCCTTCCCCCTTGTTGTTTAGAGGAGAAAAACATTAGGACAGCCATTGTTCTTGAGCCCGTAAACAAGAGACGGTTCTCCCCCCTTCCCGGTTGTTCAGAAGAGAACAACGTAGAACAGCCATTGTTCTTCAAGCCATTCGTCGAGAAACGGTTTTTATTCCCCAGACGCCACGTCAGGATCATCTTATCCCCCCCCCCTTCGGCTGGAACTCGCCAGCGGACCGAAAATTCCTTCACGTCGCCTTCCACTGCACCACTAGTATAAAATTGCGTAAGCCAAACGTTACCTTGAGTACTTAACCCTTTGGTCAATTCTATCCTGTGCTTTAAATGGTTTAGCGAACCATCCCATCCCTTTAACTCTATATTTGTTTTACCTTTTTAAATCCTTTAATCCTCGGATTAGCTCGAGCCCCCACGACCCTTTCCATTCTCTGTATATGTCAATATTTTCCGTTTTGTGTTTGTTGATAGTTATTATTAATAAAACTCTATTTTATTAAGAATAGCAATATTATTATCCTTGAGCTCAGTTCCACTTCTTAAGCATATCGAAGATACATAATATCGGCCCGCCAGACATTAACGCACTCTAAAGATAATTAAAGAAGTTCCCTCAACGAATAGTTATATATGGTATATCGTCGAGAGTCCATTCTACGACAGTGTCCCTACACCATAGAGCCTGTAAAGTGTGGAACAAACTTGAGACTTTTGCGAGAGGAGGAAAAAAGATCACTAGAAATCCCCCAAGAACACCAAAGAAATAACAGAGGAATATTTAGGAGCGGGAAAACCCGATGGGGGAGAAGAACGGCCTCTAGTGTTTACAGCTTAGATGAGATTGCAGAAAAACTGCAAAAATTAATAATCAAGAACATCTGCAACTTGTAGGAAAAATCGAGAAAGCAAACAGAAGAAGAGTAATAGAGGCGTGAAAGCCTCTCAATAAAGAAGAAACGACGATGAAAAAGACTTCAACAGAATGAACCCATAACATGGCTGGTCATCCAGCTACTATCACTCCATCTTATTCATTCCCCTTCACCACTTTATCCTTACGTAACCTATCCACTCTCCCATTACTAAACACTTTTATTTCTAACTTTTTCAAGACGTAAGATGCTATCTCAGGTAAATGAAGAAAAGTTTCGGGAAATAAGAATATACAAACGCCTTTCTCAAGAAAACTTCTAAGAAGAAATATATGCGCTCCTGGGAATAATTGGAGATTCATCCTGTTCCTCTTGAGCGAAGTATCCTCCCCCCCCAAAGAGGTTGCTCTTCCTTATTCTAAATTCTTGGCTCTTTATTTATACTTTTTACCTCAAACTTACTTCTCACTAGTACTACATAACTTGGCCACCGGCAAGGTCTGAGTTGCAGTTGGTAATAAGGTATAGTGAACCCCTGAAGGAGACCCCCTTAGGGGGCCATCAAAGGGAGGCCATTTCTCGATCACGAGCCAGAACCCAACTGTGGACCGCTGTTAGGGTTGGACCCAGATAGATAGAGTTGACCAAAGAGAGTGCGAAATTTGAAAGGTAGGCGAGATAAAGTTAGGACAGATAGAGGAGCTCCTCCCACTAGTGGAGAGAGGATGGTAAATTCTCCACAGCTGAAGATCGACGGAAGAACCCCTCTTTTCGGAGAAGGGAGGACTCCCAGGGAAGATGGACCCACCAGACTTCAAAATGCTTCACCTTAAATTCATACCTAACGGAAGGAAAAGATGACCACAAGAAGTAGTGCAATGCATATTTACTGATTTGGAAATACCACTAATCAAATGTATTGAGACACCATCTGGATTCACAGTTATTTTCCCAGGAAATAAAGATGTAGAGCAGCTATCATCTTCTGGGAGCATTACGCTAAGAAAGTTGGATTTGGAAGCAAGAGTACTCCCACAAATTACGGCTAACAGAAGTGTCATCTGCCTAAAAATCGAGACCTGGGTAGGAGAGAAAACTCTGCCAAGAAATAAAAGAAGAACTACAGGAGAGGCAGAAATGGTTTAAGATAGCAGAGGTGGTCAAATTTAAAGATCACACTCACATTTTCAAGGTCATTTGCGAATCTACCAAAATAGCTTCAAGGGTCATCGAGCAAGGACTTCTCGCTTTCTTCATGAGAATCCCATCCGCCCACATACAAAGAGACGTCTTCACAAGCATACAGATATGTTTCAGATGTTATGCCATGGAGGAACATACGACTCAAAATTGCCCCCAAAAGACCTAATCATCTGTTCTGAATGTGGAACTAAAGGCCATTCTTGGCGTTACTGCAACAACACAGATAAAAGATGCATTAACTGCCAAGGGGGGGCACAGAACTATGGCCATGATCTGTCCCAGAATAAGAGAAATTATAAAAAGAAAAGAAACAGAGTCAAACAGAAATAATGCTAACCTAAATAAAAACTCATACGCATCGATAGCAAAAAGTGACCAACAAGGACCGGTAACACAAATAAATTTAAATGGTACTCTTAACGTAAAAATACTTACTTGTATATTATATGCCCACGTGATGAACATTGCTAACCCTGGAAGTTACGCAACAACAGTCAACAGCATGTTACAGGAAAACGGGCTCGAACCGATGAAATTCCCCAAAGAAGTCGACTCATCGGCAATTTTCAAAATCAAAGTCACAGAAAAGACAAAACATGAGTTAATCGAAGAGGCGAAAGGAAACCAACAGGCAGCTGAAACAGAACAGGACACAAACAGCGATGACTCAAAGACTGAAAATACCTCCGACGACACAGAGCATGAGTGCACACGGTTTACTCGCAGGAAAGCCCAAAGATTTAACAGATCTAAATCCACAAGCAAAAGGGGTCCATCACCCAGAGATGATTACCAGAAGGACCCTCGAACGCAACAAGCAGAGGGGAAACCCAGGAGAAACAAAATAAGAACTAGAAAAAGAAGAAGAAACACTAATAACTTATCAGATAGGACACACAAAACGGAAAACTAATAAACGAACGGAGATGGGCAATTAGATTATGGATATTAAGGAATTAAAAATACTACAAATTAATACATGCGGATGGAAAGACAAGGAAATTATGTGCGGAAACTTGTTCAGAAAGATTGACCCAGATGTTATACTAGTATTAGAACATGGAGGAAACACAGAAAACGAGAAATTAAAGATATGTTATTAACACAAATCCTCAGGAGAAACACATCACGGAGCGGCAATAGCTGTCAAGCAAGGATTGCAGTACAAAAAAAATACAAGCATTGAAGGATGCATATTTAGCTATAGAAATTAAAATGAAATTATGCCACATCATTGCCGCAACTGGATACCAGCCACCCAGGCGCCCCCAATTACCGGTACAAAACTTTACTAAACTGTTCAACTATAGGATACCGGTCATTTTGATGGGCGATTTAAACGCTCATTGCGGGGCTTCTGGGTACAGAAATACAAACAGAGTCGGAAGACAACTTAACACGCTTATCAATAGACGTATACTGCAAAGACTGGGACCCAATTTCCCTACATACTTACTGAGAGAACACGCAACAAAACCAGATATCTGCCTGGCTAACTTCAATCTGCCCTTTAACTATTTTATGGAACCAGTAGATGTTCCTTGCGACTCTAATGCACATAAACAAGAATTCTATACAAATCCCTTCGAAGAAATGGAAGGCAAACCAGGGAGCGGATTGGGATAAGTACAGAGAATTACTTCAGACGTACGTGCCTAGCCCGCTCGGGAAGGCCACTCTAGAGGAAATCGACGGGGAGTTGGATAGGATCAGAGAAGAAATTAAAAGGGCAGAGAAGGGGCCGTCCCCATTAACTCATTCCAAACCATTAAACAAATTAGGTGGATACCAGAAATGGGGCTTTGAGTGAGGAGATCGGCCGGGCGGCAGAAAATATAAGAAGATTCGGAACATCAAGGGAAGCATACAACGCACTCAGGAGACAGAAAAGAGAACTAATAGAAGTAATTTCTAAAAAAAAACAGAAAGAAAATAGGATCAGTACATCGAGAAAATAGATTTGGAAACATCACTAAGGGAATTTTAGAAACATATCAACAGATTAAGATGTAAAATGAAAATTAAGGATGCAGGGAACAACATTTTAGATGAGGAAGAAATAGAGGCATTATTCAGAGAGCACTGGATAAATGTATTCAAAATTAGCGAAGAAGAGAACGAGAACTATGACATTGAATTCGAACATCAGATTGTGAACGAACTCAATGGGGAGATCGAAAGGACATGTCCCTTCCACTTTGTCGAGGAAAGGAGAAACAACAACGACGGAATAGACGCAATCATTACACCAGAGGAATTAAAAGAAACGATAAAGAGCTTCCTACAGAGAGCCCTAGGCAGATCGGGACTCACCAGATTAAATTACCTTGACCCCCTCCCCCCCCCGAACATACTGGAGGGAATGAGAAACGTCTTCAATGCGTGCTTGAACACGGGATACTTTCTTGACAAACTGAAAGTGGTGAAGATGATATTCATACCCAAGGCAAGAAAACCCCCAGATCAAGTGGGTAACCACCACCCCGTCTCGCTACTAGATTTTATAGGAAAAGTATTGGAAAAAATAATTAATAACAGACTGTCGAAATACCTCGATAATAATAGCCGGGGAAACAGCTGCCAATTTGGCTTCAGGAAAAACAGAAGCACGGAGATAGCCCTAGGAGTAATCCTTGAAAAGATAGCGAAAGCAAAGAGAAAAAAATGAGCGTATACATCGTATGCCGAGACGTGTCCAAGGAATTCGACAAAGTATGGCAGGGCGGATATACAACTCAAGATACTCAGTTTGGGAATGAACAACAAGATCGAAGGAATTTTATGTCATTATGTAATGGAGAGACGTGCTTATGTAGAAATAGGACAAAATCTGCCCCAATGCAGATGTCTGAGTCCTTCTCTCTACTCAATCTACACAGCATATATACCATCACCAAGAAATGAGGGCTACCTGAATATCCAATTTGCCGATGACGTCACCCAGATCATAGTTTGTCAATACAGAAACGGACTAATGCAAGCTAGGATGACTGCTGAAGAGATAAGAAGTATTAATATACGAAGAAAAATGGAAAATTAAAACCAACAGGGATAAATTTAAGATGGTGCCCGTGTACAGGAGGAGCATCTCAGATGTATATGTAGAAGGACAGCGCTACACATACGACGAATAATGCAAGGTGCTAAGACTAACCATTACGAAATCAGGTTATAAGAAGCACGTAATTGGGAGAGTAAATCGGGGGGAAAGCGGCCTGGTATTACTATACAAGTTAATTAACCTAAGCATGAACAACAAGAGGAAAATTTACTATGCCATAGTACAGTCCGGGATTATTTATCCAACCATGGCGATGTACACGATCTTGAGAAGTAACCTACTAATACTACCAAAAGTCTAAAACAATGCCATATTCTTAATAGCAAACAATAGAAGAAGAGAAAGAAGATGACTACGAGGCAAGGGGGTAAAAGATAAAGGCACTTAACAGAATAATTGCAAAAAGAGCAACGAAAGTCATAGAAAAGACACAGAATGGTTGAATTAACCAACCAAATTGCCCAAAGAGAATGATTAAGATCACACAGATTATTCCCAAGTTTCTCAAGGATAGTAGAAGGAGGAGACGAGGAAGAAGAAGAAATATACACCTAGAGAAGGAGAATAATACTCGACCTTATCTAGTTGCCTGATCTCCAGACAACTAGCATCTCTTTGCAAACCACCTACTGCCTTCAGCTTTCATCTTCTATTTTTTTTACTATCACATCCTTACACGGGACTTACAGTAGATACGTGGGAAAGAGGTCATGATAAACTGCAAAGTTATAGTTAGAGACAAGCTACACGTAGTGGTTCGGATTCCACGTTAACTAATTCCTTTTTTTGCCTTCTACTATATTTCTTCCTCTCCCTCTCACTCCTACCCGTCGTACTCACAGTGCCTGGAGCCAACTTTGGCTATAGACAGTGTGAATACAGGGGACTACAAAGGAGACCGGGCCTCGCCCCTCCCCTCCCTCCTTAGCCACTCCACGATGGTCAAGGGGGCGGGTGTGAAGAGCTGTTCTTTGTCTAACACTTCTCTTTTCATTTCATTTCATTTTAGTCCCGGAATCCTTGTACGAAATACATTTGTTATTTATATCTCGCTACCCGGTAAACTGTGAACCAATTATAGAACTTTATAAGACTTCAAAATGATCATCTTTGAGGTTGTTTTGAGTCAGATGCGACACTATAATTTGGTTCCAGCACCACAGGAGTTCGCCGCGAGAACACGGCGTGTGTTAAAATATTATAAATAATACATCTTCCGCACTAATTTTTTTATGTTATTTAAAGTATACAGAGGTTATTTAGATCGTTTGGACGCAGGAACTCCAACTCTTAAATGCGAACAAAATATGCTTGCGTGTGTATGCGCGCGCCACACCTTTATTATGCCCATTATTGGTTGCAGTATAATTTTTTTAAACGCTCCTGGGGGCTTTGTAATATTCTTTAATTTAATACATACCTACAGCTTCGCCTGCGTGCCCACAACACAATATTATTATGCGTTCCGCGTGTAGTAGCTGCAGTTTCTCATCGCGAACTAAGCCTCTTTTTTATGTACATTACTTTGTGTATAGGCACTACACCACTTTTCTACACGAAACGGAGTTAACTTTATATTAGTATATACACGAATTTACAAAATTACTATTATTCTTGGTACCGGACACTGGAATTTTCACTATTTACACTAAAAGAAATAAGCACGGATTCTACATTAGTAAACTTACTTGCACTGGAATTTTGTTTTCCTATAAAAACACTATTATTGCCCGTTTGTTGGTTTCCTTTTACCCAAGTATTGCTCAAAGTAGTCCGGTGCCGAGTCTTGCAGAGCTCGTTGAGAGGAGTAGCTCTGCGATGAAATGATTATACATGGAATTCGATCCAGGGTGTCGGGTGGCAAAGCAGCACATATTCGAGGCTGCTTAGGTGAAGACGGGAGGCTCGCTGGTGGTGGAATTCGCTCCACCCTCTCGGGCGGTAAAGCAGCAAAATTTCACACTTTCGACCACCCCGTAACGGCTACTTGATTGAGGACAGGAAGCTCGATGGTGGTTGAATTTACTCCAGTTTCTCGGTAAGACAGCCAAAAATCCACGATTTTCGCCATCCCGCAACGGAGGCTCGATAGAGTGGGATTACGCCAGCTTGGTAAAGCGAGAAGCTTGTTGCTCGCTCTGCGAATCCATTTGTTCGACGTAGGAGGGTCACCAGTTATAGATGGTAACCCTCTTTATTCGGCGAATGCGTGGCGTGTCTTCAGAGTGATGTGCAGGTAATAACTGCCTCTAACTGCCTTCAGTGACAAAATGCTGCTCTATATACGAGTATACTCGTACTTTTCCTACTAAAACTTAAGTTATTCAAAATGAAACAATCAGCATTAAACAGTTTGTTAATAACAAATTTATGTTTAATTTATTCGCTCACACATAGAGTTAAAAAAATGACCAATCATCTTTTAAGACAAATTTTACGTTTTAAACTTAAGCCCTACAAAAATTGGCCAATCAACATTAACATAGATTTTAAGGAACAATTTACGTTCAAACACTTTCAAACTTAAGTGTTACCAAAATTCATTTTTCATTCAGGACTGCTCGGTGTACCGGCAGAAATTATACCCCTTCCCGCTATTGTAAAGCATTGTGCCCATACAAATATTCGTTTTTGCGAATAGTGAATTTTGTTCTGACATACTTGGAATAGTGATTATAAATTGCTACAAGCGAAAAAGCGGGATATCTCGTTAGGAAAAGGGACCACTGGTTTTTGATCGGAGGAAAGTGGAGTTTGAATCTTCACTCCTTTGCTAGATTAAAAGGACCGGAGCCCCACTAGGCTTATTCGCAAGCCCCAAGGAAAGCCTTAAGGTAGAGTGAGTAAAATACTTGGACTTTGGTTCCTCCCCCTCCTTTTCTCATTCCACTCCTTTTCTCTTTCCCTTTCATTTCTAAATATTTTCCCGGTGCATTCATTAATTCATTCACATTTTCTCAAAACACCCTGTCCCCTTTTCCCTCCAGCTATCTTACAATAGTATGTAGGGGAAATGAGAGAGACCTATCGAATAACTCTCTGGGCCCTCCCGGAGGGCCCCAAACCAGACAGAGGCAAGGTATTTTATAATGTTTTCGGATCCCTGAATATTGCACTCATACGACTTATTGACATTCAAAATGGTTACTCGGCCATTTGCGTGAGGGAAGCTGACTGTGAAGCTTAACATCAAGCAAGGCCGTTGAATGCCGAAAGACCATAAACTTGAAACCGACCACACCGCTACAAATACGATCTCACCGTAGTTTGATCTGCAGGCGCCTCGACTCCTGGGTCGGGTGCCACTCGGCAGACGAGATTATCAAATTAAAAAACTCCACGCATGTGTTTAAGGTTGTTTTTGAGGATACGGATATGGCTAAAAAAAACAAAGGAAAACCGCCTGCTTCTCTTCAACGTAAGAGTCTGCTCAGATCAGATGGAACGTGAGGAGTTTATCGATTCACAAATCTAAAAATATGTTTTCGGTGCTACAAGTACGGTAAACACACCACGTTCACCTGCTCTGAAAAAGACCTTACTTTGTGTTCTATCTGCACCAGTTGCGATCATTTTGGGCGTGACTGCAAAAGTAACTCCCCAAAATGTTTAAAATGCGAAGGCAACCACTCGACTATGTCTATGGTATGTCCGGTTAAAAAACAGGAAATTCAAAAACAAACACAGATAAAATGCGAATCCAGGGAAATAAAAGCCAACTCAACCTATGCAAAAGTAGCCAAAACCGCTATTGCCAAGACTAACAACCAAAATACAT
Source organism: Ceratothoa steindachneri (assembly GCA_963969495.1). Classification (NCBI taxonomy): domain Eukaryota; kingdom Metazoa; phylum Arthropoda; class Malacostraca; order Isopoda; family Cymothoidae; genus Ceratothoa; species Ceratothoa steindachneri. The sequence goes on from OZ018336.1 coordinate 53,822,933, forward strand.
ACCTGCACATCGGAAACAAAAATTCCACCAAAATAATGTGTTCCTTATATTATGCACACATTCCGAACATTATTCGCCCACGTACCTTTGCCATCGAAGTCAACTGCATACTCGTAAAAAACGGAATGCAGGAGATGTGGTTTCCGGACAGCCCGCCTTCGGAGGAATTTTGTCGAATTAGCGTAGCTCCTCATTGCGAAGATTCATGCAAAAAACTTCCCACGCCCCAGAGCACAGTCAATGCACGCGATCCGCGTCTAAATAAACCAAGAAACACGCAAACACCAAAACAAGCGCCCGTAACATTCAGGGAAAATACCATCATTACAAACGACACACAAACGCATACACCCTCCTTGGAAACCGTGCGTCCCATGGAGACCAGGTCTCCACGATCGAAGAAAACTTCAAAAACCACCGCCCAAGGTCAACCTCCTCCTCTTCGCAGGGTAGAGAGCACCAGTTCAAATACCATGAGAGAGGATTCAACCTAAAAATCTTTACCCCAGAATCGGCTCCCTTCCCAAAGGAGCTGGATTCCCGCGAAGTAGCGGAAGGTTTCAAGACTGGAAGGTACAAGTGGGAATGCTCAGACGAGATTCCCGAGCGGCAGGTCGAAGAGGCCCTCGCTCAAAACATGGTGAAATTGACCACTGCCTGCTCTTATACGATCACGGACACGGAATACAGGAAAAAAGGAACTCAGGGAGCGCACCCCGACCAGTACACCACACGGGGCTAAAGTAGAACGCGAATAAACGTCTACTTTAATCTCCCACACTAAAGAACCAACACTACACAAAATGGCAGACAAACTTACAATACTACACATGAACGTCAATGGGTCTGACGGAAAAGGTTCCACCTATGGCAATATGATACGACGGAGTGCCCCTGACCTAATACCCACATCGGAACACGGACTGACTCCACAAAATCACTTAAATTTTTTTCAGTACGACGTCATTAGCAAAAACCACAGTCAAAAACTGTATGACGGATGTGCAATAGCCGTCAAAAAAGGACTAAATTTTAAACCCTTAGGAGACGTAGATGAATCTTGCCTCGCAATTGAAGTGGGTACTGCCCTCGGGGAACTGGTCGTTGCCACGGGGTACCAACCCTCGAAACGTGGCTATGTGCCCATACACAATATCTTGAGGATATTTGACACCCGGAGAAACGTTCCATTCGCTGGCGATCTAAATGCAAGATGTGCAGCGGTAAAATATACCTCCTACGATAATGCAAGTAAAAACATCGAGACACTGCTCGACCAACAATATATGACAAGGTTCGGACTCGATTTCTCGACATTTCTAACTGCGACGACAGCCACAAAACCTGACATAGTTTTTTTCTAGCGTCAGGTTTCCTTTCAACTATTATATTGAACCTGGCAGCATTATTCTGAGCCATCACCAGGCAATTAAAATTACGGTAGCAGTAAACCCCATACAAATTCCAATCCCAGAAAGCAAAAGCTACAAGCAAGCATACTTGGAAAATTACAAAAATTCCCTTTCGAATTACATCCCCAACCCGTTGTATGACTTAAATATAGAAGACATAAATGAGGAGCTGGATAAAATTACCAATTACCTAATAGAAGCCGATTAAAATAGTATTCCCCGTATTAAATATAAAACTCTCCCAGCTCCCCCCCGGGACCCCTCACATGAGATCCCTGGTCTAAGAATATAGACACTTGTAGTAGCGTTGATAGGCTACAACCACAATGCCTACAAAAGACTAATATAAATAAGAGACAAACTACGGACGCTAATCACGGAACAACAAACACTACTATGGGATAGACTTATAGACAGGCTTGACATAGAAAAGGACTCTCACACTTTCTGTCAGACGGTAAAATCTCTAAAAGGAAAACCTCCACGCACAAATTACACGATTAAGCATAACAATACAACACTTACGGAGACGGACGAAATTGAAAAAAACTTTAGAATTTTCTGGTCTTCATTCTTTAAAATTACACCAGAAGAAAATGACAACTACGACTTCGAATTTGAAGAAGCCATAATACAACAACTAAAGACACAAATACATAAAACCTCTCCTCATCATTGTATGTCCCAGGAAAAATTATTGGAGGATAATGGTAGCGAAATCACTGCCCTAGAACTCTCCGTTACTCTGAGATCCTTTCGTCAAAGAGCCCCGGGTCACACGGGACTGACCCGGAAAAATGATATCCAGGCCCTGCCTAACGTTTGGAGTGGCCTACTTAATATCATGAACGCCGCTCTGAACACGGACTATTTTCCCCACCAGTGGAAATTAGCCGATGATTTTCATCCCAAAAGCGAGAAACCCCCGCACTGCCTTGCCAGCTTTCACTCAATATCTCTCTTAGAGTTTGCCGGCAAAGTCTTCAAGAAGATATTGGCTAACAGGGTTAACACTTTTATGGATGAAACCAACTTGAACAACGAGCAGCAACACAGCTTCAGACGGAAAAGAGGGACTGACACGGAACAAGCCGTTGTCACAGAGAAGCTCGCAAAGATCAAAGCAGATAAAAGGCATATCGATCTGAGTAATATGGTAGGTGAAGGGTCGAGTGCACACAAACTCAGCCTCTTATGAGCGTATCCAGATACGTACACACGCACATGGACTCGCACTAGAGTCTCCTTACCCACCCACCCCGCACAATACTTTGATCAGTGACCTTTTTTCTAAGGAATTAGAGTTTACACACATACACACTGGAGCTTTCTAAGGAATTAGCGTCTACACACACACACACATACATATATATACATTAGATTAGGTTCGGAGTATAACAGGTGCCCCCCACCCCCACCCCCACCCCTAGCATTGGTCACTACCAGCCTTGGTCATGTGCAGGTGTTTTCTCGTTTCATTTTGAAAATAATTAGTATGTTTAATGAAACGAATGCTAGAAATCGGAGTATTAATCAAAAAAAATACCTGAAAAAATGGTATATGTGAAGAGGGTGCATCAGTCTGAAGGGATAAACATAAAAATAGACGACATAGAAATGAATCCTAGAAAGCGTTTTATAGCAAAGCTCTGTCTAAACAGGTACGCACACACACACACACACACACACACACACACACACATTGGAGCAAATCATACCTGTCCATTTTCCTTTTGTAACTTGTTTAAAAAAAGTCAAGGTTGTTATAATGTTTTAGTTTACATTCTAATTCAAATATGCAGACATTTTCTACAGATTAATAAATCAAAAAAACATTTACCTAATGCTAATCATATTATATAATGGTACATAATGAATACAGTTGAGTTGATATGCTACACAATTACATATTTTCCAACAATTAATTTTATTGAGTATACAGTATCATTTTTTTTTCTTTACATTCTATTAAAAGTATTCTTTGCAACGATTTCTTCGTTTCTTTGATCATTATATAAATCAAATTACTCAATACAAGATCGATATGATTTACCGTTTGTCATTTGCTGAATGAAATAGACACAAAACAAGCCACACGAGTTTGAAAAGTAACTCTGAACTCTGAATGGATTAATTTTTTACTAAGTTTTTACGAATATAAACATCATTCTGGAACCCTAGACATAGGCTGTCGAAATAATACAAACTTTTTTGTTAACAAACAAAGCGAACCAGGTCGATGGCTGCTGTCCAGATTAATTATATAAGCTGCTGGCAGTTTTAAAGGTTGACATAATTGAGTGTCTCTCACAAAACAGCTATGAAAAACTCGCTTTGTAGTTTCATTTCGATACAATAGTTCTTCTATTTCTACTGCATTCATTTTATTAAGAATAAACTAATACGTTTCTAGACTTATCTATCTCAATAACAGACTGAAATTGCATATATAATAAAGGAAACGGGGTCTATTAATGGAGATCTAAACTGTAACTGTATTGATAATGTACCCTGTTGTATAGGATTGGAGCATTCTCTAAGACAAGTAGTACTCTTGTCCTGATTTAGGTTAATACTGTAAATATTTTTACTTTTATAAATTGTTCATACGCAGGTCCAATACGCTGCCCACATCCAATACACCCTATACCGTTATATAACGAGTCAAAAGCCCTTGGCGCAACTGGATCTGCATCGTCCGAATAGTCTAATTCAAATGGTCTTTCAACTTCATTCCCGTTTATATAGATAGTGATTCGATTCACATTATAAGGTTAAATTCAAATGGTGATGCATCAAAACTACCAGAAAATACAGTATGATCAACCATTCTTATAACTATGCGTGTAGGTATTCGCCCATGAAGATATTATCCACATTCCTCATTGATATTCCACTCACAATGGTAAAATTTCGCATGCGAACTTGTGTGATAGGGTACTTAGCGTTTGATGTAAGCAACCTATTTTCCATCTCTAGATAAGCTGATACTGAAAGACCGACTTTTCTAATGTAAAGAAAACTCTCTAATAATTCTATTTTAGCTTCTAAACCGGTCTGGCTTGTAAATAGTGTAAATGAATGTGGTGCTCTGTATAACTTTATCTTTATTGAGACTCCATTAATTAACAGCTTATGTTGCGAGAAGAAATCGCCGTGTAGTTTTCCATATACATCAATTAGTTTTTTCTGAGATCTTCTATATTTCTTGTCTATATTTTCTTTACTAGATTAATATCATGCAGTGGAAATAAAAGTAGATTTTTCTTCTTCAGTATAGTTCAACAGGGTCTCTAAATATGCACGATAGGGGTAATTATTTCCAATCGAATTTACAGATGTTTCATTTAAATAAATATTAACATTGCTGAACAAAGTGTGAAGAATATTATTTTCAGTAAAAACATTCTCCTCATCTAAATGTTGGCTTCCGTTTGACTTCACAATTCTTGCTTTAATATGAAGATAAACCTCACTAGGGTCTAATAATACTGTCCGTTGGCAGATACATAATATTCAACCGGTGTGAGGTCGGATGCTAAGCGGAGAGTAAGACTGATAGAAGTTTGGGTTGGTGGAACAGTAAACAAATCGAGTTCTGTCTTCGAACAGATATCACTTGGTAGATGAAGAGCATTCATTTTACAAGTGTAAGATTTACAGCCGTGGACATCTTTATGACAACATCTATGAAATGTCTGATGGTTTATATTATGAGAAAATAAACATCCCCATCCTCTTCATCATCTATTTTCAACTTTCTTCTATTCTTCAACTTCTTATTCATCCATTTTCGCTAATTTATTACACCTATTTTTCTGATTTCCTCTCATTATCCCTCTCAGATTTTAACTTTCTTCTAATATACTGTCTGGTATCTTTAGTGATATTATTTTTTATCCTTCCCAGCTGGTCTCTCAGAACTTGCTTCGCACTCTTCCCATGCACAATATCCTGAACAGTATCGAAACCAGCTGAAATAGCCTTCTTTCCTAGATAACGAGCATCACTCTTTAGATATGGTGTTGCATTTCTGAACAGGGAAGAGAAGAGGGATCCAAGACCATGTCCTCTTTGGGCTCTTAACCCTTTAAACACGCGTGGTCCATTCAATATTTTTAATTATTGTTTAATTTTACTCCTAATGTGTAGTTTTATCATCAAATGACCAACAAAGAATGGAACTTTTTCCCCTTTAACCGTTTTTATATAAATATAAATTGATCTCAAGGCCCCAGAGCTTAGATTCAGATAGTGTGGATTATCAAAAGTTATATTGAATAAACCATCATTGAAAGGAAGATAAATAATTCTCATCAGCCTCTACTGTGTCCCGCCTACTAACTGATAGTCTACAAGGTTAGAGTAAATGTAACATGATCTAGGATGAGATATAAGAGCAGTAAAATCTATATTGAACCCTATACAATGATTTAATTTTGGGATGTCATCTCTGATAGATCTTTTCATTATAGTGGAAAATTCTTTTGACAGATGAATTAATAGATTTCCTTTCCTTTTTACATTGAGCAATGACCTTGTAGTGAGCATTAACATATAATCAATAGACATTTTCCGTTGCTCTCTGTCAGATTGGAACATTAAATCTTGAGATGATAATTTCTGTTTCATTTTCAGATTCATTTTCTCTATGAGTGCTTTTTCATTTTTGTAATATCCAGCGTCTATCCATATCTCATCATAAGCATAGTCAATTAACTTCCGCGATTTTCCGAAAGACTGTGAATGCGTGTGTAGACTTAGTAACATTATAGATATTCCCTGTAAATTGAAACTCACGAAAGACCTACTTCCTGCTGCCTGTGGTTTGTTATCATGGATTTGTGCAACTCGATTCTATAGTCAGAGATGCTATTTTGAGGGTAAACATCCAGGGAGGATGACGAAGGAAGGGTGACATAAAAACTCTCTGGTTCCATCTTCACAACTGATATAAAACCCAGGTATGTAAGAGTATGCAGGTGAAGGGATAGAAAGGGTGTGTGGATAGACAGCGGAAAGTAGACCAGTGGTGAAAAGAGAAAGAAGTGTGGTAGGGTGCAAAGTGATGCTAGAGCCTGGTGATCAGGCCTATCACTTTAAAAAAAATTTATGTTTTGTAGTTCCGTTGTTGTTTATCATTTCGTTTTTATATATATATATATATATATATATATATATATATATATATATATATATATATATATATATATATATAATATATATATATAATTTGACGTTCAAGCCATTTGTCTTCAAATTAGCTAATGTATTTGGTTATGCTGTGCGCGTTTGCTGTTGTTTTGGTAATTCATAAATTATAACTTGCTATGTTTGTTTAGTGTCTTTGTTTTTTCATAAATTTGTAGTGTGTGTAGTTTGTGTATTTTGTTTCTTCTTGTAGTCTTGAATGGTGTGTTTCATCTTCTTAGGTAGTTTTCCTTCTTCTGTAGGTTTGTCTCAATCGGTGGGTTTTGTCGATATGGGGGAATTTTTGTCAGAATCGGTTTGGTTTCTTAGTTTGGTCAATTCGTCTTGGTTTTTATTTTTGGGGGCAAAAAACCTTCCACATATCCCACCTTTATATAATTTTAGGAATGTATTTGCTCAAGATTTGGGGGGTGATATCACATGCCTTGATATATGATTAAACGATTCTGGGTACCCTCGCCATTTTACTAAATATAGCTTGTTTTTTTCCATGCCCTTTCGCTTTAACTATCCTCTCCACTTCTTACGGGAGTCAAATTTTACTTTCTGTAGTTTTTCTTCATAAACCCCACCTTCGATATGTTCTCCATTTAAATATTCAATATAATACAGGGGTAATACATTAGATTTCGTACCCTTTTTTAAATTTACTGGAAACGCGTCAGATTCGAACATAATCACCGATCTTATATAGAAACACCTCTTTTTTTTACCTTCAGCTCTCTGCTTTGGTATAGCAACATCGTATATAACTTTGAACGGTGTGTTCCCAATCATTCTATGTCTAGAATTATTATAAGCCTTTGCAAAATCATCTAATACGTCGATGTATTTCCAGGTATTATTAAAAGTAAAGTATATGAAAAGTCTTTCTTTTATTATTCTTTGTACACGCTCTACAAAACTAGCTTTCTTCAGAGAGTGAACATGATAAATTCCGAAATTAAATTCGCTTCATCTTATTTTCTTTAAACTCTCCTCCATCATCAGAACATATATAACCTGGAATCCATCCGGATTCTTCCATGAGATTTCTTACAGCATTTGACACTACCTAGTCCGTCTTCTGCTTTACAGGAATTAACCAGAGATATCTAGAATATACATCAATTACAAAGAGTATGTAGTGTACACCATAATTAAAACTTTCATATTTGGACATCACAGTTAAATCTAGTCGCCAAATCTCGTTAGAGCCTTGCGCTTTTAAGTGTTTGGCCTTGAATCTTTTTGAACGGGTTTGTGTAATGTATAGCTATCCAAACATGAGAGGAAGCTTTCCACATCAGATCTTTTAGCGATCTTTTTTACAGATTGATATAGTCGATTAACCTCACCAAAAGATGTTGGTAGACTCGGGGATGTATATAAGCGTAACAATCGACGGTTCATTTCTAACTGAATATCTGACTAGCTTACACTCTTATATAACTAATCGGGAAATCGGTATTCCATATGTAACGGGTAAAAATGATCAATGTTTATTTTTAATCCAACCTTATATTTTTTTCAAATTAATATCAGAAGTTTTTTTATATGATCCAGTATTTTAATAAACATATTTGTTAAAAAAATGTGCTCTGATAAAATATTATTTCTATCTTGGGTAAACTTAAACTTTCTTCTTGCAAGTATTGATGACGCAGGCTGGTGGCCCTCCACCCTCTGGACTTTCATGGTGAGATTGGTTGATAAATAGATATTCTATTAAATTTTCTTTACACGTAATGGTTACGAGGTCGTAAAGATCCCTAAGGACAAATTCTTTCACACATTCGATACTGCTCCCCCTCTTGATGAGAAAACAGTGGAACTCACCAAACTAGATATTTCTTTTATATACTTAACTTATATGATGGTAGGTTGAAGTTTTCGCCATTCATCAAGTCGATCGTTGAATGTAAGATAACAGACATCAACAACAGTCTATAAGCATTTCATTTGACGAAAACTTTGATGAAACTTGTCTTCAAGTTTTAGAAAAGTGTTGACTTCATACTCATTGTACAGCGCATTTTTAAATCGTGTAGGAATGAACTCTTCATCCCTTTTCCAGTAAATACCGAAATGGATACTTGGAAATATACTGTTAGGGTTGGCCTCCACTACATACTTTAACTGCTTTACACCGTAGTCCTTCACCAAACGATGAACATACGGGAAATTTTCTTCCTGTTTTAACCTGTGTATTGCAGCAATAGTTTATTGTTATAGCGGGTTCTTCCATAGGTATTTGCTTCACCTAGAATAGAGACATAGCTTCTTACGCGTGAGTATTCGTGTGAATTTGGACAGACAGTGAGACAAAAGCCAGGTTTTTTTCTTGTATCAGCATAACAGTGGAGTTGCCACTTAGCCTTTTACAATTATTTGATTGGACCGTCTAGTTGCTACTTCCATCAGTGAAATTGATTAATAATTAATTCAACCACTTCCCCATTTTGGGTTGTTGGCGGAAGTGAGAAATAAGACGTGTGTTTGCGCAAACCCTTGAGGTTGAGGTGGAAGAAGTTAATGCGTGGGTAATATTTTCTAATTCTTTCCGGCGTTGCGAATTTTTTTATAATAGATTTCGAGAAATTGGAAGATATTAATTTTGCTTTTACTTCTTCCCAGAAGAGGGGTGGTGGTCTTTTCCACGTTCTAGTTAAATCATTAAGGAGGTCGATAATGTTAGATTGTGGGAGTCTTTTACCGTTGATTGTAATCACCCCATTATTATCCCAACTGAATCCTTCTGTATTTTTTAATGTTTGATAAATTAATCTACTCGTTTCACGAACATTAGGCTCCTGTGTTCCTAGTACTTAATCTGCATATTGGTTTATTTGATCACTATCATTCTGGTTAACATTACCGGGAGGTGAGTTTACAACCTTATCATACTGTTTTAAATAATGTTCCAACGTGTTCCGGTAAAGTATAATACGTTTATCTGGTAGGATGTGTAAATTATTGAGTATAGTAGTCAATTCTCTCTACGAAGATAAAAGTCTTTCTTGAGATGGTATTAAGTTTAAGGGTAGCTCTCTCTCTTTTTCCTGGATAAACAATAATTTTTGTCATCTTAGAAAGTTGGAGAGAAGAGGTGTTAGAACAGAAAATAAGATTGGTAGAAACGATCCTCCAAAATGACTTATTATTTTTTTTTTTAGACGTATATGACCTGGCTTCCGAGCTAACATATGTACCAACCGTTTGAATCGTGATATCTTTTGTTTCTGTGATGCTGTCATCGGAACATTACCTTTTATTAGATTAAGACACATTTCACATACACATTTGACAAAAATCACTATCCATGCGTCCTATGATTGATTTTTTTATCTGTTTATAAAGTGTAGTGAACGTGTAAGGGTGCGAAGATGTATAAGAGAAAAACTTCCTTCCAAAAACGAGAATATAAATAGCCCATTAAATTACCAAGTCACGACGGATTAAGCCGTGTCGTAACGGTAAAGTGCTTGCCTCGGGATACAAAGACCCAAGATCGATCCTACCCAGTCCACAAATTTAAACGAAGAAAATTCTAGAAGAAAACGGAGAATGCTTCAAGGACTAACTAATCCAGAAGGACGAAAAAATCGACTCAAGAGAAAACCGGGCTCAAAGAAAATGTAATTCAAGGAAATACGACTTTCAAGGGCTAACTCGTCTCAACTCATCTCATCCCATCAAGTAGCAAGAAGAACTCATCACGTCATCAGAATTGGAATGAATCATCACATCGTCGTTAAAAGGGAAGATACATCAAGAAAAAGAAGATCAAGAATTAACTCAGCCAACTTAAAGAAGAAAGAATCTCAGCCTACAAGAATACAAGAGTCAGATAAATGGAGTCAATGTTTCAAGGGGCATCTTCATTCAAGAAATAATACATAGATAGGAATACAGAAATCTCAAGAGGAAGAATAATATTAATAAATAAGAAATGATATAATAAATGCCCCCCATAAACGCATGGAAGAGATGCGCGTATCTTTTTATTTTATGGTTCATTCTAAAAGATATACGGTTTCGATTTCGTTTGGAAATATACCTATCCGTAAGGTAAATCGTACAGTGTTTCTCGGACAGAAGTCGCAAATCAAGTAGCCATAAGGTTTTGAGACTGCTTCTTTATATATCTTCATGAAGCTTTTACGTAAACCAGGCACTATTTGTCCAGCAAATATATTTATCTGGGAGATGTCTCTCCTCTGGTTAAATAAAACTAGATTGTGACAATTTAAGGCTATATCGCGCATATTAGAATTTTTATAAAACAGATTTTGAGCCACTAGGAATATAGAGATATTCTTATGGTGGGAGGTAACTGTAAAATCTCTGATATATTTGCATTTATCTTCTGCATTAAGTCATCTAAAATAAGAAGGGGATGATTTTTTTTCCATCTAGAGATGAAACATCGTGCACACCTTCATGAAACATCACTTCGTTTTTAAATTCTTCATAATCTTTCTACCATACAGTATAACAAAAGATGATTCTATCAACACTTTGAGTAAACATCTTACCTATATTCCGGAGTATACGATATAGCAAGTGGATTTTTCCGCTAGACGTCGGCCCATTGATCGATGAAGTACGTGGGGATATAAATTTAATTTTTTTCACACTTCTTTCCCTCATACTTTTCTTATGCACAATGAATGATACAGCATCTTTCAGATAACTATATACAAAAGCCTCTCTAAAAAAATAATTTTTCACACATCCTTCACTCATGCTTTTTTTTTGTATAATGAATGAGCCAACATCCTTCAGATAGCTATATACAAAATGTTTTCTTTCTTTTATAGATCATCAGAAACGATGTTTATTCCTCCTGTAAAAAAGCGAAATATCCACCAAAAGGATCCAACCCACTACTCTTTATTCAACCTCTCATCGAGTGAAGGTGTCGTCGGTGTGGAGTCTGAGTACGTATTTGTCACTCATGCTTTCCTTCTGTATAATGAATACGTAAACTTCTTTCAGATAAATATATACATCATTTTCCCCCTTTTTAGATAATCAAAAGAACAGCAAATAGAAAATCGTTCTTATGCAAAAATTACGCCATTAAGAGAAAACAGATATGGAAATCTTCTGATTATTATGTATCATGTAATCGTGGAGAATCCAGAAGAAGCTGGTCTTGGTAGAGTAGTGGGTGAGCTTTCATGACGTATATTAAATCTCAAATGGATTCGAGATGGTGATTATCGTGTAAATATAAGTTTTCAAATTATGGATGTATCCGCTGATGCAATCTATTTACACATTCAATTCGTTCAACTACGTGAGTTGACATTATTCGGTTATATCATGAGACGATTCGAGACAGCATTCCAATCTGCGGACACAATCGAGTTTAGTACCTTCAATCTCAAGGTTCGTGTTTACAAGATTCCTGCAGGGCATACTGTAATACCATCCAATGTCAGATTTGATCGACATAATATATATAGAAGTCATATAATTTCTACAGGCTGCCCATTTGTTTCCTCAGTCCTCGCGGAAAAATGAAGGAGAATGTTCGCGCAAAAAACTTTTGGCTTCCAACGATAATAAAAGAGTCTCAAGAGTTAGCAAGGAAATGTAATCTTGTGTACGAAGAGTCTGTCACTGTAGATCAATTCTCCTTGATAGAACGAGAGCAGAGATGCAGGATCCTCATATTTACAGCAACAGGCGATGAACGTAAATTCAAATTACTCCATCGACCAACTTATCCTGAAAAAAAGCCCCACTCCTATTCATTGGTCTTGAAGGTGAAACTTACTGTCCAATTCGAAACATTAGTGATATATATGTTAAAAATAAGAAACTTCCTCTTAAGTACAGAATGTATGGTTTTTGCTATACGTTCCATGACAACGTAACGGTCTATCTAAAAGATTGTGAATGGGTGTGTATTCAATGTCTTTGGCATTGTGATGGAGAAAGAATTCGAGGGATTTTATGTAATGAGTGTAATCACTCATTCTACAGCCAATCATGTTTTTATACGCACAAAAAAACTTTATATTGTGTGAAGATTAGCATGTGTCTTAGATGTAACCATATAATAATGCAGGGTGCAAATGGCATAAGATGGCACGAGTGTGAGAAGTTGTTCTGCTTTAAATGTTATACATACTATAAAGCGGATGGAGCAGAGCATACGTGCTAGATGAAGAGATCGAAGAAGTCGATGGTTAAGAAATGGAATGCCGTATAATGTGATATTGAAACCAATAAAAAAATTGGATCATTTATACTTTTCCCTTATATATTGGTTATGCAAATAATCTGCGAACTCTGTTTTAATAATGAGAATGAAACATATGACAAATGTAAGAACTGTGGTGCACAAACAAAGATTTTTCAAAGAGATGGTAAAAACTCCCCTTGTAAACCCTTTATAGAAGAGTTAATACGTATAAGAGGATCGAGAGAAAATGTGAAAACATATGTGATGGCACATAACAATGCCAGATTCGATGCCCAATTCATCTATGACGAACTGCTTCAACATTTTAATCCTAATCTCTTTACTTCGCATCCAATCAAGTGGGGACTAAAGATTTTTAAGATAGAGCTCGTTTAGGACATAATTTTAAGGACATACTCCTATTCATGCCTTCTTCACTTAAAAAACTGCCCCAAAAAATGGGAATCCCCGAAATGGAAAAAGGTTATTTTCCTTACCACTTTCTTTCAGAGAAAACTTTGAATTATACTGGACCCGTTTCTGAAGAAAGCTATTTTAACTATGAAAAAATGATCAACGAGGAAAAATTACACTTTGGCAGTAATTTTTATTCGAATTTCCAGAAAGAAGTATACAATATTTGTACAAAATGAAAAAAGCTCACAAAGTGCACGTGAGTCAAAGTTATTCAGATACATCCACAAAAGAAAAGTAAAAAACGATTCCGAGTGCTTTCATCTTTATTCTTAAGGACCTTTTCAAGGAATGAACAGGAGGCTGGACATACATTGCCTTAAATAGTGGAAGGGGGATTAGACTACCCACCTCTAAACCTTAACGAAGAGGTACAAAACCTTGAAACAACTTTATTTGAGATTCTATGTATGTAGTGATAATCGGGTTAAGCGTGAACAGACCACGGCTAAGATTGAAATTTCGAGAAATATATTAGAATGTATCTCCATTAACGCGTTTCTAAATTTCAATCTTAGCCCTGGTTTGTTCGCGCTAGATCCGATTATCACTACATACATAAAATCTCAAACAAAGTTGTTTCAAGGTTTTGTACCTCTTAGTTAAGGTTCAGAGGTGGGTAGTCTAATCCACCCTTCCACTATTTAAGGTAATGTATTTCCAGCCTCCTGTTCATTCCTTGAAAAGGTCTTTAAGAATAAATATGAAAGCGCTCGGAATCGTTTTTCACTTTTCCTTTGTGGGTGTATCTGCATTCGTACAGAATATATTAAGTATTGCATTCAAGATGTTTCTATTTTTCGCCTGTGTTTTGAGAAGTTTAGGTGTTCGTTCATCAGAAGATTTAACATTAATCCTATGCATTCTTGCATCACAATAGCCTCATTGTGTTACAAGGTTTATAAAGATGTCTTCTTACCAGAAAATTCTATTGCAGTCATCGACAGGAAGAAATCAAAAGCTTTTTCTTATCAGGCTATACGTTGGCTTATGTTTGAAGAACATGTTAAAGGAATCCCGATTTTCCATGCATGAAACGGAGGTGAGCGAAGTCTTTCTCTTGGTGGAAGAGTATTTTTTTCTGACGGGTTTTCAACATCAGAAGGAGGAACTGTGTTTCTCTTTCATGGATGTTATTGGCATGGGTGCTAGAAAGAAAACTGTGATCTAAAACAGGATGTTTCCATTGGTGGACGTGGGTCGTTGGACCGATATTATCGGACAGTAGAGAGTGATCGAATTCTTAGTAGTAAATACAAGGTTATCATTCTCTGGAAGTGTGAATTTTAAACCATGATGCAAACCATTCCAGGGCGTCGTGAGGCGGTTAATAGAATATCTGCTAATGTAATCAATAGTGTATTGGATGCAGGGAGTGCACTTTTTGGTGGCAGATGTAACCCATTTATATTATATTACCCATCAACCGAAGGTGTAAAAATCCATTATGTCGGTTTTTGCTCCTTAGATCCGTACTGTATGAAAAACGATCCCTACCCCGTAGGATCACCTAGACGTTGCGTATCTGTGCGAGAAATTTCGTCTATTCAAGAATTCACTCAGGGTGTGAATGAGGCATATTTCGGTATCGTGAAAGTTTATGTTCTCCCTCCTAATGATCTGTCTATTCCAGTCCTCCCTCAATCCGTAGATGATTAATTTACTTTCACACTCTGAACTACATGCGCTCAGCAAAACTCACATGAATGCGATCACTCTGAAATGCAACGTATGATTTCCGGCGTGTACACAACCCCTGAACTGAAACTTGCACTGGAAAAAATGTATAAGATCAAGAAAGTATACGAGTTTTGGGAGTTTGAAAAGAGAAATGGTTTGTTCGCAGAGTATAGAAAAACTTTTCTAGAAGAAAAAATAGAAGCTTCTTGCTTCTCACGAGGAGTAATTGGTGAGAATGAATAAATATAATACGTGAAGAGGGTGAATCATGTTGAGGGGATAACATCCAAATAAACAACATCAAAAGGAATTCTGGAAAGCATTTTAGAGCGAAGCTCTGCCTAAACAGGTAAGGATTTCTTCCTGCGATTAGATTTTTTTCTGTGTTGATACTCGTATATTACTTTCAAGATGTGATTTATAAATGTTAAGATATTGTATAGTTAATATGAAGTCAATAATTTCTAAACTTAAAGTCGATAATACTACTATAATAATAAATCAAAAATCATCCCATTCATCCTGATCATATTTATTTCTTTTACAGTTTCTGGGAAAAATTCGCTCAGAGGATTCGCAGAATGAAAACGGTCATCTGTGGTTCGGACCATGATGTAATCGACCTGATCAAAAACGACGATTACATTGTGAACTCGTTGGATGTAGTTGGCATGCATACATTGCGAAAGTGGAGCATGCTGAACATGTAGAAGTTGACTCCCACGTAACGAACCTTCCAATTGCAGCATTCACAACCGCCTATACTCGAATCAAGCTTTATGGCCTCTTAGACTCGTTTGGTGAAAGGTTGTTGTACTGTGACACAGACAGTGTCATCTTCATTGTTAGGTAGATGATCCAAAACCTCAACTCGGAGAATTCCTAGGTGATCTCACCGATGAGATCAAAGATTTGTGGGGTGCACATGCGTATGGAGATTCATTCTGCTCTACGGGTCCCAAATCCTATTCGGTACGCATCCAAACGCCGAGTGGGGTGAAGTATATACTTCGTGCTAAAGGACTATCCATTAACACTCACACGAAGGATATAATAACCTACGATACTATGAAACGCATAGTTGGAGCCGATGATGAGAGAGAGAGAGAATGATGATAGTCACATCCTTATATCATTTATGGGTTTCAGAGCTGAGGAACACGGTGGAATGAAAGAGGTGAGAGGGGAAAAGGTTTTGAGAAAGACGTTTCGGAAACGTATTGAGCCCCCATGGAGTTACCGAACCATACATTTCAGTTTCAAAGGGATCTTACAAGATATTTAAAAAAAAAGTCCATTGAATACCTGACAGCTATTATTAGCTCTTTTTTATGTGTATATATATTTTTTTCAATTATTAATAATATTCTCTGATTTATATGAATAAAATAAAGATGAACTAATACGCGCTATGCTACCAATATTTTATTTTGTCTAAAAAATAACTCATCGCATTCTCTTAACCTTGTGAGAAGGGGAATTCTTTCACCCTTGCCTCTTCCATCTTGGTTTTCATTGTATTGGTGAGCTGATGGGAATACCATGAGATAAATCGAAATAGTAAAGGTTTTGTGTCAAATATAGCGATGTTCACTACTTTCTCCCCATCATTCACAATGTTAGAATGCAATATGCAGACAAATCTATCCACCCATGTATTGTGACAATGGGATAGACCCCCTACAAAGGAAAACTGATCCATAAGCTCGTTTTGGAATTTTTCACCGATGATTAAATCTTTTAAATCCATAACCTGGAGATTTTCAATCACTTCTTTTCCCTTATTATAGTTGAAAGGTGGTTGCACTGACCCACTATAGAGAAATTCAATCCGATCAATTGAGTGTTCATGAATAAGTCGCCGAAGATGATCGAAGAAATCAACCGTAGATGAAGAGTCTGGGCTAAATTTATAATCCGATCCCCCACATCTTCAGTTGCAAAATATTTACTGAGTCTAGGTGTGGTAGGATGTGGATGGAGGATCATGTTAGAACGTATGACACACAAAGAGGTTTAACGACAAATGATTTAAACAGATGGCAACTAGACGGACCATCAAATAATTGCAAAAGGTTAAATGGCAACTCCACGGTTATGTAAATACAAGAAAAAAACTCAAAATTAAAAACGCTTTCAAGTGTGTGTGTTGCGTGTGTACGTATCTAGATACGCTCATAGGATGTCGATGTGAATCCTTAGAAAAATCTTAGTGGTAGGGGATGGGGAGGGTAGTGGGAGGGGGGTAAGGAGACTTGAGTGCGAGGCCATGCCTTAGAAAGCCCAGTGTATATATATATATATATATATATATATATATATAAGAGAACCAGGACAGCAGAAAAGAAATGCATTTTTCTTTCTTCATTTAATTTCAACCAACGTTTCGAGGACCAGTCTCATCTTCTGGGTACTGGAATTATATTTAGTATAAATACCAAGTAATTCTAATTGACATTGTATCCATCGTGCGATGCGACCTATATTGGCTCTACCAGCCGAACTCTCCATTCAAGAGTTGAACAGCACCCCGGGAGGTCCTGCCGAACGGGTTTGCCCCTAGCCAAACCTGACTATTCTATCATCCGAATCCACGCCAATTATTGCAATTTACAGGTAAAACTCGAAGACTTTTCTATAGTCTCTACAGCAAATACCCTCGCTGATTTACGAATCCTTGAATCCATATATATTTTAGATAGTAAACCGACACTTAACGACCAAACTTCGTCTTTCCCATTACATATTACATGTTTGATGGTTCCCTTACTTTACCACCTTCATGTTAGTTTAAATTAATGTTTCCCTTACTTTGCCACTTCCATGTTAATTTGTGTAGTGTTGCTATTACCAATGCAATCCTATCAATTATCGTTGTGGTATCATGACTTATACAAAAAAAGTGACTTATAAGACCATTCCCCTTATGTTACCTATCCAATATCAATTAGAATTACTTTGTGTGATAGAACGTGTTGAAGCTGCGTTTAATTTCAACTCCTACCCCGTATTATTTAAAACCACGATGCTGCCCACGTGCATCTTCGATTCGAGGCTTGGAGTCTTATCTCAGCTACCGGATGCCAATGTTTAAACAAGGAGGTTATCGTCCCCCCGTTCGCCCCCATACGCCGACCTCGCCAGATCGAGTTAGGCTTATGAACAGATAAGGCATTGTTCCCCGGCCCGGCTGTGCGTTCCCTCCAAGCTTCCACTCCATTTTCCCCCACGCCAAGGAGATGTCCTGGCTATTTATATGGAAACTTTACCACTAAGATCAGATTGGAGATCCAGATTTTCGTCGCGAAACATCACCACGACCCTCTCTCCCTTTGTGCGCCAAGGGACCTCGACCTCGAGATTCACCATCACTTGTCCAGAAGGAGGACAATATTCCTTGAGTGCCAAAGGTTCGAGCCTTTCCGACGCCAAGTCCCCAAGGCCCCCCCCCTGTTGTTCAAGGAGAACAGCATTAGAACAGCCATTGTTCGTTTTGAGCCCTTCGCCAAGAAACGGTTCTCATCCCCCCCCTGTTGTTCAAGGAGAACAGCATTAGAACAGCCATTGTTCGTTTTGAACCCTTCGCCAAGAAACGGTTCTCATCCCCCCCCCCCTGTTGTTCAAGGAGAACAGCATTAGAACAGCCATTGTTCGTTTTGAGCCCTTCGCCAAGAAACGGTTCTCATGCCCCCCCCCCCTGTTGTTCAAGGAGAACAGCATTAGAACAGCCATTGTTCGTTTTGAGCCCTTCGCCAAGAAACGGTTCTCATCCCCCCCTGTTGTTCAAGGAGAACAGCATTAGAACAGCCATTGTTCGTTTTGAGCTCTTCGCCAAGAAACGGTTCTCATCCCCCCCTGTTGTTCAAAGGAGAACAACATTAGAACAGCCATTGTTCTTGAGCCCGTAGACAAGAGACGGTTCTCATTCCCCCCTTTGTTCAGAAGAGAACAAAGTAGAACAGCCATTGTTCTTCAAGCCGTTCGTCGAGTAACGGTTCTCCTTTCCAAGACGCCTCGTCAGGATCCTTTTATCCCCCCCCCTTCGGCTGGAACTCGCCAGCGGACCGAATATTCCTTCAAGTACCTTCCACTGCACCCTAATGAAAAGTTACGTAAGCCAAACGTCACCTTTTGAGTATTGATCCCTTTTGTCAATTCTATCCTGTGCTTTAAATTGTTTATCGAACCATCCCATCTCTTTAACTCTATATTTGTTTTACCTTTTTTTAATCCCTTAAATCCTTGGATTAGCCCGAGTCTCCACGACCCTTTCCATTCTGTTTATGTCAATATTTTCCGTTTTTGTGTATTGTTTATAGTTATTATTAATAAAACTCTATTTTATTAATGATAGCAATATTATTATCCTTGAGCTCAGTTCCACTTCTTAAGCATATCGAAGATACATAATATCGGCCGCCAGACAGTAAACGCACTCTAAAGATAATTAAGGAAGTTCCCTCAACGAATAGTGTAATATATGGTATCGTCGGGAGTCATTCTACGACACTTTGTATTTATACTAAATATAATTCCAGTACCCAGATGATGAGGCTGGCCCTCGAAACGTTGGTTGAAATTAAATGAAGAAAGAAAAATTCATTTCTTTTCTGCTGCCCTGGTTCTCTTATATATTGAAACTCCGGACTATAAAGAGCGGATCACTTGAATATATATATGTATATATATATATATATATATATATATATATATATATATATATATATATATATATATATGTGTGTGTGTGTGTGTGTGTGTGTGTGTAGACTCTAATTCCCTCGAAAAAAGGTCACTGAACAAAGTATGAGGGGGTGAGGGGGGACGCTGGTAGTGACCAATGCTAGGGGGGGGGGGGCATTTTACCCCTAACCTAACCTAATGTGTGTATGTATGTGTGTGTGCGTGTGCGTGTGTAGACTCTAATTACTGCGAAAAAAGGTTCCTTGACCAAAGTTTTGTGGGGGTAGGGGGTAAGAAGACTTGAGTGTGTACGTATCTGGATACGCTCATAGGAGGTCGAGTTTGTGTGCACTCGACCCTTCACCTACAATACTACTACTGACCTGGTGCTCCGCGATGTCAAAAAAGCTTTTGACAAGGTTTGGAAGAGAGGCTTACAATATAAGAGCTTTTAAATAGGCCTCAACTCCATTCTTGAGAGGATTTTGCGCGACTACATAATGGAGAGGAGAGCATACATACAAACCAGAGAACATGAAGGCCCCGAATTCTAACTCGAAGCAGGGGTCCCTCAAGAGGGCTGTCTCAGTCCCTTTTATACAACATTTATTCACATGACCTAACACAACCACTTTCTGAGGGTTCGATATATGTACGTACAGTTTGCTGACGATATATTGCAAATTTGTATCGCCGCTTATGTTCACAGGGAATTTATGGCGAGAAAAACGGCTAGGGAGATAGCTAACATCAACTCTTTCGAGAGAAGATATCAACCAATGCCCCCAAATTCAAAATAATTCCCATATTTCGCAAGACCTTCAACGATATAGGTGTAGACGGGGAGCGAATCCCTTACTGCACAGAAGGGACGGTTCTGGGGCTCAAGGTCAGTACGAGGGGTTACACGAGTCATATCGAGCGAATACCAAGAGAGATTTGAGAGAATTCTCTAGGTTCCGTACCTAAAATATCTCAAATAAAATCAGGATATCCAATGCGTGCATCCGCTCAAGGCTACGGTACCCCCCTCCCCCCCGTACCGCTAAACGCGAGCGTCGAGACCCACTTTGCGAAAATACAAAGAATCCAGAACAAAGCGCTGCTTATCATCACAAACACCGGAAGGAGAGAATACAAAAGACAGAGGGAGCTTCACGACTCGGTTGGATTATCTCCGATCAACGTTGCGCTCCACGAGAGAGCAAATAGGATCTGGCAAGCCATTGGCACCCGCTTGTCCCCCAAGTTCTCCCGTACACATTTGGACATCGAGGTCGCTCGACGAAAAAGACCTTTTAAAAGCAGCAAGGTTTTGACAGACGGCGACGTGACTCCAAAGTACACATGACAAAGTCGAAAAAATACTACAAATGACGTGTAATGTTCAGGTTTCATTAGCATTAATCACAAACCTAAGATTACCAATTTTTCCGAATTAGTAAATTCAAAGTTGAAATTCACTCACAAAACTTTTTCACAAACCCAGAGCGGGAATAAAACAACCGTCCCAAATAAAGGCTTGGATGCCAATCAGATCAAATCTAGCCTAATTAAATTATTTTATAGTTTATAAAAAAATTTTTTTTTTAAAAACTTAATCAAAACTTCAAAAACAAAGATACCCTTTCACCAGGGACCTATTTATTTTGTCTCCCACACCACCTCTATTCTTTAACCTCACCCAATTTCACCATTTTACTCTCTCTCTCTCTCCCTCTCTATCTCTCTCTCTCTCTCTCTCTCTCTCTCTCTCTCTCTCTCTCTCTCAATTTCACCCACATTTAAGTCCCAGTCCAAGTTTTCATTCATTTTAGACCCGGAATTCTTGGACGAAATACATTTACTATTTACATCTCGCTAACCGATAAAGGAGGTAACGATATAAAAAGTGCGAAAGACGCCTTCGCTCAGTAAAGAACTGTGAGCACCGCTTTACTATGAACCAATTTAGAATTTTATAAGACTATAAAAGGCTAATCTTTGAGGTAGTTTTGAGTCAGATGCGATCCTATAATGTGGTTCCAGCACCACATCCCAACAAAAAATGGCCGCTCCCGATATAGCCTAGCTTCAAACCGGTTACCCATGATCTATTCGCCATTTCTCAATTGTTTACTACAATCCTTTAATGCGTATCCTAATTGTTATATTTTATTTAACAACATTAAAGCTTAGTATTGTTGGGACTCATTAAAGCAATTATTATAGTCACTTATCCGTTTAATTATTATTCATCTCTGAATTTTATTCCTCTATTTTATTCATTTATCAACTATAGTATTTCCTAATTTCCGTTCGATTGATCTCACAGCAAAAATATAAATTTAGTTATATTTTTAAGTTAGATTTGGGGTATTTTAAGTGAAATAAAATTATTATATAGAGCGGGGTGTAGATTCTAGGCATATACAGGGTGATCAAAAAGTCTGTGCAATTATATTTTATTATTTCTTATATTTTAGTATATTTTATTATATATTTAGAATATTTTTATAAAGTTTATAAACAATGTTGAAAGTGACCCCCGTTAGCATAAATACAGGAATGGCTCCTTTTTATTTTACTCGTATTTATAAAAACTGTCATAAGGACAAAGGAGTGCACAGTGACTTTTTGCTCAGCCTGATTGAGAAGGATGAGGGGTTTGTTTTGTTAAGGACATCTTTCGACTGCCTCCCAGGGAGAAAGAAGGATGAGTAGGATGAAGTGGACGCGTGAACAAATACCAAAGACTGGGTGTCAGCGACCCTTATCTCAGAATAAGTAGCGACCATCCGATCAATGAAGAAGAAGATAGATATGTTAAAAAATGTCTGGCGTTTTATCCCAGTGACTCAGTCCTCATTCGAACACTGAATCCAGGAGTCACTCAAGAGTGAATCATGATTGAGTCATCCCATTTTTATTTAAGAAAGAATGTGTTAATTACTTATAAAGCCATAAAAAAACACCGAATTTATTTCGTCACTAGAAAGAGTGTATAGAAAGACTTATTATTTTCTTCCTTAGTCCAGTTCCGAGAGTTCGTTCCAGTCGCGGGATTTTCCTTCAGAAATATTCTTAAAATTTGACTCAGAACTGTTCTCTTTTGAATCGAGGCGTTGACTAAAATAATGGAAACGCAATGTTAAATAACAATTTTGTTATTTAATATCGAGTTAGTCCTCCTTTTGCAGTAATAACTGCTTTAATACGTCGAGGAATAGAGTCAGTCAAGTTTTAGACGGTGGCTATGGGAATTTTAACTCATTCGTGAAGCATAGCCTCTTCCAGGTCTTTCAGAAATGATGGTAGTGGAAAGCAGTTTCTTACTTGCTGGTCCTACCCACAGGGGTGTACCATGTTACATTTGGTAGCTGGAGGAACCACACGTTTTTCCAGCCTGAGTAAAAATTAAATAAGCCCTGTTATTGGGTTGCCATGAACACTGATGAGGCATTGGCAAGTTGTCGGCCAACCCTGTCGCCCTTCGTTTCTAGCTGCCCAGTTGGGAGCTGCATCTTTAGGGTACTTGAGGCTGGCCTACTAATGTCGAGGTCTACCTTTGGCCTATGCTTCTTCACCTCGAGCTGACGTTAGACCTTTTTAATGATCACGGAGCTCCTTGTGCGTTATTTTGAATGATATTTATCGTGTAGAGAAATGTAGGTACGGCCCACTGTTGGCCAATCTTGCGGTTTGAGCGGAACTTACTTGAATGGAACGTTTATTCCTATGTGCAAGAGGACAGAGAGAAAATGAGCAGGTAGCTTTGATTCAGGCCTCTACCTGATAATTTTATCTCGGGGACAGAGATAATTTTAGTAAATAAGATTTCGTGTTCCACGGCTCTGTGACAATGAACAAAGGCCCAGTGTCTTCCCTTTTTCTTAGCTTGGTGTTTGATAAATATATCTGTCCAGCTGTTTCGGCGTCTCCTGGAATTTTGGCGCGGCCCGAATGGTCAGCGAAGATAACGCGAGAAGCGCCTTTGCTCGTGTGTATGCGTATAACCATGTTAAAGCGTCTCGAATTCTTTTTTGCCTGCATAGCCTTTACAGGAATACAGTATTTGAATATTTTATTTACATGGTTCCATGACAAAATTTTATACAATTTTAGTAGATTAATTGCAGGTGCATAATTATGTGCGTGCCCATTTCAAGACTTCATAGGACTCACATGACACTCATTTGTGAGGCTTCTTTATTGATCCTAATCCACCTTGCAATGGGGCACTACAGGTCTTCCTACATTTTATTTGACTTTCTTTGAGTTGGTCGCATGCTCCCGCGCCCCAGGACCCGGAACATGCTTCCTACTTCTTCTTCCTTTTTTGCTTTTTGTTTTGTATGTTTGTTTGGCTTTTTTTTGGAGGATGTCTTATTTGTTTGTTTTTATTTAACCAAGCATTAGGCTATACGATAATTACGCCTACTTATGCTCTTGCATGGTCCCCAGATGAGCGATAAAAAAAAACGTGCTGCTCCACAACATACTAGAAATGTTCGATTATGTTAAGATTTGATGATTGTTGTGCCAACCAAGTCTTCCACATCACTTATGTTCTCTGTAAAAAACTTGCTGCTCCACAACATACTAGAAATGTTCGATTATGTTAAGATTTGATGATTGTTGTGCCAACCAAGTCTTCCACATGACTTATATTCTCTACGTGGTAGTTTTTAACATTTTTTGTTGTGTGTCGGTGCATTATCATCCTGGAAAATAATGCCACCATTGGGAAACAGCGTTTATACTATTAGGTGAATTTAGCCGCTCAAAATTTACAAATTCTCTTTAGCCCTACCATTCATTGTTACCACAAGACCAGAAGGATCGCACGATATTGCAAAACAGACCATCACAGAATTACTTCCATGTTTCACTGTTGGAGTCTGGTAATCGGGATTAAAGGCTTCTTTGGGAGTCCCCTACGCCCAAATTCGTCCCAAACAAGAAACAAGCGAGAAGGATGACATTCTTCTACTGGTTCATTTCACCCTAATTGTGATCTATTTCACCCTTATTGTGATCTTTACATATGGGCGCTTTTTAACATTGATGCGGGAAAGAAAAGGTTTTGCCAATGGCAGTTATTTCATGGTATCCAGATGCAATAAACTCTCGACGAACTGCTTTAGTTGATAGTGGTGTAGTGAGATGTTGGTTTAGTTATGCAGTTACTTCAGTAGCTGTGGTTCTGTGATATATTGAAAAATACGTTTTAATGCTCTGCAGTCTGTCACGGAATTTCGCCTTCGCCTGAGTTACGCTTCCCGGAGCTAGTTTTTCCCTGTTTTTGATTTGCTAGCATGACTTTAAAAATGGTTCATCTTGAAACTTTAACTAGTATAACTTTTAGTTACCGAGGCCCCATTCATTCGAATCCCATAATTTGGCCTCTTTGGATGTCGGAAAGGTCTCATATTTTTACATATACTGATACACAGATCAATAAAAAACGAAACGACTAGGTAATTACAGTGCATATACGTAAGATTTATGTACAATTGCAATTCTTATTTATGTAAAAACTGAAGAAAATATAGGATTTGAAATATTTCCTTTTTCATTATTTTGTTTAATCCCTTGTCGAACGCCAAAATTCAGTAAATCCAGGTAAAAGATTAGATTAATCCATATTTGTTCATATAAACTATAAAATGGATCATCACCCCTGTAAATTTTATTAATAATACCAGTTTTGTATAGTTTTTAATCATATTAAATCATTTCAATAAAGTTACAAGTTATATGCTAATTTTAACAATCCTCTTACCTCCATTCCCTTACTGATCGATTGAGATGCATTGCACAACACAACAAAATATATTGTCCACCACACCCTCTGAGAAGATCTCAGGCTTAAAATGTCGACCCCGGGACACACATTTAACCACAAGAGAAAAAAATGAAGCACAACAAGACCATCTTTCAATCCATGCTTTTTTATCGCTAACTCTATAATTTAAGGAGATTTTTTGAGTATTTGAATAATAATTTCACCTTAGTTTGGTTATGACTTATGTTTTTTTTAGCAAAGTTCAGAAATAAATGGGAGTATCAAAATTAAGTGATTTTTTTTAAAACTCAAAGAATTACAAATGGTAAAGTTCAGAAAATTTAGTTTAGAGTTCCTTTTTAAAATTATTATAATTGACAAAGTTCAGAAAATTTATAAAAATTTAACCATGGCTGCTTTTTTTTAGATTTTTAATTTTAATCTTAGTAGCGAAGCGCAAGCTCCCCCCCCCCCCAGTGTCAAAGCCATTGCCTGTTATCTCTATGATAACATCCCGGAGTGAGCCGCAGGACTTTTGATGTTTCCTATTATCCTTGAGACTCTGTAATTATCTAGGTAAAGACCTATTGTTTCTGGAGAATTGCGCGCCTTTCCATTCCCTAATATCCTGAAGTTCCTCTCTGAAATACTGTTCCATACCTTTCATGCGTTTCTGCTACCAACTTTTGTTACTTTACTTTTTTAAAAGGAGTCATGCTGAGATGACACAGCTTTTTAATAAACCCTCTTTAGTCACAAACTTGGACATATCCATGATTACGAAATCTTAACCCTTTTTAGGATTTCATTTTAATAAAATCGTATTGAAAATCAGATTCAGTTAAAAGATTTATTCTTTATTTACAAGCTTTAATTATTAAGTGAAAGACTATTTTATCATTTAAATATGGGTGAGAGGGAGATTACTTTGGACGTGTAGTGACCTAATACACGCGTAATTAGGGGGGCATTGCCCTACCTGATATTATATGGCACAATCAGCGTAAAAAAAAATCATATTCCAGTGGGAACAGTGTTTTTTTCCATAGATAGCCGCCATTTTAATCAAATGAATGCTGTTTTATCTTCTTCTGTGATAAGATCCACCATCATCTTATATAAATTCCTCTTTTTGCACTAAAGGACACCATTACAAAAGATAGAAGATGGCACACACGTCTCCTGCCGGGACGATGCCCCTAACTTTACTGCAACGAGACCGAGAGAAACAACGACAATGCGTAAGCAATTTCAGTGCATCCCTCCCCCCACCCACCCCCGACTTGAAGCTTGTTTATGTTGATCGACGGCCATTCAAGGCAATCTGAACCATAGAGCTTCCACTCCCTGTCGCCCAGCGACCATGGTTGATAGCCATTGCCTTGCACAACAGACTCTCTCCGCCGCACAGTTTAAAACCTATGTATTCATCCCCGCCATCTCTTTTGACGTTTCATACGACATAAGCTCACCACTCTATTCAATGGCATCTGCCCACGTCACCTCCTTATCTATTGACATTTTCCACAGCGCGTCACCACTGTATCGTATGCAGCCTCTTTGCTGCCTGCTTTGACGTAGAACCATTGATTTCCCATAACAATCACACACCTCCTCATTCGTTTTAAGCTATCGTCAACATGGAATCATCCCTAAAATCCTGCTTGAGTCCTCCTTATGGTACGCAGGAACTTTTTATCTGTTAGGGTGGAATGATTATACAGTGTTATTTAGGACAGATCCTCGAGCAACTTCAGTACACTCCCAACATCATCAACCTAATGTATGGCACCACAGTGAATTATCGGCAACCTTATTTATGTATATGGTTAATGCCAACCATAAAATAAAGTGGAGTAGCATCAAATCCATAGCAGAATGTAGAAAATTTACATATTTCCAGAAATAATTTAAGATGTATGCACTGTCACCTCCCCTAAATTAGAAGGTGTATGTACTGAAACCTTTCTAACTCAGGTGTATGCATTGAAACCGTCCTAACTCAGGTGTATGCACTAAAACCTTCTTAACTCAAGCGTAGGCACTGTAACTTTCCTGATTCATGTGTATGCACTACTACCTTCCTAACTCTGGTGTATGAAATGAAACATTAATAACTTGGGTGTATGCAATGCAACCTTCCTAACTCAGTTGTATGTACTGAAGCCTTCCTAACTCAGGTGTATGCACTGAAATCTTGCTAACTCAGGTGTATGCAATGAAATCTTCTTAACTCAGACGTATACACTGCAATCTATCACAACTCAGGCGTATGCAATGCAATCTTCTCAAACTCAAGTGTATGCACTGCAATCTTCCTAAACTCAAGTGTATGCACTGCAATCTTCCATAACTCTTGTATATATACAGCCTTAACCCCGTTAATATTTTGGCAGGGAGGGCTAGGATTTCTCGGTTCTCTGTGAATCAATTTTGATGAAACTTTTCCCACTTGATCTCCACAATATACGAGGGGCTGTCAATAGGTTTGCGAATCGGTAGGGCAAAACAGAGGAAGGAAAATGGCTGTTTGTGGGGGTGTTAGGACAAGTTATGACAAGTCAGGACCTGCAGCCGCACACTCCTGCCTCGTCTATTTAAGAAGCAGTAGCTGATCGCAGATCGTCAGTCACAAATATTCCAACAATGGAGAAGGTTGAGCACCGCGCAGTGATCAAATTTTTGACCAAGGAAGGCAAGAATGCAAAAAAGATCCATGAATGCATGGTTGCAGTGTACACCGACACCGCCCCTTCCTATGCAACCATGCTCGCTGGAATAGAGAGTTCCGCCATGGTCGTGTTTTCCTTGAAGATGACCCACGCCCAGGACGCCCGTCAAACGTTACCAACGACGATAATGTGGCCCGTGTGGAGAAGATGATCCTCGAAAATCGATGGGTGAAGGTCGAAGAAATCGAACGAGAACTTGGAATATCACATGGAAGTGTTATCAACATCATCCACGACAATTTGGCCATGGCCAAGGTCTCTGCCCGTTAAGTCCCTAGAAACCTCACGCCCCATGATCGACTTCAACGTCGTCAAAGTCCACAAGGCCAGAGTTGCACAAGCTGCCCTTCGCGAGTGCGGATTCGAGGAGCTCAACCATCCCCCCTACAGTGCAGATCTGGCCCCTAGCGACTACTTTTTATTCCGCCATTTCAAGGATGCACTGCGTGGACGCCGGTTTGGGGACGATGCAGATGTCCAGCTCACCGTCCAGGAGTGGATTGAACAGCAGTCGGGAGATTTCTGGTTGTCGGGAATTCGAAGCCTCAGGGACAAGTGGCGCAAGTGAATTGAAGTCGAGGGTAGTTATATTGAAAAATAATAAAACACTTTTCCTCATATCTCGTTTCCTTATATCCGAATTGCAAAACTTATTGACCGCTCCTCGTAGCACACTAAGGTCATTTTTCCATTATTCTTTTTCTGGTCCTTCAATTTTTATTTCAGATTTTTCGTATTTTGGGTGAACCACGCTAAAAGCATCTATCCTCTCAAAGAACAATTGGACGTCGCAGAGGCCTCAACGATGAAGAAGTCTTTCATCGTCAACGAAAGTGCTGAAGGCGCTTCTGTTCGTGGCAGTGCAGAGAAGTTAGTTCACACGGTTAGACGGTTTCTGAAGGAACCTTCGCTAAGGAAGAAGCGATCCGATTGTAGGACCTCTAAGACTGTGACAGCTAAGGATTTTAGGAATATTCACCACCAGTTATTTGAGAAACCAGGACAATCAAGCAAAGTCATTTTCACCGCCGCTGGTCGTCCCCGTGTACGGAAAACCAGCAGGAACCGTATCCTAGGGACCATGGCTTCCGTGTGAGCTCTCCCGAAACTGCCTCCTTTAATGCTCCGTCACAAGATCTCGGGGCTTCTTTAATGGGCCCGTAAATGCATGACATTGGACATGAGTTGCGTTCTCTTCGTGGGAGAGGACAGGGCGTCCCTTGACTTAACTTTCATTCAACGTACTAATCCAACTTCACCTTCACTTAATGATTGTTTTAAATCCTTTGGTCGCTACTTGCGCTGTTATATAAAAGTAAAAGCTAAAAGTTGGCTAGACACTAGCTATAGAATTGTGGTCTGCTATAAAAGGTGCAAACTAGGAATCTGGCTAGAAACTAGACATATAATTGCGCTCTGGTATATAAAAGAACAAGCTATAAACTACCAAAAAAATTGCGCTCTGTTATATAAAAGTACAAGCTAGAAACTAGCTATAAAATTGCGCTCTTTTATATACAAGTGTAAGCTAGAAACTAGCCATATAATTGCGTTCTGCTATATAAAAGTACAAGCTAGAAACTAGCCATAGAATTGCGCTCTGCTATATAAAAGTAAAAGCTTGAAATTTGGCTAGGAACTAGACATAGACTTGATATAACTCTTCGCGTCTTCATTCCCCTCCTTGGAAGGGTCATTAGGCCCCTTACCAGGGGTCCACCCGAGGTAAGACCAGAAGGTGTGGTCGGTGAGCAATACTTCAGCATCCTGGAGGGTTTGGGGCAGTCGAGATCCCAGGGTTTCAGGTAAGCAGAGTGCAGTCATCGTCCCCACAAAGCCGAACAGGGTGAGAATCAGGTAGGGTAAAGGCGCCCACTGGGACCCCTGTGGGGGGATACAAGGTTATTCGAGTTTTTTAAGTAAGAATAGACGGAAATCAGGTGTGAACAACGAGGGAATTTCTACTCCCTTCGGGAAAACGAATGGAGGGAAAGCTTAGCTCCCCCCAAATGAAGGGGGGGTATTTGATGGTGTGGGTGGGTATTGGGTGGAGTGGGGGAGGTATTAGGTGGGGTGAGAGGGTAGAACGTAGTGAAAAGGTGAAGTATGACAAAATGGTGGAATTGGGAGAAGTGAAAATGTGGGGAATAAATATAGCCTATGATCCACCTACGGGCGTTGGGGTAGGGAGGGCACGCAATATTCTAAGATGTCAGTTGCATTATGGTTGGCCATGCCACATATAATAAACTGGTTTGGTGGGGGGTACGGGCCCACTTGGCACTGACCGTGTAGGCGATGTAGGGCGCCGAGATACCGAGTAGGAGGGAGAAGATGGAGGCGACGCCAATGCCCGTGCCCCGGTGGGTGGTGGGGTACAATTCCGCCACCTGGATGTAGACGACGAAGAAGCTGACGGTGCAAAAGGCCTTCGAGGTCACCACGAGCGCGATCAGGGCCGAGGACGCGTCCGAGGCTGCAACGGGGATGTCGCCGTGACAACGGGAGGGGGGAGTGGATGGGGTGGGAGAGAGGTTGCTCCTCCTGTTTTTATTACGTTATCTATCTGTATGGGATGTTGCCCTGACAACAGGGATGGGGTTTCATTGAGGTGCTCTACTTTCTCTATTCCCAATAGGTTGTTTCTTACGTTTTCCCTCACTATTTGGTGTTACTAAGACCAAAGACCTGCACCTTTTTTTTCTCACTTTTCTATCCTTATGAGGTGTTGCCATGACAACAGGAGCGGGGTTTTACAGAGTTGTTTTACGGTCTCTATTCCCCCACCCCCGTCCCCCCGACATTTTCCCCTGGGATGCACCCTACATTGTCCATACCTAAATCCGCCCCTGGGATACATCCTTATCTGTCGGTGGTAACACCTTTACCAATTATTCTATTGGTTTTAATAGACGCCCCTTTCTCACGCTCAAGTATAATCTTCTATAGGTGACGTATGGGAGATGATAAAGGACATAGTTCGCCCATACGATCCGCAGTTCTTTCAATGAAAGAATCGGACGTTGTAAAAATTAAAGGGATAAGCTTGATTTCCATTCGGCTTGCCTCCTTTTGCA
Organism: Ceratothoa steindachneri; assembly: GCA_963969495.1. Classification (NCBI taxonomy): domain Eukaryota; kingdom Metazoa; phylum Arthropoda; class Malacostraca; order Isopoda; family Cymothoidae; genus Ceratothoa; species Ceratothoa steindachneri. Next base: position 53,854,147 of record OZ018336.1, read on the forward strand.
AATTTACCGCACTACCTTTTCCTTCCACCACATTCATTTCGTTCTATCTATACCACACATGCTTTGTCCTCCTCCATACACATATGCTTACACTCAGTGGTAATTAGGATGTAAATATGAGCAGCTCGAGAGTACTTGAGGGTAGCTTATATTTAACTGTTTATTTCTAGAACGGTTTGTCTTTACAAACTAGCTTAGGCTAAGTTAAGTTAGGTTAGGAGACTTTTCGGTACTTTAAGAAGACTACTACCTTACCTGTGTGGGTCGACAAGTCCCTAGGAGAGGAGATATTGTGTGTAGTGCGTGATGTTGTTGCGTAGTTGTGTGATGTTGTCTGGGCTTTGGTTGCTATCTGGTCCATGCTGGTATCGGAGCAAAGTTTATTCTGTGTTTGTATTGGTGGAGTATATTGGAGTAGCCAGTGGAGTATAGCGGAGTGACCAGTGGAGTTTAGTGTAGTGACCAGTGGAGAATAGTGGAGAGCAGTGGCCTGCAGTCAATGGAAGCAAGGAAAGCAATGATTTTTCCCACATTAAAGAAGAAAAGAAAAAGAAATTACACCCCAATAATTAATATGACAAAAAAATCAATTTTATTATCACATTTGTGCTTGCCTATACGGTACCGTTCACTTTCAATCGAATTGGCGTTAGACCCTGATGAGCCCGACTGCAATTGAATAAATGCATCCTCTTCGTCGAGATTTCTACTCTCTTTTTTCTCTCTTAATTTCAATAATAGTTCTGCCTTTTGGTTCTTTGGAATAAATAGTTTAAAAGATGTTTTACTCTTCTTAGCAATAATATAGTCATTAGAGTTTATGGTTTTTATCTAGATATTCCTTTAGAATTAAGAAAAAATAACCTATTTTTATACGGAAAAGGAAGCAAATTTGGCTTTGCAGTCATCAGCTTGCATCTGGCAACCCTGCCGGGTTGCCATAATCAAGGAAAAAGCAACAAAATATCTGAGAAACATTGACATAACTATTTTTATTCTATGAAGCTTAAAAAAAAATTAGGTTATATTTAAATACTGGCTCTAGGAAAGAAAGCAGCAAATAGCAAAAACTCTAGTATGGTTAAGCTCTTATATCTTAAGCATTTTGTTAATATTTCCGAGATTCTGGCAGGCCTACCATAGTCACCCTTCGTATCTTTGAGATCAGTAGCCTTGAGGTAGTGCTTAGATATGTGTGGCGTATTGCTTATTCATTTTTTTAAGTGATAATTCCCTTTTAAACAAAATGGATGCAAATAAAGTTGGGAGAAATTGCGATTGCATTATTGAAAAATTATTAAAAAGGAAGTTCAGTGCGATGAATTATATTGAAAGAGAAACTATTCTTTACACAGTTAGGCCCACGCCAACACTAGATCTGTCATCCAAAACAGTTTTGCACTCGCAAATACAATGTAGGCCGATATGATAGAACATTTTGGTCAGCTGGTTGTGCGTACTTACAGAAGCCATTTTAAAATTTAAATAAAGTTTTAAAAAATAACATTAAAATAAAATAACATTTAAATAAAGTGAGTAGCTTTTGGATAATTAATTAAATCTCTTCACTCACCTCCCCTTTCCCTAATTTTGCCTCGATGCCGCAACCAACTAAAACTCTTCTGTTCTTAATATGCTACTTCGGGATTGGAACAAGCCCTGATGACGTCATAAAAAAATGAAGCAGCAAAGGGAAGAGATGTTTTTGGTAGCGGAACATGAGAGACGAGTTCGAGTTCGATTGCTACATCGGCAAGAAGACTAACGCTTAATTCTAAATTCCGCGATTGAAGTTGTTTTTCAAGTGGACGAAGAGAACAATTTCGACCCTCATATGTACCATGAATTTAAATTTTGAGTTGAGTGTCGTATTGTTTGTTTAATTAATCAAAAGCCTACAATTTTATAGTTATTTTTAATGAACAACGTATTTACTTCAATTAAAATATTTATTTTTGTAAAACTTCAATTGCTTCCTCATTTTGAAAAGTCACCACACGCTACTGGTGGAGAAGCCAGTGGAGTTTAGTGGAGAGTTTAGTGGAGTGACAGTGGAGTTGCTAGTGGAGTTCAGTGGAGTAGCTAGTGGAGTTTAGTGGAGTGTCCAGTGGAGGTTAATGTGGTGGCCAGTAGAGTTTAGTGGAATGGCCAGTATAGTGGAATGGCTAGTGAAGTTTAGTGGAATGGCCAGTGGAGTATAGTGGAGTGGCCAGTGAAGTTTAGTGGAGTGGCCAGTGGAATATAGTGGAGTGGCCAGTGAAGTATAGTGGAGTGGCTAATAGAGTATAGTGGAGTGGCCAGTGGAGTTTACTGGAATGACCAGTGCAGTATAGTGGAGTGGTCAGTGGACTTTAGTGGAGTGGCCAGTGGACTTTAGTGGAGTCACCATTAGAGTATGGTGGAGTGGCCATTGGAGTTTAATTGAGTGGCAAGTGGAGTATAATGGAGTTTAGTGGAGTATAGTGGAGTGGCATCACCAGTGAAGTTTAGTGGAGTGGCCAGTGGATTATAGTGAAGTGGGCAGTGGAGTATAGTGGATGGCCAGTGGAGTTTAGTGGAGTGGCCAGTGGAGCTTAGTAGAATGGCCAGTGGAGTATAGTAGAGTGGAGATATGATTACTCTGTGTTCTATGTAGTGATTTCTCTGATTGGTCTGTGAGGGGAGGGCTCGTTTAGGATGCTTTCTCCGGGTCATCTCTGCTGTGGTCAATATCAATTCAAATTATTTTTAGTCGCGTGCAAATCTATAAGTTACTATGTCGGTTCATAGGTCGACGGTCGGATGGTAACCTTTTTACAGTTCAATCAGTTTTATGGCAATAACCTCGTAACTATTCGGCCGATTCTGACGAAAAATCAAATCCTTATGTTGGTTTATATTCTCTTTCGAATGATATAATTGCCAAAGTCCTCCCAAGGTTAGCCCGGGAATTATTGGAAGTTTTGAATGTCGTAAGGTCATATGGCCCTAAGGTCATAAGTCAGAGCACGTGACTTAGGTCATTTGACCTTATTTATATTGCTATTCTATTCTTATTTTGGCGTTTGTTTAAATATATGGCGTTTAAGAGCGTCACGCAGACATTCCTGATTCATCATAATTCACCAAGTCGGGGGTTACTGATCTTTAAAACGTCTATAGGGTCGTTTGCGAGCCCCATTGCCCGTTTTTTAAAGGGGCAAGGCCCCTCCTATATTCTCTACCCCCCTTCCCTGACAGCGATACGTCTCCCCCTATAATTAGCCTAACTTACAGACTACGAAGAAAGCGGCGAAAGCAGTAGCGGTGGCGAGGACGAAGAAGAGGACGCCCGTCCATCGGCGACCGATCCCTTGCGCGCCGACCCAGCCAGCGACGTTGGCCGGCAGCTCCGTGACTGCCAGCAGGAAGAAGTTGAGGAACTCGTTGCCACTGAGCTGCACCGATGTGTAGATCAGCAGATAGTACATCATGTAGTTGCAGGTGCTGCATGGGGCAAGGGCAGAGGGTGAGGTAAGGGGGTGATATATAGGTTAAAAAAGAGGTCTGATGCCAAGACGTATCTCTGGCAAATGCCCGATAGGGGGCAAGAGGGTCAATCTATCAGAGAACCGGCCTTGAACCCAACTGAGGCATGAAAATGGAGTTTGTCCTCTTTATATGGGAAAAGGTCACTCAATACCTCCCCATTGGTTGCCTTTCTTGAGTAACGTTGTGAAGTTGGTTATGGTTTGCGTTACTAGTGGACAGACACGCTTTGACGTCAATGTCATAGCTACCGCCCCGTCAGTTCATTTACCACGACGCCTTGAAGAAAATGTGGTATGTACCGTAAAGCGATACCTCCCGGCAACTGCTTCCATGGCAACATGAATGCTATTGGACACCTTGACATGGTATTTCCATGGCAACCGAGTACTCGCTTAAATTGTTTCGACGTCTCTCTCTACCTCTGACTCACTAGGTAGTGATGAGCAAAAACGACCTCCACCTCAAAACGGGTAGTCGAAAGAGGTCGATAACATTAACGAAGGATGACGCCTTCTTATCCTCTACCCTCTGCGCTTCCACTATCTGGGTCAATGCCAGCTGGAGGTCAACGGGGCACTTTCTGAGGTTGACCCGAGCGATCGCTTCAAATCCTTGAGTCGCTTCGACGAGACGCCCGCGAGAGAGCAACCATCTTGGCGATTCCGGAAACATCCTGCGAACATGAGCAAGGTCAGTGGCTCTTCCTGGGACTCATACTGTAACCAGCCTTTGTTCCGAGATTTGTTGCCTTCCTTCATTTATACAAACTTGTTCGTAGAGTCCAGTAAACCCCTACTTTACTAAGCGTTTTCTATTCATATTCATCTCCGGTATGGACCTCGCTTCCATATCTGAGTGTCTCTGGCTTTACCAATAGACGAAGAGGACGACGCCGAAAGGGAGCGAGGTGACGAGGCCGAGCAAGACCCAGTCGCGAGTGAGCCATGCGAGGAGGGGCACGCTGCACATCCCCGCTGTCCACATCACGCACGCCACTGACGTGATCTGAGCACGCAGGTCGCGGGAAACTTGCTCCAGAACTGCGAACAAACATACATCAGCTTAGAATGGTAGATAAAATAGTACTGATTGACAGCTAATGGTACCATCATTATAAGTTTCTTTTCGATGCTCAAGTGAGGCTGCGGAGAATAGAACTATCAGTCGAAAATTCGGTACTAGTGGATATAGTAGTGGTGGTACTAGTAGTGATAGTAGGAAAGAATAAAGAAAACAGGAGTGGAAGGTCAAAATAAAGACTGCTATCATGCATCCTATGAGCGGGGGCCAAAGTGTCCAATTCGAGCCTGCCTTCCAACACTCGACCCCCTCCTTGGGTTTTGACCTCCGGGTGGATGCCCTTAGTGATCAAAAGAGAAGCGCCACCAAACAAGGGCACGTAGAAGGGAGTAGTGGGATAAATGACGTGGTGGGAGCATGAGAAGTAGGGTAAATAGTGTGGTGGGGAGAGAGTAAAAATATGGCTGGCGGCGTTCGGCAGCTCTGTTGTGGTATGCATGACTTGAAATTAATGATGGGGGGAGGGCCAGGGGAGGAGAGGTTTGCCGCCGCATGGTACCTGACTTAGTGGGGAACAATTGCTTAGTGTGGGGTCTGACCGTCTGGTGTCCCATCTCAGGGGCAGGGGAAAGCTTTCACTAAACATGGTATCGAGACCACGGGTTGCTATAGGAGATGGCAGATGCCGGAAAGTCGATCCGAAACTATTCAGCCATCCCACGACAAACCATAGCCGTTGTAGATTAACATCGGCCCCAAGTGAGAAGCAGTCTTTCTCACCTGCCTGTGTCATATCTCTGTGGCCCCGTGACCCCATGTCAATGGCCAATTATGTTCGTTATTTCCATCTTTTTAACTCAGTGCTCACCCCCACCCCTTTTCTTACCTCCCTCGTTGGTTTTCCTGCTTAATTTGAAACAAATTTCGTTGTAGGTGGAGGAGTGAGGAGGGGGTCATTTGAGGGTGTGTGAAGGTTACTTACACACCAGGCCCAGAATCGCGAAATGGGATGATGCAATGCGGAGGAGGGATGTATCAGGGTGAGGTTATTGGCTGAAGGTGGGGAAAAGAGAGAAGTACACACACACACACACATAAGCGCTGACATACATACAGGATTCGATAGCCCCATTACGAATGGGGCCGATATTCAGTTAATTTTGAATGAATACCCACTTGCTCTGAATGTAAAAGAGCGTTGGTTCGTACGTCATTGAGGCGCCTTGTCTTGGAGATACGGCATGATCACACGACCGAGTCGCCAGAAATCCGAAGTGACGAGGTTTGGGATAAAGGCAGTCTTTGGTTCTGGTGCTTTGGTCAGTCTATTTATTTCTGTCTGGCTGCTTAAGTGAACGCCTGTCTCTACCTTTTGCTTCTAGTCTATTTCTCGTTTGAATAATAGTCAAAAGAACTTGCAAAGAGCTACGGAGTCTCGAAACTATAGCCCATCACAAGATTTAATCTTGCTCTCACAGTAATATTGTTAATATTAGCTCCGGCCGAGATTGTCTTAGTTATTGCAAATGAAAAACATCTAAAATGCTTTGGATAGTAATAAAAATCTCTAGAAAATTCTAAAAAAAGCAATAATAATTCATATATTAAGGAAGCATTACATAAATATTGATAACGAAAGTATTTTTCTGTTAATCACTCTCAGATGTTATTTTGTTGTTTTTTAGCAGCCTATTTGGCGACTACCCACTTGAGCACAAGTCGCCGCAATCACGACAGCCTAGTTCTAGGCTACTTTAAAATAAGAATATGAAAAACAACAATAAAAAGCGAAAATGGCAACAATTAGGAAGCAAGCTCCGGTGTCGGTGAGAGGTCCGCCTCCCCCCCGGCGCAGGAGCGTGCGACCTACCAAGAAAACAACAACAAAACGAAACCTAGTTAAATAAAGGGGAGAAGGCCGGCCTCCCCCCAAAAGTCTATAATTCACCAGTCAATGTGCACGGACTCGTCCCGAGTACAAGGGACAGGCGATAGCGACCCCGCCCAACCCGGTACCGGGAAAGGTAACGTGCGCGGAGATCGACCAAACTGGGATATTCAACAAGAATGTGCCGAACAGTATGGGGGACAACGCAGTCTTCACAGTAGGGTGCTGGCGAGCGACCTCATCGGCGCGCTCATTCCCAGCAATTCCTACATGCCCAGGAAACCAGCAGGACATAATTTCGACATCCGCCCGTCTCGAAAAAAACCGTGGCGTCACGGATATCGCGAACCAGGGGATGCGGAGATTCCAATGTCCCGAGAGCACTCAGGGCGCTTTTTGAGTCGCTATAGATCACAATCCGGTCTCCGAACCAGGCACGTCGCGTAATCTCCCGTACCGAGTGGTGTATTGCTACCAGCTCGGCCGTGAAGACAGATGTAGCGCCTGGCAGATCCCCGCTGACTTCTAACAGAGGGGATATGGCGTGGAAGCCGACCCCCTCTTGGGACTTGGAGCCATGCTTATACACTGGCACGGTTCCAGCGTGACACGAGGTGTGTTCCAAATAGGTCGAACGCCATACTCCCGGCGCTGTACAAGCTTTGGGAACAAAGGCGTAGCGACAAATAGCCAAATTTGGTACCCTCCAGGGTGGCGTCCTGGGCAGAAACAGGGACGCCAACGGCCCGAGAGCTATACCTAGCTCTCGAAGGAGTTTCTTGGCCCTAAACACAAAAGGATTAGGGTATGGCTTGCGTCTCTCGATGGCATAGGCACCGTCTAAATCAGCTGAGGATGCAGTGAGAGCTGTTGGCGAATGAGGGAGGCGGTGGGCTCGTGCGTACAGGCGAATAATGCACTGTACATAGCGTAGAGCGAGTGACATCTCCCCAGCATCGACTAGTAGGCTCTCAATGGGGGAAGTGCGGAAGGTACCGATCGCCAAGCGAAGGCCAGTGTGGTGGATCGAGTCCACAATACACGCTCGGGTGCGGATGCATAAAACTCGTATCCGTAGTCGAGCTTCGAAGGACAAAGGATCGATAAAAAAGTAAGGTAGTAGCTCTATCAGCGCCTCAAGCGCTGAACGTCACAGAACGGAGAATATCCATGGCGCGACTACAGGAGACCCTAAGGCTGCGAATATGAGCCTCCCAGGTGAGGCGTCTGTCAAATACAAGACCCCATTAAGAAACAATTCTGGGTCAGGGTGGAGCCGTGGATGGCGGCAGAAGTGCACCGAAACCTGTGCGCTTCGGCATAGCGAGAGACGCGGTTGAATTCCTGTTGGAGTCGACACTCCAGAGTTGGCATCTGGGCCGCGCCAAAAGAGAGCGTAGCGAGAACATCTTCTGGCAGGAAAGAGGTGATGCCGTTGATGCTCAGGGTAAAGTGTGACACTGAGGACACTTCCCTGCGGGACACCCTCTTCCTGCTTCTTTGGACCAGAGAGGGCTCTCCCACCCGTACGCGGAATCGACGATCTCGCAGAAATTCAGATATAAACATTGGGAGGTGTACCCTCGCCCCCATCGCGTGGAGAGTCTCCATGATACCGTATTACCATGCGGTATCATAGGCCTTCTCCAGATCGAAAAACACCGTGGCGTAGGGCTGTATACGAAGGAAGGTCTCGCAGACGGCATTTTCCAGTCGGAGCAGAGCATCCGACGTGGAGTGGAACTTGTGGAAGCCGCACTGTGCAGAATATAGATGGCCTCCGCTGTCCAGAAAAATGGCTAATCTAACATTTACTAATTTTTCCATCAACTTGCACACGCAAGAAGTCAGAGAGATTGGGCGGAAACCGAGCAGAGTAGAGTGATCTCTCCCCGGCTTGCGAAAGACGATCACAGTAGCGAGGAATCTTGGAAGAGACCCTCCACCCATATCCTGTTGAACAAATCTAAGAGAAAGGCCATGCCTCGCTCACCCAGGTGTCGAAGCATGGCGTACGGGACATCGTCCGGACCATGGGTTGTGTCCGCGCACGAAGCAAGAACGGAACGCAACTCAATCAGAGTAAACCTGTCGTTGAAGGGTTCTCCGCCTCTGGAGTTTAAGTCCAGTCGGCGGCCTTCCGCGACATCACGAAGTGCATTGAATGCTGGCGGAGCAGCATCCCGGTTAGAGAATGTGGAGAAAGCGGTCGCAAATGATTCCGCCACGGACGCAGGGTCCGAAATTGCGGTCGCATTCTCCTGGAGAACGTAAAGAAGGTCCTGCGAGAACTTGCCCCGAATCCTTTTGACTCGCTTCCACACCTCTGCTAGAGGGAGTCTTACAATTAAGTGAAGACACGTATGCCCGCCAAGAAGAGCCTAGCCCGACGATCTTCACCGACAGTGAAATCGTTCGAGCGGCGCTTATAGCGCATGTAGGCATAACGCTTCTGTTCTACGGCCGTCTAACACTGGGCCGACCACCACGGGAGTGGTCGGCGTGCAAAACGGCTAGACGTTCTAGGAATAGTAGTCAGGCCCGCGGCGATTAGGTTGCCGGAGAAGAACTCAACGGCTTCATCTACCGACCTAAACTCCTCGACTGAGATAGAGAATTCAGTGATTTCCTGAAATGCAGGCCACCGCGCCCGCGCCAAGCACCACCGAAGTGGGCTCTCAGGCGGCAGTCGCCCAGAAAATGATATTTGAATGGGAAAGTGATCACTACCATGGAGGTCATCGACCACCCCTCCAATCAAAATCAGGCTGTGCATCCGGAGAGAACAGAGATAGATCAAGGCAAGAAAATGAAGCGGTTCTCGGGCAGTGATGCGTAAACTCATCCACATTTAGGACACCTATTTCAAACTCTTCGATCAGATCGGCAAGGACTTGTTTCCTGGGATTGATAGAGTAGTCTTTCCAGAGGGGGGTGTCTACCGTTTAGATCTCCGAGCAAGAGATAGGGCCTCGGCAACCATGCCACGACGCGGCGGAAGTCCCTCGCGTCAAAGTCGGCTGACTGTGGAATGTACGCGGAAATAACAGTATACCTCCTATCAAGGTGCAGCTGCACAGCTACTGCCTGAAAGGAGGTATCTAAAGCGAAGAGAAGAACGGAGACATCATGCCGGGTGTAAATCGCACATCCTCCCGCCCGGACCCCATCCCGTGGTGGAGGGGTCGCAAAACCCTTATACCCCGGGAGAGTGGGCAGGTGGCATGCGCCCAGCATGGTCTCCTGCAAAAAGATAGCTAACGGGGAACGGGACGAGACGAGCCTCTTCAACTCCTCCAAGTTGGCCTGGAGTCCACGCCAATTCGATTGAAGGAATATGCCATCCAGGCCTAACTTGGTGGAGGTGCGGGGGCCCTCTTCGAAGATAAGACCTTCACGAGAATAGCTGTACGCTTCCCGGAGGCAGAGCCTCGAAACCTTCGGCGGGCGTTGTGGCTTCGGAGGCGGGGTGCCCTCTTTTCGAAGATCTACCGTCTCCGAGCCTCCCAGCCCACCACTAGGCGTGAGCGAAGCAGCCGAAGCTCCTTTGTTGCTGTCCTCCTTTCGGGGGGGGCAGCTTTAGGAACCCCGGAAGATGGCCTGGCAACCAACTTCAGGGGTGTTGCCTCCTGTGAGTCTAACGACTCGGTGGAGGCACGTGGCAGTTTCGCCTTATGGGAAACGGTGACGCTGGGGGAAGTGAGGGGGAGCCCTGGTTTTAGCCGGGGCTGGGTGTAAACCATTTGTGCCGCCAGCTTTACCATGGGAGCGCCCGGAGTGAGTAGAACCCGCAGAAGGGCTCCGAATGTGCGCGAAAACAACCGTGCTGGTTGTCTTGGATGGGCCAGGAGCAGAGGGTGCCTTTCTTCGCACTGAGGCGTAAGACGCCCCAGGCAGAGCCGGGCGCGCCAGGACCACGTCCTTAACTTCGCGGAATGAGAGACGATCCTGGGCCTGAACGGCCAGGATTTCTTTCTCAAAGAGTTATGCCCCACATTGCTTCGAAGAAGTGGGGTGCGGCTCTCCGCAATTGACACACTTGGCCACACACGATTTGGACTTATCGTGGGCGGCCTTGGAGCAATTTGCACAAACTTCGGGTGACCCCGACTTTGCACGTCTACAAGAACCATTCGTATGGCCGAAGCGGTGACAGTAATAGCACCACCACGGCAGTGGCACGAATGCCTTCACGCGGTAGCGGTACCAACCGACACGCACCGACTCAGGGAGCTTGCCATAGTCAAACGTGACGAAGAGTATAAGGGTGGGCCTCGAGGCCCCTCCCCGTTTTCTCATCACACGCTTGACCTTGACCGACCCGTGGTCGGCTAGATCTAGAGTGATATCTTCTAAGGAGTAGTCCACGAGTTCCCTCGCATAAACTACTCCTTTCACAAAGTTCATGGTATAATGCGGCGTCACACTCACCGGGGTGCCATGAAGTGTCCGAAGAGCAATTATCTTGGCCACCTCGGAGGGATCCGCCGCATTCACCAGAAGGCTACCGTCCGAGAAACGGGTCACTTTTGGCTCTCTACCAATCACACTAGCTAGAGCTCTCTTCTGATGGATCATGTTGCCCTTAGCCAACACGGTGCCATCAGTGGAGCGAATAACGAGGAAGCGTTTGAAGTCAGCGGGCTCGAAAACGCCGGGTAATCTCTGAATAAGGGGCCCCCCGATGTAATCGAGGCTCCGTTCTGCGCTCTAGCACTTTTGGTCATAGTCAGGGGCTCCGCACTCTGGCGGGGGGGGGGTGCAGAGAGGCCGGATGCACCGATCTTCGCTTGGTTGCTTACCGAAATGGCAGCAGACCCATCCGTCCCCGTAGCCCCCGCGGATGGAGAGGAGCCCCACGTCTTTTTAGTCTTTTTTGTTGTTTTTTTTTCTTTTTAGGAGAGGATGGCGGGGAATGAACCCTCTTTTTCCCTCCGCCGTAGGAGCCCCCAGGCTAGATGGAACAGCCTCAGCAAGGTGCTTCTCCGAGATGGAGAAGGCCCTGGCTGTGGTAGGGTCACCGGTCGGAGGAGGAGATCCCTCGCCTCCTTGTACTGCCTTGGAAACCCTAGCCGTTTGAGGAGGACCTTGCATAAGAGCGGACTCGAGTTCAGTGCTTGGCGCCGAGCCCGGATTCGCTCCCATGGAAGGTCTTACCGTCTGAGGCTGGGTTGCCTCAAGGACCATGTCTATCTCGAGTGGGGCCTCCATTTGCCTTCCCCCCCGGACATCACAGGTCCTATTGGCAGCAGTGTCATTAGTCTTGTCTTGGTAAGCACAGGATTTGACCTCCGTTAGGTTTAGTATTCTAGCCAGCAGGTCTTTTGAGGAAAGCGACTGAAGAGGCCTGGCTTCCCTCTTCCCCACTAACGGGGTTTTCCCTACCGAGCCGCTTCAATGGGAAGCGGTCGACTATGGGCTGCCTGCTGGCTTTCTTGGCAGTCACCTTAGAAAGTAAAGGGGGGACTGTCGCTGGAAAGAAGGAGGTGCCCGAAGGCACCTCCAGACAAGGGGGTGAGAGGAAGTCCCCTACACCTGTAAGCGAAGGAGAGGAGTAAACCTCCTCTCCGGTTAGAGAAATTTGGAGGCTCCCCTGCGCAAGCACAGAGGGGCAACCTCCATTTTTTCTGTAGAGCTGCCAGAAGGCGGCTCCGTTAATTGTGAAGGGGAAAGGGGAAGGTTCTGTTTTAAATTTGCATCATTGGGCATGGTCACCCAAATTTTTTCACGGGATGCACACGCTCATCACCCATCACAGCAGCCCGCCCTGCAAGGGGTGCATACAGGCCTGGCAGAGCCAGGTGCCGCCATTCAAGACCACCTCTCCCGCCTGGTGGCCTGGCAGTCCCTCAATATGGTGGCTCCACCTTGGACGCGGCGTAAAATTGAGAGAGTGTGAAGAGAAAAGGGATGTGAGGAAGGTATGGGTGGGGGATGAAGCAGGTTGTTAAAAACCCACCATCTCAACCTGGAGCTCAGGGGTTAGGGAACATTGTGCCCTCCCCCTCAGCCCCGATCCGGAATAGTTGGCTGAAAAGAAGGCCAACATCTACCCTGTGAAAATAGAGGCCGACGAGAGAAAGTTGTGGGAGAGGTTGTAGGGGAAGTGAGGAAGTAGGGGAGAAATCTAGGCTGTTTGAAAGTAGGAGAAGATGCTAAGCAGGGGGTCGGACGTGGTGCTGAGTCCCGTCAGCACGGCAGCCAGGATGGCAAATCGCCGCGCAATCTCAGATGGCAACGTTGTTAAGTCACCCCTTTCACTTGGTTGGCTGAATTAATGGCACCTACGCAATAAAGAACCGATGACTTGCAGACGAGCCCTGAAACCTCATATGTCAAAAATGAACAAATGTGCTGCTTATGCAGTAAAATTGGTAGATTTACATCCTATTTGAAGTAACAAAACTGATTTTGGCGTAAAAATAGCCAAGTAAAATTGCAACTATTTGTACAAATATTTCTCGGACGTTCCAATTAGATTCCATCAGTTTTTTGCGCGTCATCTTCTGTCCCTACCTACCAGAAGAATAGCTTTGGGCGGGGGTGGGGGTGGGGGGGGGCAAGTTAATGTATTTTAAAAAATATTTTGTTTTTCTCCGGGCGGGATTTCCCCTTTCTTTTCACAAGAAAAAGTAGTGTCCATGAAGTTAGGCTCCGAATAAACTATAAAAATTAATTATCTACTAATCCAGCCTAAAATATCCGTCTAACCTAAGTTATTTGGGGTTGGATTAGTTCATAATTAACTTTGTAGTTAATTCTGGACCTAAATCGATGGTCACTACTGTTTATGGTGCAGAAGGTATGCGGGCTGAATAGAAAACAACGATAGTTTGGTAACATTTTATTTTGAGTGTTTTTCTCAAACACTTGAAGCCCCTTGGTCCCAACACAATCCTCCCCCTCACCACAATTATAAACCACTCTGCTCCGCAGCGAGAAATGTCCACATACTTAAAAAAGAAAATTCGAATATCATCCTTCTGCTATTTCTTCTATCCAGAATATCCAAAACACTGATCCACACCTAACATGTCTTCGGACAAAACAAATCTACAACCACCCTATTCCCAAACTTGACACAACACATCCTAGATAGCTTCAACCAAAATCCGGCCCCAAAATAAAATCCTAGTCGCCATCGACATCAACAAAGCTTTGCAGCCAGGACCAAGTTATATTCTAATCCAGGAACTTCTCAAAACTCAGTTATACCGAATATGAAAATCAAATGACTCCTCAACCTCCTCTCCGAAAGACAAGCCAGTGTTACTTAAAGCCAGACTGTTTCAAAATACATGTTACTCTACAATGGTGTCCCCGAAAGGGCAATTAGGTACCCACTATTTTCAAACTTTTCATGCACGACCCTCGCTACTATCCCTCATTACATATTAACATAACCCCAACCCACAAAAACCTCCCCTGACCCTGCTTACTCCCCACAAAAGAGAATTCCACAGATACCCGACCATCACACTTAACAACATCCGTATCACATTCAACAACCCTCCTAACAGACACAATACTTGGCCTCACTTTCTCCACACACAAGACCTTCTAACAACATGTGACCGAACTTTGCAACAAGGAATAAAAAGTGAATGCACTTCGTTAACTCACTGGCTGCAACTTTGGACCACAGAAATACTCCTCATGCTATACAAGTAACTCAGCCATTCTACACTTAACAACACTTTCCCAGTCTGGCATCCACACTAGTTCCCTCCATCGCAGATACTCCAAATAACAAAACAAAGCCCTCCACATAATCAATAGAGGCACTCAATCCACCTCAAAATGCTAGGTGCCAAGTTCTACACAAGAACAGACAATTCCCCCTACCCATATCACAGCTTCAAAACAAACATACCACAACCCACGAACAAGAAGTACACATCCTCCTCACATCACTCCCTCGTTATCTACTCCCTATCCCCATGGTCACCTCAGAAGAGATACAAAACACACCTACACACCCAAATCGTTGCACGCCACCTCAGAAACCTGCCAAACAACACAGTACTACGGACACCCCAATCCGAAAACGTCAAGTGGATGAGAACCTTCCCAGATCCATCAGATTCACTCTCTTCAGGCTAAGGTCTTGCCACCCAACATCCCTTTAATATTATTGGCCTGCGCCCCCCCCCTCCCTGAATGTTTAGTTATCGCGAGTGCATCCACCATATACAAAGACGGTTGTTTGTCCATGTGTTGTCCTGGGTGGGCCCCTTCTGAAATGAGCAGCGGAGAGTGTAACCCGCCCCTTATCCGGAGTGTTTCTGACATTGTTATCGGCCGTGGGCTATTCCTCAAACCAGCTTCCTCCAATTATTTCATTTCAAATGAACATCATAGTTAGAACGAAACATGAATGCCTATCCTCTCTCACATCGGGCGGCAGGTCACGCGGGAAGGGTGGGTCGGGGCTTAAGCAGTTACTTCCTTAAACTGGGTCGTTTAAAAAGAAAAATGATGGTAGGAAAAGGTGGGTGAATTCATATAGCGTACTGTCTTGTTTTAAAGTGGGTTTGTACAAAGAGAAACCAGGTTTTGGAACGTTTTTCTTCTGAATTTCTTCTCAATTCCTCCTTTACCAAGGTCCGGGGCTATTGTTGCCTGCGTTCAGGTGTGAAGCTTTCTGGGCAGTCAGCCTTCCTTATGCGCAACACTACACTGATCTCTCTGAGCACTTAAATCAGCACTGCCAAATGTTGGCACCCTATCAACAAACACAATGTTTCATCAGGCAGAGAGACCCATGGGCTCGACCCAGCGTGGTGGTGTTTTTCCTCCAGGACACGGATTAGTCTTGATCTCAACCCAGGGAGCAGAGCAGTTAAAAACAACAACAAAAGTATTGGTGTATATCCTAGGCCTCTTCTTTTCCCAGCATCGCAAGCAGCAAACACCATAAATCTAAGTTTTTCTTCAGGCTGCTACTACGACAGTATCATCAACATAACTTATGATTTTAACATTGATGCCACTCAACTGTATGTACATATTCTCTCCAGTTCTTCAATCTCCCACATAACTCCTCCTCCCCGCCATACACATATTTTAATGTCCAAACAATCGCTTCCCTCCTCTACTATTCTTACTGCTTCCTTCTGCAGACAGTATAAATTTTGGACTCTCCTAATGCCCTTACTATCTTCTTGTAGTTTAAGTAAATATCTAATTATTTGTTCTTCTATTACAGCATTTAATGCTTCTTTATAATCAATGAAGCACATGTCTTTATGCAATTCAATGCTCCTTTCTGCCGTCATCTTCAGCACAAAATAACATTGCCTCTCCTTTGCTTTATTTTAAAAGCCATATTGTGCATTTTATATTTCAGTATTTATTTTCTTCCTTATTTTATTTAATATGACCCTTAATGATATCTTAATTTATAGTTCTATGTCTTTCGAACTCCAACGTGCGTTTTTTTATATATTATGTGATAGAACGGTCTGAGGACGCATTGCTTCAGCCCCTATCACATGTTGGAACACATGCTTCCCTACGTATATCCTGCGAGAGGAAGTAGAAGGCGCGTTATCGTCCACCATAGCCAATGTTTAATCAAGGAGGTTCACTCCCCCGTTCGCCTCCATGCGTCGATCTCGCCAGATTGAATTAGGCTTATGGGCAGATAAGATATTTTCCAAGGCGCCACCGGGACATTCCATCGAAGTCCCCCACCCCCATTGTTCCCTACGCCAAGGGACTGGCTCCGGCTATTTATACCATAGCATTTCACATTTGAAGCCAATTCGGTCTCCCTTGTGCACCTAGGAACTCTCCCCGAGAAACCCCTTATTGTCCAGAAGAGGACAATATCCCTTGAGTGCCAAGGTTCGTGCCCTTCGAGACGACAAGTCAACAAGGCCCTCCCTGTTGTTCAGAAAGAGAACAACTTTAGAACAGCCATTGTTCTTTGAGCCCGTTCGACAAGAAACGGTTCTCGTTCCCAAGACATCACGTCAGGATAATTTAATTCCCCCTTTTTAACGTTCTTCAAGAGAACGCTTGGTTACAACAATAACCTCCATTGTTCATCTAGAACATCTCCGATATCCTGTCACAAGGATCGCTCGTACTTCCGATCCCCACTTCGCTCTCACTCCTCGAAGACAGTCCTTCCCCCTCGTTAAGGACAACCCCACGAAGAACCCCTTCTCCTGGAATTCGCCAGTTGGACCGAAGATTCCTTACCATCGCCTTCCTTTGCACGATAACCTTGTAATTACGTAAGCTAAGCATTACCTTTAATCATTTAACCGTTTGTCAACGCAACTCTGTGCTTTAAACGGTTTAGCGAACCATTCCCCCTCTTTGTTTGTTTGCCGTTTTAAATCTCTCCGAATCTTAATCCTCAGATTAATCAGATCTTCCCATGACCTTTTTCATTTCCTGTGTTTCTCCACTTTTTAATCCCCGTTTATGTAAACATTTTCCGTGTGTTGTTTGATAGTTTAATTTATAAAACTCTATTTTATTAATGGTAGCCATATTATTTATCCCTGTGCTCATTCCACTTCTTAAGTATATTGAAGATAAATAAGCCTCTCCAGCCCCTCCCCCCCTTTTTGAACTAACCTCGGTCATCAATTACCACGCACTCAAAATATAGAATAATCCCCTCAATGAATAGTTATATATAGTATATCGTCGGCTGCCTATTCTACGACATATTACTATAAATATAGACTTTTCCATTTCTTGTCGAGATGCCTTCAGCATCTCGACCTTGGTCTCATCTCCTGCTGTTGCTTTTTTTTCTTTCATTTCTCGTATTATGCTTCTCACTTCATCTTTGGTTATACCAGGCTCATTCAGATTTAATGGTTTATGGTATTCTCCCTTCGTCGTTATACAGTTCAGTTCCTCTTCCAATCGTCTCCATTGCAATAGTTATTCTTCCTTTTAGGACAGTGCTAATTTTATGTTTTTTGTATCTTGTTAGTTTTTTTTATCATACATAATAGCATTATTTCGAATTTCCAAGGTCCTCTACATCATCACATTGTTCATTTAGCCATTGATCCTTTGCTCCTTTTACATTTTTTTCTGACCTCTTGATAAAGAGCCCTGTCCTCTTCTGTATTTGTGCCTTTACACTGTTTTATGATGTTCATTAGTTCTAAAATGCCATTGGTCATCGATCTCTGTCGACCTTTAGTTTAAAATTATGTCTTCCGCAGTTTCCACCATCGACTGTTTCAGAATTATCCGCCTCTCTACTCCCTCAAATTGTTCTCAGTCATCTTCTAACACTGTATATCTGGGGGGGAGGGGGGGGGTACAGCAACTTCATATCTCTAATTCAGTTTTTCGTGTGTCTTTCAGATATTTCATTCTTTCATTTTTTCCTCAAGAATTTATATACAAAACACATGGAACTTAAGAAATTTCATAAAAATATAAATAACTCACCATTCTGGACTACAGTATAGTCCAATTTTTAATCGGAGATGTCTAGATTTAAGAGATTCCACGTTTCAAACGTAATTTCTTTATTTATAAGATTACTACCGAATGGAATTCTCTCCCTGCGATTATAGTCAAAAGTACCTCTGTTTTAAAAAATAGATTGGAAAGACACATTTTTAATTTCTAGGAAGAACACGCACCAATAACACAAAGACTTGGGCGTAAGTGAGTAAGTAATGGTTCGCCAACCTGCCTTTATCCAGGAGGATCCCCAACCGGATAATTAAATAGACATGGAGGTCAGTATGACAATCGCTAGCGGGCCTGAGGGCACCAGGGTCCGGTCTTCTTTAGGAAGAGGTTCCAGGAAGTATTTGACACCAAACAGCGTTCAGGTAGAATTTTCGTTGCCTCGGAGCAGAGGGACTTGTTCCGCATCGGAGTTATGTGGATATAGATATCCATCGGCATGATACCTTGGAACAGAGTATGTGTATATTGTAGTGCGAAGAAGGGAG
Source organism: Ceratothoa steindachneri (assembly GCA_963969495.1). Classification (NCBI taxonomy): domain Eukaryota; kingdom Metazoa; phylum Arthropoda; class Malacostraca; order Isopoda; family Cymothoidae; genus Ceratothoa; species Ceratothoa steindachneri. Next base: position 53,872,510 of record OZ018336.1, read on the forward strand.
AGGAAATAAAGCAGTGTTGTAATTGGTATTGTGTGTGATGAATGTGTAAGATCTACTCATCCCAGGACAGAGCTGAGCCCACCAATTGGTAGCTAGAACTCTACGGGCGCTGACGTTTGTGTCCTCTCTTGCCGGGATCGAACCAGTACCGCGACGTTGGGAGACCAACGCCGTATCCACCCGGCTACCACGAACTCAGACCTGGGCGTTTATGGTATCAATTAATAATATATATATAATGGAATCATCGTCCTCCGTTGTTATCGTCAACATAACCAATCCTACCTCTTTTCTTCACCCCCTCCTCAATCAAGACTAGCCTCAGAGTTGATCCAAGGATCTTTACTGGTCTGTAATTCTAAAGGAAACCCACTTTATAATGAGTGTTGTCCGCCTGTTGACGATATTAGGGTCCTAACAACTTTAGGGGAGGCGAGGGGCAGTTTCGAGGCCACAATCGTTCTGAATATCAGCTGTTTGGTGAGGTGTTGACTGTTCGAAAGTACCACATTTATTAACTTGTTGATGCTATTATTTATTTCCCGGGAGAAGATGACATCTCTGCTCCCTCCGACCACTTGGGAGATAAAGGAGGCAAGCATTCGAGAATGCAGGTTGTGTTGTAGGGAGAGAAAGCCAGATCCTACAGCTTGTGCTCTAGGCCTCCGCCAACGTTACAACAATTAAGTGGGGCAGCGCTTTTTGTGAGGCTATCTGGAGGGACCAGGTCAGAGTGGAGTTAAGCTGTTGCATGCTGTAGGAGTTTTATAGCTCCCCCGTATGCTAGCGGTCCGGGCGGTGGGAGTTCTATTGCGGCTGAACCTCACGCGGGATACATCCAAGTGGCGCGGTCCCACCCCAGAATTGCATCTAGGTAGGATGGAAGTCGCATATCCACTTGGAAACGACTGGCTACTCTACACCTCGCTTACCCATACCCTACAGGGTGGCTAGAATTTAAAATACAGGCAATAATGGTCGTGTTTACTAACTTAACAGTGATCAATATCATAGTGTTTTTAAAACTTTTACTCATTATATGCATGTTTATATTAAAAAAATATCGCATGTCTAAAATATTTAAAAAAAAATATAGGTAAAGAGTTAAATATTAAAAAATTTGAAATTTTAAACACAGGGATTTCCGTGAAAATGCATCAGGGATTTAATAGCCTCCTTAATTACTCGAGATCCCGGTCCAGAAATCACTTTAAAGTACTAAAAGCCAATTAGAAGCTTAAGGCTGAGGCATGGTTGCTTACCCCAGATGTAGGCGATTTGGAGGATAGACGGGAAAGGCATCGACGACAAAAACATCATAACGAGAAGTCCCCACAGTGACGTCATGAAGAGGCGAGCAGTTCCAAATAGAGCAAAAATTAATGACGTCAGAATGACAGTTCGTTTTCGCCCCCAGCTGAAAAACATCAACATCAATATAGGTTCCCTCCATAAACTTAAAGGAAACAACAAAAATAACATTGTTTTAAGTTGCGTGTGACTCTATATCTCACTAAGACGGTCGGTCGTTTCCCGTTTTGCTTTTTTCAGGTTTTGATAATAACATTGTAATTATTCGGCCGATTCTAACGAAACCCTAATATTGTCTTACACATTCTCTTTCGAATGATATAATTGCCAAAGTCATACTAAGGTTAGTCCGGGAATTATGGAAAGTTTTAAAGGTCGGAAGGTCATAAATCAGAATAGGTGAGAGCACGCGACTTTGCTCAACAGACCTTGTTTAATATAATAATGATTTAAAAAATTTTTTTGCCTCCATTCGTCCTATATATATATATATATATATATATATATATATATATATATATATATATATATATATATTAACTGGCATCAGGTTTATAGGGTCTTTAAAAGCTTCCTTTTAAGGTCTTTTAAAGGTTTGGAGGCTGACGGCTTGGCTCTTATTCGAATACTCTATGGAATCCTTGATCGAGTACTCCAATAATCGTGTTTATGGGTTAATCACTCCATGTAATTCTTCCAAATTTTCTTCCTCTAACCTCAGCATATTTACTTAAACCTCGTGTCAAAATATAGCTGCCATATCCCCATCAATTCCGCAATAATTAAACCTGATTAGATGGCAACACTGCCAGAACTGGCCCTTTGGAGAGTACCATTTTAACAGGGACCGAGTTGCGCACTTTGTACTGTGACCCACTTCAGTACTCTCCTTAACCATTTACTTCCAGAAGGCACCTTTCCCTCCTCCTGGATTGATAGGCCTCATGTTACTATATTTGCTTCGATTTCTCCTTATGCCGAGGTGATCGATTTCGTAGAACTAAAAGACATAATTTGTAGGTTCCTTTGAGTTGCTAACTCCTGTTTTTATCCATTATTGGCATTGTTGCGCCTTGCAAACACTACAACTTGAGGGGACAATGAGGGGGTGGGGAAAACAAGGTAAAATTGAGAGATTATTCTGTGTCTATCTGGACTACTTACTGGTCGGATAGACTGTTGAAGACAAAAGTGCCAAACATATTTCCCGCCACCGCCGCTGAGAGCCACTTGGCCGAGAAGGAGTCTCTGTGGCACACCCAGTCCAGCTCCATAGACAGGGTTCGATCGTACCACGTCGTGTCGTACTCCCAACCAGACTGGCACGCTGTCGGGAGACAGTGTAAAGGGAGAACTGGCACTCAGGTGTCAATCCCTCCTTAGTGACAGAATGTTGCACTGGATGAGCTGTTATAGGGTGCTTTGGTACTTTTTAAGGGGGGCAGGCACTCAAGAAGGCCTTTACAGGGTGTTCTGGTATTCTTTCAAGGGGGGCGGAGGTTGGAACCCTACTTAACGAAGGCATCGAGAAACAGAAACCAACGAGAGAATCTAAGCCAAAAAGATGTTGAGCTGAAGATGGAGGAAGTGAACATGTGTGAAAGATATAGAGCCGCAGATTAACCTTTGGGCATACTGGGGCCAATTGGGTACGCAATCCCCCAAATGTTAGCTGAAGCAATGTTATCTACACTACACCACATTTAGGGGGGGAGGGGCTCAATCCCTACACGTACCTATCACTGGTCGTGAGTTGTTAGGGTGAGATTGAAGAACTTCGGGGCTGAAGGTGTGGTTGATGTGGTCGTACTGGTAGCACTTGCTGAACTTGTCCACCGGGTCCTCCCTGAAAAGTCGGGTGGTATTAAATCCCTAAAAAAAAGACTTAGCGCCCTCTAATCAAGGCATCGGTGGCATTGAATGAAGGGCGAGGGATTGGAGAGGAGGGAACATCCCCTGAAGAGGACGTTCCAGCCCCCCTGCCCCCGCGAGTGGGCTCCAGGTATAGGATGGGGGACCACTGAGGGCAAATGTTCTCGTTGGTTACATCAATATCCTTTATTTTTCAAATTAAAAAGAGGAAGGTTCTCGACGGACGGTCTCCCGGTACTAAGCATCAGGAGCAGAGTCTTTGGTCCTCCTTGGTTTGTGGAGTTCGTAGGATCTAACCCCGGTCCTATGGGTGCGAACTTGTAGGGGAGTAGTTCGTAATGTTTCCAGTTTTCCTTTTAGGGAGCGTAGAGTTCGTATGATTGAACCGCGTTTCTATGAATGCGAACTTGTAGGGGAGTAGTTCATAATGATATATGGTATCCATTAAGGATTGCGAAGTTCGTAGGATCGAACCCTAGTCTTATGAGTACGAACTTGCAGGAGATTAGTTCTTAATCATCTATGTATTCAATTAGGATATCGGAGTTCGTAGGATAAAATCTAGGTACCCCCATTTATGAACTTGGGACTCAATCTCTGTCCATTTAGAATTATTGAGGCTTCCTTTTGCCACCCTGTCCCTTCCCTTCTGTTATATTCTTCCCCCCCCCCCTCCCTCCTACTGACACCAGGTGGATTACTACTTTCCCCATCAAGGGTTACTTCGGGGGAGTTACGCCCCCCTTGGGGACCACGTCCATTCGTGTCGCCTGTTCTTACCCGGGCACAGTCAGCCGCTTCCACTCCTGCAGCGAGACGTTGTGCGGCCGCCCCGGGACGTGGCACCAGTGATCGGGCACCGAGACCTGGAAGAGTGGTACCAGGGCGATCCAAGGGATCATCACGTTGATCGGAACCAGGAACAACCAGTAGAGGAGGCGCTGGTATCGCCCTTTGTCGCCGACCGAATGGAGGACCTGGAAGACGCGGTAACCATGGTAACATTGCACTGAGAAGCACAGCGGCTCACCGCGAGGGGTGGGGGTAATTTTTTGTTTAATGGGGTTAATGCCCTCTTTTCCCCCGTTGCTGGGTATATACACAAATATTTATGACAAAAGCAAAAAGTGACTTCAAAACAAAGGCAAGAAAATAATTTTAAAATTGACTGATTACTTTAATAATTGAGTAATTCAATGAATATTCCCTCCACTGTTGAGTTCTATTCGTTCATTTTAGCCTTTTGTAAATCGCTGTCTCGTCATTTAGGCTCATTTCATATCGCTGCTTAATTTATCCTATTTCGATATATTTTTTAAATCAAATTCCTGATACTTTAGGGGAAACTTCTTAGCGGATTCAATACTTTGACCTATGGCTGTTATTTGTGTTAATTTGTTTCCGACTCGGATTGTCAGGGTTTTTTTCTAGCAATATTTTTTAATCGGCCTTTTCGATTTTCTTCCTTGTTTTTAACTCGATATTTATAAAGGGGTAGAGGTTCTTGTCATAAATATACCCCTCTATAAAATTGGTTGGTACCCAAAATGGTAAGCACCAAAAGCATGGGGCGAATGGAGCGTACTTTATGCTATAAGTCGGCAACCAGCGAGGGTATGGCGACTTGAGTAGAATATTAAACCAAATTAATGGATGGCATAAAAAGTGGGGCTAAGCCGTTTAGCCCAGTTGTGACTGGTTTGTTTACCAAGGGTGATTTTTCAACGAGTTTTGGTACCACTCATGGGTAGCCCGATAGGTTTCTTGGTTCGGCTTGGTGACTACCGTTTCGATTCTTCGGGGAATGCCTTTTACGTGAGGCGCTGACTCCAAAGGGTAGAGGTATTTTCTTTCTTGGGTGCAGGCTGGATAAAGGAGATCAGGGATTTCTCTTAGGGTAAAGAAATCTTCCGTGCTGGATTCAGTATTTTTATTCGGCGGGAACTTGGAAGGTCTTCAGATGTATCTCTTTATATGCGAGTCTCTTCTTATGTATTACTCTTCATATATATTAGTCTTCATCATGAGGTACTTTCCAATTTCTATCTTATGTGAACCGTTCGTATACCTGACGGTATTTAACCGAATACAAATGGAATTTATTTTTTATATATTCGATATGAGTTCGAAAAACATTAATTTTGTACATTATACTTACATTAATTTATTTTACGTTTTACATTATTACCGAATTTTACAATTTTATTTTAATTATGCACAAGTAGATAATCGATAATATTTCTTCGATAGAATGAATTCATATTTAAGGCATTTAATACATTCAAATAGAACTTTGGGAGTATATTGTATATGACTTGCTTTTAATTAAAGATATATTAATTTTTAAATTAATAAAACAAAACCATTATATTTATTTTTTATAGGATTAAAGTTATTTAAGTCATTTCAGCATTATAATTAGTATCGGTAGCGATCGGACGTGTTCTCAGCGAGCTCTCTATTCAGTCACGTTTTTTTGTTCGTTTTTTTTCGGTGTAATATATAAAAATCCGTGAACAAAGTTAAAGGTGAATGTTATGACAAAATAGTCAAGGAACTTTTAATTATAATTGGGAAATAGCTCCCGTTTGTTTACGTTTCAAAGCGGCCTAGTTTTTTCCCCCTTTTTGCTTACACTTTTCTTGATTGCTTAATTAAATGGTTTTGAAAGGTTTTCTAAGTATGGCTGTTGCTTTTGATGAAGTGAGTATGCACTGTGATGTAAGTAGTGTGCATGTAGTTTCCGATTCTTGTGGTGTTGATAAAAGAGCAAATGTGTCTGAATGCCCCTTGTGTTATGGATGGCAAATGTGGCTTTGGTAGAGGAGGTGCGTTAGTTGCGTGATGAATGTAAGAGGTTAAATGAATAGTGCATGAATTGAGAATGGCGAGTGTACGCATAAAGAATGTGGCTAGACCAGGAGAGAGGAAGATAGGCCTATACTAGGGACTGGAGAGAAAGAAGTGAAGATGAATGGTGATTAAAGATGGATATAATAGCTAGGTTAGGACAGGCTAGGAGTGTGACTAAGATGGAAATGGAACTCTGAGAGGGGGAAAAGTTGAAAGGGATTTGTCTGATGTGGCTGTGGCAGAAAGTGGAATAAGTGGTAGTTTGAATGAGAATAGGAGGGAGGGTAGAGCTATGCCTAGGGGGACTATGAGGATGACTGAAGTGCTTCTGATGGTGACTCTCAGCTTAGATATTTAGATAGGAAGTTGAGTGCGAGCAGATGGGAGGGACTGTGTTATGTATACATGTATACTACTAGTTATATAAATTTATGTAATTTTAATGTATATATTTATGTAATTGTGTATATATTTGTAATGTTTAATATATTTATTTGTAATATATTTGTAATGTTTATTTGCAATGTAATATATATTTATTTGTGATGTAAATATTTGTGTAATATCGGAGCAACAATCTCCAACTCCTTTAGTAATTGCCCATAGTACAACCAACTAACCTCCTCCCATGCAACCAACTAACCTCCTCCCACACAACCAACTAACTTGCTACCGATACTTATTTAAGTTTAAAGTTCCCCAATTTTAGGCAGTTCACCTCCAACCACTTAACGCGCTCCTACTGGAATTAATTTGCTCTAGATTTTGTGTAACTATTCAATTAATGTGCTCTATTGTTTTGTGTTATTATTCAGTGCACTACTACTACAACGTAAGTCTCTTATAGTTGTTAAGTTTGGCGCCTATGTACCTTAGACCTCTCTCTCACGTGTGATAAGTACTATTAAGATTTTATTTATTGTATAAACTGTAAATATGATATTCATGATTTCATATATTCATTTATAACCTTAATATATTAATTTTATATATTTTCTTTGTTTAGCCTTACCGAAACTAGGCTGTGCTATATATAAGTTGAACTCTGATTTAAGCAATTAATGTAATTTATCATTGTTACTTAACTGTCGGTACACATTTGGGGTTTCTTAAGACTGGCATAGGGTCCAGCTTAGCCTATAATTGGCATTCTCGAATCTCGTGTTCATAACGAAGTTCTTATTAATTTTCTTTAGTGTTGTGGGACTTAACGCTGCCCGTAACACTAGGGGCCAGATCTGGACTGTAGGGAGGATGGTTGAGCTCCTCGAATGCGCACTTGCGCAGGGCAGCTTGTGCAACTTTGGCTTTGTGGACTTTGACGACGTTGAGATCGTTCATGGGGCGTGAGGTTTCTAGGGACCCAACGGGCAGAGACCTTGGTCATGGGCAAATTGTCGTGGATGATGTTCATAAAACTTCCATATGATATTCCAAGTTCTCGCTCGATTTCTTCGACCTTCACCCGTCGATTTTCGAGGATCATCCTCTATACACGGGCCACATTGTCCTCGTTGGTTACGTCTGACGCAGGGTTGCCAACTTAGTGCTTGTGGCACTAAATTTAGTGCCTTTTCGTTACTTTTAGTGACAAATTATAGATTTTAGTGGCTTGTATCATTTTTTCAGTGCCTTTTTAATGCCTTTTGATATCACTTAATGCAAACTTTAATTTTAAAAATTAATTATTTGGGACATGACACACACTGATTTTATATATATATATATATATATATATATATATATATATATATATATATATATATATATATATATATATATATATATATACGCTAATATGAAATAATACAATTGTAAACTCTTTTAAAATTAAATATAAATATATAAGAGGGTATAAATAATCACTAGCGAGGCGAGATTTTAAGCACAGAGTGCATATTCTCGCTGAAATTCAAATGGTGAGAGTCAAATATTGATGAACATGTTTTGAACATGGCTGTAATCTGTTCGCGCATGACTCGGCAGTTGATCAGTTTAACGCATTTGTGGCTTTGCGCATTGGTATTTAGTTTGCTTTAGCTATTCATGAACTGAAGTTGTTTTGCGATAAAAAAAGAGAACTAAATAGGCTAACTTAATGATTTATATGAAATTAATTACTTTTTACCCTTTCCAGATAAATAAAAAATATCCACAGCACTTTAGAGGAGAATGGATGTCAAATACAAAAACTGGTTAAAAAGAGTGGAAGGTGACGATACGAAATCATTTTGTAATTACTGCAAATGTGTTCTTCATGCTAGATTAAGTGACATAGACCAACATAGTAACACTAATATAAACATAAAGGCTGAAGCACCTTTCATTTGTCAAAGACAAACAAAGCGAACATTTGCATCTGTTGGGCCTAGTACTGATTTAACTGCGAAACAAACTGAAAGACAGCATTATTTATTGGTGAACATTGTTCCCTGCAAATTGTAGACCACTTGACTGAGTTATGTAATAAGTGCTTTAGTGATGCGAAACAAAAAAAAATTAGGCTTAAACAATCAAAATGCACAAACATTATTTCTAATATTCTTGGTCCGCATTTTAAAGAAGAGTTAAAAAATGATTTAGTTAGTGCAAAGTATAGTTTAATAATTGATGAATCTAATGACATTTCTGTCACCAAATTACTAGGAATTGTTGAGATTTGACTCATAATGCTAAGGCAATGAGCAATGCATTAAAAGAATGCCTAGAAAAGCATAATCTTAGTTTGCAAAATATAATTGCAATGGGCATAGAAAATGCTTCAGTCATGACAGGCGTAAACAATGGTGTTTATGATATTAAAAAGAGAGATTCCTCATCTTATACTCATAACATGTGTTTGGCATTTCCTCCAACTTGCTGTGTCACATGCTGCAAGTGAACATTTGCCAAGAAATCTGGATTTTTTATTAAAAGAAACATACAACTGGTTTTCATTATCTTCAGTTCGCCAATCAAAATATAATTAAATTGTTTGCTACAATAAATGATCGAAATCAGCCATTAAAGCTTGTTCAGCCTACTACAACACGATGGATGTCAATTGAATTTCAGTGGTAAGAATTGTGGATCAGTGGATAGAATTAAAAACTTATTTTCAAATTGCAAGGAAAGAAGAACGTTGCTATTATGCTGAAATGCTTTATTTGATATTTTGTGATAAGAAAAACTATGTTTATCTCATTTGTCTAAAGCACATTCTTTCCGAAGTTCAAAGAGTGAATAAAAAATTTGAAGCAGAAACACAAGAGCCAACGAAATTATTAAATGATCTTCAACATCTCATCGATGTACTAGGTTCAATTATTCTAATTCAGGGAAAGAAATTAAATGAAAAAGATTCAGTGAAAGATTATCTTGATCCAAAACCATATCTTGGTTATCAATTTGAAAAAGAAATCTCGGAATGTAATTTTTCTGAGCAAGAAGAGTATGAGATAAGAGAGAGATGTATAAATTTTGTTGTAAAAGTTTTAGAACAAATTTGGCAGCGTCTTCCTGATAATTTTAGTCTTTTAAAAGCAATGAGTTATTCCAGTGTAACAGAATGCCTCAAACCAATTAAACCAAGAATTATAAACCTTGCAAAGTATTTTAATGACGATCCAGAGATTCTGACACAAATTGATTTCCAATGGAGAAATTTGCAAACGATAAATATAGTGGACACAAGTCTCAGATACAGTTGCCTTTTGAATTGAGGTATCATCTTATAGGGATTCGACTGGGGCAAATCCATTTGAAAAATTGTCAACATTAGCTTTGACAATTCTCACCATGCCACATGCAAATGCTTATGTGGAAAGATTATTTAGACATATAAACTTTATTAAATAGACTGAGCGAAATCGGTTAAGCTTAAACACTGTAAGGGCGATTTTAAATATAAAATATGGACTTAAACGAAATGAAAAATGCTGCTATAGTTACACACTCGCAATAAATTAGTGAAGAAGATTGGATCCCTGGATTGCTATAAATTAGCCAGGGAGAGTGATCCTGAAGCTTCAACATCAAAAGAAGTTGACTTCCCAATCATTATTGATTAAAAACAAGCTAAGTATTTGTTCATATCATTTTATTCATTAAAGTTTAAAAAAAAATTCTACTTGAAAGTTAATTATTGTATTTTCCATTAGTGCTTTTATTGGCGCTTCTAAAAAAAAAAATATTTAGTGCTTTCTAATGAGCAAAACGGTGCTTTTTGAAATTTTGAATTGGCAACCATGGACTGACGGGCGTCCTGGACGGGGGTCATCTTCAAGGGACTCACCACCCTGGCGGAACTCCCTATTCCAGCGAACAATGGTTGCATAGGAAGGGGCGATGTTGGTGTACACTGCAACCATGCATTCATGGATCTCTTTTGCATTCTTGCCTTCCTTGGTCAAAATTTGATCACTGCGCGGTGCTCCTCAACCTTCTCCATTGTTGAAAAATTTGTGACTGACGATCTGCGATCAGCTACTGCTTCTTAAATAGACGAGGCAGGAGTGTGCGGCTGCAGGTCCTGACTTGTCCTAACACCCTCACAAACAGCCATCCCCCTTCCTCTGTTTTTCCCCCGTAAGGGGCGCGGCGATTTGTCATCCTGGCCGCCGTGCTAACGGGATCCAGCGCCCCTTCCGGCCCCAGCTTAGCCTCTCTTACTTCCTTCAGATAGCCTGTATTTTTCCCCTACCTCGTCGCTTTTCATACAACCTCTCCCACAACTTTCTCTGGTCAGCCTCTAATTTCACAGGGTAGATGCTGACCTTCTTCTCAAGCCAACCGTCCCGGATCGGGGCTGAGGGGACAATGTTCCCTAACCCCTGAGCTCCGGTTCGGGATGGGTTTTTTTAACAACTTGCTTCATCCCCACCCATACCTTCCTCACATCCCTTTTCCTCTCCTCTTCACATTCTATCAATTTTACGCCGCGTTCAAGGTGGAGCCGCCATGCCGATGGACTGCCAGGCCACCAGGCGGGAGGGGTGGTCCCAAATTGCGGCGCCTGGAAGCACCTCTTGTAGTTCGGGCAACTGCAAGAGGTGATGAGCTATTGCGTCTCTTAGCACAAAAAGGGTCCCCATGCCCAATGATGAAAATAAAAAAAAACCCAACCCCCAACTTCCCCAAGAACATCAACAGAGCCGCCCTCCGGCAGCTCCACCGAAAAAATAGAGGTCCCCCATCCTTTTGTGCTTGCGCAGGGGACCCTCCATACTTCTTTAACCGGAGAGGAGGCTTACTCCTCTCCTACGACTACGGGTGTAGGGGACTCCCCCTCACCCCCTTCTCTGGAGGTGATTTCGGGCACCTCCCTATTTCCAGCGGCAGTCCCTCCTTTGCTTTCTAAGGGGACTGCCAAGAAAGCCAGCAGGCAGCCCATTGCCGACCGCCCCTCGTGAAAGCAGCTCGGTAGGGCAAACCCCCTTAGGGGGGAGAGGGAAGCCAGGCCCCTTCGGTCGCTTCCATCAAAAGACCTGCTGGCAAGAATATTAAACCTTGCTGGGGTCGAGGCCTGTGCCTCCCCACACAAGACTAGTGACGATACTGCCAAAGGGACCTGCGATGTCTTGGGGGGGGGGGCAACTGGAGGCCCCTCCTGTGATAGACATGGTCCTTGAGGAAAACCAGCCTCAGACGGTAGAGCCTTCCATGGGGAAGAATCCGGGCTCGGCGCCAAGCACCGAACCCGAATCCGCCCCTATGCAAGGTCCTCCTCAAACGGTTGGGGATTCTGAGGCAGTACAAGGAGGGGAGGGATCTCCTCCAGATGATGCCCCTGTGACCACCAGGACCTTCTCCATTTCGGAGAAGGACCTGGCTGAGGCCTGTACATCTGGCCTAGGGGCTTCTCCCGGCGGGGGTGAGAAGCGGGTTCATTCCCCGCCCTCCTCTCCAAAAAAGAAAAAGACCAAGACCAGGAAGACAAAGAAGACTCGGGGCTCCTCTCCATCCGCGGGGGCTGCCGAGATCGGCACATCCGGCCCCTCTGCCCCCCCCCCCGGTTGCTGAGCCCCTGACTAAGACCAAAAGTGCACAGGGCGGAGCCTCGATGACATCGGGGCCCCTGATTCAGAGGTTACCTGGCGTTTTCGAGCCCGCTGGCTTCAAACGCTTCCTCGTTATTCGCTCCACTAATAGCACCATGTTATCCAAGGGCAACATGATCCATCAGAGGAGATGATTAGCTAGTGCAATTGGTAGAGAGCCGAAGGTGACCCGTTTCTCGGACGGGAGCCTTCTGGCGAATGCGGCGAATCCCGCCGAGGCGGCCAAGATAAGTGCTCTTCGGACACTTCATGGCACCCCGGTGAGTGTGACGCCGCACTCTACCATGAACTTTGTGAAAGGAGTAGTTTATGCGAGGAAACTCGTTGACTACTCCATTGAGGACATCACCCTAGAGCTGGCCGACCATGGGGCGGTCAAGGTCGAACGTGTGATGAGAAAACAGGGAGGGGCCTCGAGACCCACCCCTACACTCTTCGTCACGTTCGACTGTGACAAGCTCCCTGAGTCGGTGCGTGCCGGTTGGTACCACTACCGCGTGAAGGCATTCGTGCCACTGCCGCGGTGGTGCTATTACTGTCACCGCTTCGGTCATACGAATCGCTCATGTAGACGTGCAAAGTCGGGGTCACCCGAAGTCTGTGTAAATTGCTCCAAGGTCGCACACGATAAGTTCAAATCGTGTGTGGCCAAGTGTGTCAATTGCGGAGAGCCGCACCCTGCTTCTTCGAAGCAATGTGGTGCATATCTCCTTGAGAAAGAAATCCTGGCCATTGAGGCCCAGGATCGACTCTCATTCCGCGAGGCTAAGGACTTGGTCCGGGCGCGCCCGGCTCTGCCTGGGATGTCATATGCCTCAATAGTTAGAAAAGCACCCTCTGCTCCTGGCCCATCCAGGCCAACGAGCACGGTTGTTTCCGCGCCCATTCGGAGCCCTCCTGCGGGCTCTACCCAACCCGGGCGCTGCCCTGGTAAAGCTGGCGGCAAAAAGGGTTCCTACCCAGCCCCGGCTAAAACCAGGGCTCCCCCCTCTTCTCCCAGCGTGACCGTTTCCCGTAAGGCAAAACGGCCACGCGCCTCCACCGAGTCGTTAGACTCACAGGAGGCAACACCCCTGAAGATGGTCGCTAGGCCATCTTTCGGGGTTCCTAAAGCTCTTCCCCGAAAGGAGGACAGCAACAAAGGAGATTCGGCTCCTTTGCCTACGCCCCGAGGTGGAGCGAGTGGCTCGGAGACGGTGGTTCCTCGAAAAGAGGGCCCCCCCCGCCTCCGAAGCCACAACGCCCGCCTAAGGTTTCGAGGCGGATGGGGGAAAAGACTCGCATGGCGAGCCCAACCTCCCCCAATAAGTCCTCGAAGGCGACAGCGCCTCCAGCACTTTGTCCGGCCAACAGCGCCCGGGGTTCTGCCCCCGGGAAGCGTACGGCCATTCCCGTGAGGGTCTTCTGTTCAAGGAGGGCCCCCGCGTCTCCTCTGAGCTAGGCCTGGAGGGCATATTCCTTCAATGGAGTTGCCGTGGACTCCGGGCCAACTGGGAGGAGCTGCGGAGGCTCGTCTCGTCCCGTTCCCCGTTAGCTATCTTTTTGCAGGAGACCATGCTCGGCGCGTGCCCCCTGCCCGTCCTCCCGGGGTATAAGGGTATTGCGACCCCACCACCGCGGGATGGCCGGGCTGGGGGATGCGCGGTTTACACCCGGCATGATGTCTCCGTCCTTCCTTTCTCTTTAGATACCTCCTTTCAGGCAGTGGCTGTGCAGCTGCACCTGGATAGGAGGTATACTCTGATTTCTGCGTACATTCCACCGTCAGCTGACTTCGACGCGGGGGACTTCCGCCGCGTCTTGGCACGGTTGCCGAGGCCCTATCTCTTGCTTGGAGATCTGAACGGCAGGCATCCTCTCTAGGGAGATTACTCCATAAATCCCAGGGGACAAGTCCTTGCCGATCTGATCGAAGAGCTTGAGATGGGTGTCCTAAACGTGGATGAGTTTACGCATCACTGTCCGAGAACCGCTTCATTTTCTTGCCTTGACCTATCTTTGTGCTCTTCGGATGCACAGCCTGATTTTGATTGGGGGGTGGTCGATGACCTCCATGGTAGTGATCACTTTCCCATTCAAATATCCTTTTCAGGGCAACTGCCGCCTGAGAGACCACCTCGGTGGTGCTTGGCGCGGGCGCGGTGGCCTGCATTTCAGGAAATGACTGAATTCTCTATCTCAGTCGAGGAGTTTAGGTCGGTAGATGAGGCCGTTGAGTTCTTCTCCGGCAACCTTATCGCCGTGGGCCTGACTACTATTCCTAGGACGTCTGGCTGTTTTGCACGCCGACCACTCCCATGGTGGTCGGCCGAGTGTGAGACGGCCCTCAAACAGAAGCGTTATGCCTACATGCGCTATAAGCGCCGCCCGAACGATTTCACTGTCGCTGAATTTCGTCGGGCTAGGGCTAGGTTCCGGTATATTTCGAAGCACGCCCGCCGCTCTTCTTGGCGGGCATACGTGTCTTCACTTAACGGGAAGACCCCCTTAGCTGAGGTGTGGAAGCGAGTCAAAAGGATTCGGAGCAAGTTCTGGCAGGACCCCCCTCCCGTTCTCCAGGAGAATGAGACCGCAATCTCGGACCCCGCGTCCGTGGCGGAATCCTTAGCGACCGCTTATTCCGCATTCTCTAGCAGCGATGCTGCTCCGCCAGCATTCAATGCACGTCGGGATGTCGCGGAAGGCCGCCGGCTGGACTTTACCTCCAGAGGCGGAGATCCCTTCAACGATAAGTTTACTGTGAGTGATTTGCGTTTCGCTCTCGCTTCGTGCGCGGACACCGCCCATGGACCGAACGATGTCCCGTACGCCATGCTTCGACACTTGGTTGAGCGAGGCATGGCCTTTCTGTTAGATTTGTTCAACAGGATCTGGGTGGAAGGTCTTCTCCCAGACTCCTGGCGAATCGCTACTGTGCTTGCCTTTCGCAAACCGGAGAGAGATCACTCTCCTCCGACCGGTTTCCGCCCAATCTCTCTAACTTCTTGCGTGTGCAAGTTGATGGAGAAATTGGTAAATGTTAGATTAGCCTTTTTCCTGGACAGCGGAGGCCATCTGTCTTCCGCACAGCGCGGCTTGCGCAAGTTCCACTCCACGTCGGATGCTCTGCTCCGACTGGAAAATGCCGTCTGCGAGGCTTTCCTTCGTAGACAGCACTACGCCACGGTGTTTTTCGATCTGGAGAACGCCTATGATACCGCATAGCGATACGATATCATGGAGACTCTCCACACGATGGGGGCGAGGGGACGCCTCCCAATGTTTATATCTGAATTTTTGCGAGATCGTCGATTCCGTGTACGGGTGGGGGGGGGCCCTTTCCGGCCCAAAGGAGCAGGAAGAGGGTGTCCCGCAGGGAAGTGTCCTCAGTGTCACACTCTTTGCCCTGAGCATCAACGGCATCACCTCGGTGCTGCCGGAAGATGTTCTCGCTACGCTCTACGTGGAAGACCTTTCTATCTCTTTTGGCGCGGCCCAGATGCCAACTCTGGAGCGTAGACTCCAACAGGCATTGAACCGCGTCTCTCGCTATGCCGAAGCGCACAGGTTTCGATTTTCTTTGGCCAAGACTAAAGTGGTGCACTTCTGCTGCCTTCCACGGCTTCACCCCGACCCAGATTTGTTTCTTAATGCGGTGCGCCTGGATGTGGTTGAGTCGCACCGTTTCCTTGGTATTGTATTCGACCGACGCCTCACCTGGGAGACTCATATTCGCAGCCTTAGGGTCTCTTGTACCCGCGCCATGGACATTCTCCGTTCCGTGACGTTCAGCGCTTGGGGCGCTGATAATGCTACTGCCCTACTTTTTTATCGATCCTTTGTTCGTTCGAAGCTCGACTACAGATGCGAGTTTTTTGCATCCGCACCCGAGCGTTTATTGCGGAAGGTGGATTCGATCCACCACACCGGCCTTCGCCTTGCGACCGGTGCCTTCCGCACTTCCCCCATTGAGAGCCTGTTGGTCGATGCTGGGGAGATGCCACTCGCTCTGCGCCGCGTGCAGTGAAACACCCGCCTGTACGCGCGAGCCCGGCGCCCCCCTCAGTCGCCAACAGCTCTCACTGCTTCCGCAGCTGATCTCAAAGGTGCTTATGCCGCTGGGAGATGCCAGTCATACCCTAAGCCCTTTGGGTTTAGGGCCAGGAAACTCCTTCGAGAGGTAGCTATAGCTCTCGGGCCGGTGGCGCGCCTGGTTCTGCCCATGACGCCACCTTGGAGGGTACCACATTTGGCTATTTGTCGCCACGTCTCTGCTCCCAAAGCTTGTACGGCGCCGGGAGTATTGCGTTCGACCTTTTTGGAGCACACATCGTGTCACGCTGGAACCGTGCCAGTGTATACGGATGGCTCCAAGTCCCATGAGGGGGTCCGCTTCCACGCCGTATCCCCTCTGTTTGAAGTCAGCGGGGCTCTACCAGGCGCTACGTCTGTCTTCACGGCCGAGCTGGTGGCAATACACCACTCGGTACGGGAGATTACGCGACGTGCCCGGTTCGGAAACCGGATTGTGATCTATAGCGACTCACAAAGCGCCCTAAGTGCTCTCGGGGCATTGGAATCTCCGCATCCCCTGGTTCGCGATATCGGTGACGCCACGGTTTTGGCGAGCCGGGCAGATGTCGAGATTATCTTCTGCTGGGTTTCTGGACATGTAGGAATTGCGGGGAATGAGCGCGCTGATGAGGGCGCCAAATAGTCCGCGAGGAATCTGCGACCGGACCAGCGTTTCGCTCTTCCTCACACCGACTACATGGCAGGAATACGGGCAGCTCTTCGGACTGCTTGGCAAAGAAGATGGGAGACGGTCGAAGGGAACTTAAAGTTGCGTGCCATTGCGCCGCGACTATTCCCATGGACCTATCCCCCAATGCCGCGACGGCTTTAGGTCGCTTTCTGTCGTCTCCGAATCGGACACACTCGTGTGACGCATCGCTATTTGATGGAGCGCTCGCCTGCGCCGTATTGCGACGACTGCGTTGTCCCCCCAGACTGTTCGGCACATTCTTGTCGAATGTCCCAGTCTGGGTGATCTTCGCGCACGTTACCTGTCCCGGTACCGAGATGGGCGGGGTCGCTACCGCCTTTCCTTTGTACTCGGGACGAGTGCGTGCACATGGACTGGTGGACTTGTTGACTTTTGGGGGGAGGCCAGCCTTCTCTCTTTCATTTAACCAGGTTTAATTGTTGTTTTTGTTATTTCTTTTTATTGTTGTTTCCTGTTAATTTTTTTTAAAGTAGCCTAGAACTAGGCTGTTTGTTTACGGCGACTTATGCCTAAGTCGGCAGTCGCCGGATAGCACCTTAAAAAAACTAACTAACTCCTGTTTTGCTCTACCGATTCGCAAAACTTATTGACCTCCCTCCCCTCGTAGCTCGACCAGAAATGAGCTAAATAAGATTATTCATAATAATTAAACCTGTAACGAAGTACTATATATAGTACTTCCTTACAAGTTTAATTATTTGGGGGGGGGGTGTAATTTTGATTTTATGCCCACCCTCGAATTTTGTCGGATGTTTTTAAAAAATATCTCTATTAAAAAAAAAATAAGCAAATAGTTTTAACTATTTAATGTGGGCAAATTTCTAATTATGGTGTTATGACGAAGAATAGATTGGCCCCCATCTTGGAAGCCTCGGTGTTAATTTGAATCCCATCATACTGTATTATACATCATTTTGAAGGAATTGTTTTTTTTGGATGAAAATATGATGAAATTTCTTATTAATCAATTTTAAACAAAATATAATTGATTCAAATAATATTCAAGTGTAAGGCTTATTATGTCTGAAGTCAAGGAACGACATTTAGCAATCGCCTTTTGAATTCGAATTTAAGATTAGGCTTTCGAATTTGGAATATTACGAGGGGTTTTTTAATTGCGAGGAGTAGCGGTATGGGAGGCGAAGCCCCCCCATTTCGAAATTACCTAAAAAATGATATATAATACAATATGATGCGATTGCAGTAGCCTAACAAAAGAAATCCTAAATAAGTACTTTTTTTATTTGATTCCCCCCCTCCCCAAACAAAAACATTGTCTACATTAAACAATCGGGAGCATAAACCCCTAAATAACCATTATGGGGGTAAACCTGAACATCGGCGGCGCCCCCGAAAAAGTGTATTTTTTTCAGCTGAAACGACACTAAGTTGCGTTTATGTTTCGTTCACCCGCGCATGAATATTCATGCGCGTTTGTTTAAATAAAAACGTTAGAACATTATTCTATAAACAATTATGATTATATACTGGGCCCAGATCCCCTTCAATTGATTGAAACTCAGGATCATCCTAAGGGGGTACCCCCGCAGTGATATCTGCCTCACGAGCAGTTCCCTTGAATTTACTCCAAAAAGGTGAAACATATTGGAACAGGGACGAAATATTTTACGTCCGATCGGTCGTGCCGCCTATCATCAGGTGTACCATTTTTTCATAATGGATAACGCTGTACTTTATTCATGTCACTAACCCTTTGTTTAAAGTTTATTATGCATTTCAAAAATTCCAGTATAATCGTATTGTGTATATAAAAATACATGTTTTAGTTATTACTAAAATGTTGTTAGAAAACTTTGAAATAATGTATAACTTATGTAATCTAAGAATTTTCTAATAAATATCTGTAATTATTTCATTACATATATAGGTAGTTTTATTGAAATATATTAAATATTAAAGTAACATAATTTTAGTTTAATTAAGCCAATTTATCGAAATAGAATTAATTTTATGGTGATAGTTATTGAAATATAAAATTATTTACTTTTTCCAGTGCATATTCATGTTCAGAAAGCATTTCAATCTCTTAAAGCAGCTGATACAAATAAATCAATTTTGGAAGCTCTTCACTATTGATTAATCAAGTCTAATCACAAGCGAAATTATCAAACGGTAAACAAGAGCAATTAACAATAACGAAGTATCAAGTTATGGCATATGTTAATTTAACATTCTAAACGGATATATATTTAACACACCCTACCAACATAAGATTACATCAAACACTAAAGTATAGAGCGCTATAGCTCACTGGCAATTGGCAACACTCGACACTGGCCAAGACGTCAGCAGGTTAAGAAAGCTCATTCGGCTGAACTTGAATATTTCAGTTAATTCTTACGTAAATAAAAAGAGGTTCTCAAAAGTACCCCACCTCTTGGTCAGTTTTTACCTCCCTTTTGACGGCTTTTTTTTTTATTAAAGGTGAACGACTTTTAATTAAGAATTTGGCTGCTTCGTTTTTGTTTTATACTATAATAACGCAGCAACAAATAAAATGACAAAACGTCCTCCATGATGAAATAACAATATTCAATAATTAAAGAAAATTATTATGATTTATTTGGATTTTGACGAGTCTTGATGGTGATGCTTTTTGTTTTTGACACATTCCTGTGGATTGTTTAAATTGTATATTGTAGATGCATGATCGGACACAATCCTATGGATGCATTTTGTGGGTGGGTTTCGACAGATGCGGATGACCTTTGATAGGCCCTTGTGGCTTTTGTCATCCGTGAAATTATGTTATGTTATAAGATTAAATTTAAAATAAATATATCAACTAATACATCAGATTTTTCCCTTTTTTTAGAGAGAACCAAAATTCCCCCAAACTTAGTGGTATAATCGAATATATGAATTCAAATACCCGGCAAAAGAGGTCAAGTTGAAATGGAGATAAATATTAGTTGTTAAAATGGGTCATGTTGAATTTGTTGACGACGTCATCCGATCGATGAATGTCATGACAGACATTTCCCCCCAACGTCCTTCCCAGGGGCTGAAAACAGGGGTAGAGGCTGTTGCGAGCATTCTGAGGAAAGGAGGCGGAAAACAGGC
Source organism: Ceratothoa steindachneri (assembly GCA_963969495.1). Taxonomy (NCBI): domain Eukaryota; kingdom Metazoa; phylum Arthropoda; class Malacostraca; order Isopoda; family Cymothoidae; genus Ceratothoa; species Ceratothoa steindachneri. The sequence continues at coordinate 53,892,433 of OZ018336.1, forward strand.
GAGCTTATCACATGCGTGGCCGGGTGTGGTACGAGTATTTAAGATGTATTTTTATCACTCATTCATAAACATGTGCGCTCTCTCTCTCTCTCTCTCTCTCTCTCTCGCCCGCGCGCGCGTGCGCACACACGAACACGCACACACATATTTTCAATCAAACACACACTTACACTCTTACCCACCACGCACATACATACGCTCACGCATACTCACTCACTCACTCCTAGACACACATACTCACACACTCTGATTCTCACTTTTCTTTCTTATTTTTACTCTCACTTTTTCTCTACTTTTTCATTCTCATTTTTTCACTCACTTTTTATGTCCCTTTTGGGTCACTTTTTCTCTCATTTTTCTTAAATTTTGTCTATTACATTTTTCACTTTTTCTCTCATCCTCTTTCTTTCTCTCTCACACTTTTCCCTCACTTTTCTCACCTTATTACTTTTTCTTTCCCTTCCCCTACATTTTTTGCTAATTTTTTCTTTCACGTTTTCTCTCCTCTTTCTTTCTTTCTCAACCTTTTCCACTCACTTTTTCTCCTATTTTATCTCACCTTTTCTCTTTCTCTTTTTGCTCTCAACTTTCTCTTTTTATCTCGTAATTTTTCGCTTACTATTTTCTCTTTTCTTCTCACTTTTATCGCACGTTTTCTCTTTTCTATCAATTTTTCTCTCGCTTTTCGCCTACTTTATCACCCTTTCTCTCCTTCTCTATCATGCTTCACTCACTTTTTCTTTCCTTCTTTTCCTCTTTGTCTCACCTTCCTCCGCCCTCTTTTCTTCTCTTTTTCCTAGTTTCTTTTGTCTCTTAATTCTCTTTTTTGCTCGGCATTCCTTGTTATTCCTTTTTCTTATCTAGTCTACATCATCACATTTGTCTTTTTTCCTATGCTGTTTTTGGCCTCACGCATTTGGGTGTCACGGGTAGCGTGATGGAGCATGCTACAGCTAACATCTCGAGGGCTGCGTCCCCTCCCAGCCCCACTGGTTGCAGATCACCTCCAGCTCAATCATGAATATATGCATTTGTGAGATACTTAATTACCATATACCAATACCCCAATTTGCCTACACCCCTCCACAAATTGGGTGATGACATGATCAACATTACTTGGGTGATTTGCGAAAAATTGGGTAGCACAATAATCAAACTGGGTAAACTAATAATCATATTTGGTAAATTTAATAATTAAAATGGCTAAATACAATAAAAAATAGATAACACAATAATCAAATTGGGTAAACACAATAATAAAAATTTGATACACACATTATTCAAATTGGGTAAACAATACTCCTAATTTGGTATACACAATAATCACAATTGGGTATCACAATAATCCAATTCTGCAAACACAATAATCAAATAGATAAACAAAATAATCTAAATTGGATAAACATAATGTTCAAAATTGGGTAAACCACAATATTCAAATTGGTCAACAATAATCAAATTGGGTGAATGCGATAATTAAATTGGGTAAACACAATAATCAAAATTGGGTAAACATAATATTCAAATTAGGTAAATACAATAATTTAATTGTGTAAACTCGATATTCAAATTGGGTAAATACAATAATAAAATTGTATAAATAAAATAATGAAAAAAGGGTAAACACAATAATCAAATTGGGCATGGTTTCCGAAGGATATTTTTTTTCCTATGATACCATTAAGTGGGGGCTCACCACTGGCCCGAGGGTGAGTTTATCCTACGATTATACAAAACTAAAAATAAGGATATAAAAGGAATTCATTGTACACAGCTAAACTATATATATATATATATATATATATATATATATATATATATATATATATATATATATATATATATGTGCTTATATATTGATATCTTAATATCTTAAAGAATAGAGCCGTTGGAAACACGTAAGGATATAGAGACGCACAATAATTCCCAAAATAAACTTATATTTTACCTTTATCAATTGAATACGCAACATTTAAACATTAACTACAGCAATACTCTGAATATTATCCTAAACAAGAATTAATTCAATTAGTTTGACCGTATAAACTTGGTTAATTTCTCTACACACCTCAATAATATAAGAATTAGGCTTACGGACTCATCTGGAGTTTAAAAGGCCTCAAGAATGTTATTGACTCACGACGCGTGCCGTCTGGCCAGATGTAGGGAGGCGAGATCACAAGGTCCTTTTGGCGAGGGTAGCAGCTGGGGGGTCCACACGGTATTCCGGGGGGGGGGGGGGTTCTTCACGGACGAGAACAATTACGGTGCTTTATGCGGCACCACGGTAGTCGTGGTCTCTCTGGTGAGAGTGAGTCGAACTTGGTTCTTAAACGAAGTTAACTTGGAGTGCGGTGTGACCACCGAGTAACGAGCTCGAGGGGGGAGCTTTTCTCCTTCGTTACTTAATTCCTCATGGACGAGGACTGAACTCGGGGAGGGTCTTCTTCAAAGGGCGAGGATCGATGCGGAGGGAGGGGGGTTCTCTGACGAGAATAAGTTACTTAAAGTTCGGTTTGGTAACCGGGAACTTGCTCGAGGATGAGCTTCTTCTTAGTTTCAGTCTTCTTCAAGGGGGAGTATAACGGAGGGGGGTTTCTCTGACGAGAATAAGTTGAAATTGGTTCCTCACCAAGTTGACTTATGAGTTCGGTGTGGCCACCGAGTAACGGGCTCGAGGAGGAACTTTTTCCTTCTTTTTTTCTTAATTCTTCAAGGGCGAGGAATACCCCTGGTGTTTAAGATGCATCAGGATATGAGGAGTCTCTCTGACGAGAGTAAGTTGAACTTAACAAAGTTAAGTTAGCGTTTGGTTTGATAACCAGGGACTAGCTCGAGGATGAGCTGCTTCTTATCCCCTTAAGTTAGGTAGCCCTGCCTCTCTTGCAGGGTACTTCTTGGTCTGGCGAGCCAAGTACATTACCAATCCCGTCTAGGTAGCTTGGTTTTAATCAAGGACTTCGTCACCTGCAGTATGACGTATACTACCTCGATTTTCCTCAGTGTTCCTCATTTATACCTTGTCACCCCACTGGGGGAGTGGTAAGGGGGACGAGGGTCTTGAGCACGGCCCCAGGAGAGTTCTTATGCCCAACGGGTTTTCCCACCAAGTCTTACATCGGCTCCTCGTTAGCCTTCGAGCTTGGGAGAAACACGTCTCCAATTTCTTATTTGACGTGAAATTGAATCTCACTCTCCTGGGGGAGATCTTGCATTCTAACCTTTAAGGTCTTTCATCCCGCCTATTTGTGCGACGCTGCGGTTACGCACTTGACCCGCCGATGCCTGGGGCGGATGTCTTTGCGGTAACCGCCCTGTGACTGCACCACGAGTGAACGGGAGGGGGGGGGGGAGTGACGATTTCCCTACATATATATATATATATATATATATATAAAGGATAGGCGTTTCCTTGTTATATAGTTGGGTGTAAAAAATTATTTTAAGAGGAAAAATTAATATACGGATCAAAGTAAAAGGAAATGGCTCGGAATTGTTTGGAAAAAGGATCTAACGGGTTTCTATTTAAACTATCAGCCATACAGTTATCGGTGCCTTTTAAATACAAAATGCGGAATCAGAATTCCTGAAAGAACAAGCTCCAACGCATCAACCGACCGTTATTATTCTTCACGTTACATAAGTATGATAGGGGTTTGTGGTCCGTTTCCACTACAAATTCTTTGCCTAATAATTACATTATAAATTTACGAATTCCCCAAATGATAGCGAGGGCTTCTCTCTCAATTACCGCATAATTTTTCCTGCGCGCAAGTAATTTTCTGCTTGCGTAAGCGATGGAGAAACTTTCGCCGTTATTCTCAAACTGGAGGAGGACACATCCTATACCGTCATTACTGGCGTCGGTGCGAATGCCAAACAGTTTGTTCGAGTTAGGGAGGGGGAAGATAGGAGCGAATGCCAACTTCTTGAGATGGTTAAAGTTGTGAGTCGAAAGTGGCGTTCACTCGAGGCGTTCAGAGGCCTCGTAAAGGGCGGCGGGGATAGTCGCGAAATCGGGTATGAAGCGACGATCGAACGATGCAGAACCTGTTAAGGATCGCAGCTGGGTTTTTTTAGTGGGCAAAGGCATGTCCACGATCGCCCGGATCTTTTCTTGCTGGGGGCTAACCGATTATTCTCGATATGGAAGTCGAGGTAATCGATAGTGCCAAAAACGAAGTGTCACTTGCTTGGGTCAATTGTCAAATTGTGTTCCCGGAGTCGGTACAGAAGGGCTTGAAGGGTGGTCAAGAGCTGATCTCAATCTTGGGTGGCCACATAAACATTACCAAAATAGAAGGTGACGTTGGATAAGCCTTCTAAAATCCTCCGACCAAAAGGGAGCCGTATAAACTGCATAAGCCCCTTTTCAGTGGGAAAAGCAGTAAATGTCTTCACTTCCTTCCTCAAGGGAATCTGATAATAGGCCTTGCATAAATCCTACTCGGAGATGAACTTGGCCTTCTCAAAAAGGTGGAGATTCTGATCTATGGTGGGGATTGGTTCGGCATCGAATACGGTAAACGAATTTAACTTCCTAAAGTCGATGCACATTCGATAAGAACCATTGGCCTTCTTTACTATGACCATCAGGGAACAATAGCTCGAATCCGAAAGTTCGATGATGTGCAACCTTAGTTTATCCAATTCATTATTGAATGCTTCCCGGAGGTGTATAGGTAAGGGTTATGGTTTGTAACGGATGGGTTCCAAGGTGGTTAATTGGATATTGTCCTCAGTGGGTAGCACAACCAAGGATCTTGTTCATGACGTCATCAAAACGACTTAGGAGCGTTTGCATTTGATCCTTTTAAAGAGATGATAGCTGGTCGCATATCTTAATTTCCGCAGGCGGAGAATTATTAAAGTCGGGCAAGACGTGCAATGGGCATAACTTGTCTTGCTCAACACAGGCGGCTTGAATTACGCAAAAGGGGTCCAGGGGGTAGCCAGATTCCATCTTACATTCTTCGTATATTGCTACTGTCTGGTTTATGCTCGCGCGCCGGTGGTACCGCTTGAGCATATTAACATGAAAAAGCTTTCTTGATGAGGTTTCAATAAGGTAATCGACTGGGCCAAGCTTCTCTACTATGTGCTAGGGGCCTTTCCACTGGCTGAACAATTTGTTGTTGTCCGTGGGGAGGGGAAGCGAAACTTTTTCTCCGCGGTTAAATTTCCTTTCTTTTGACTTGCAATCGAAGTATGTCTTATATTGGGTTGAGGAATAAGTTCTTGCGGTTTTATCAAATGTATTCATCACCATTAACAATTTTAGAAAAAAATTCATTTTTAATTGATAACAATATGCAATTTAATCAATAATGTATTTTCCGTTTTTATTTACGACTTCTTCCCAACATTCAACTAGTTTTTCGATGCCTCTGCAATAAAAATCTCTGAATTTTGACTCAAAGAATTCGTCTAACCAGGTTCTTAATTCTACATCAGTATTGAATGAAACGCCGCGCAAATTGTTAGAGAGCGATCGGAACAGATGGAAATCCGATGGAGCCAAGTCTGGCGAATATGGAGGATGCGGCAGGATTTCCCAATTAAGCGTTTGGATGGCGTCTTTTGTCATATTGGCAATGTGAGGACAAGCATTGTCGTGTTGCAGAAGGACTCCATAACGTCGATGAGGTCGCTTTTCACCAATAGCTCCGGCGAGTCGATACATTTGTTGAACGTAGAGTTCTGCATTGACACTCTCGTTGTTCGCAATGAGCTCATAAAGAATGATGCCTTCACAATCCCACCACACACACACATCATCGTCGTCCGTGGATGAAGTCCTTGCTTTAATTGTGGAAGTGTTTTTTTTATTAGAGCTAAGACATTGTTCTCGATGGTTCATGTTTACATAAACACACCACTTTTCGTCGCCAGTGATGATGCAGGGAAGAAATCTGTCCTTATATCAACGAGTAGCCTTGAGACGAGCAAGCAAACCTGCGGCAATCATGAAGCGTTGAAGTTTGTTGCTTTCGCTCAAAGCGTGCGGAACTCATGCACCAAGTTTTTTAACTTTCCCCGTCGAATGAAGGTGATTCACTATAGTTTTCTGATCACACACCAATTTTTACAGCCAATTCTCTAGTCGATTGAGGATTTTCATGAAGAAGGTCGTTCAATCGATCTTCATCCAACTTAATGAGGCGACAAGAACGTACTTCGTCATTAAGATTGAAATGGCCGTTTTTGAAACGTGAAACCCACCATTGAGCTGTCCTTTCTGATAAATCATTTTCTCCGTACACAGCACAAATATCGCGACGAGCTTTGGCTGTGTTTGCATTGTTCCCGTCTCGATTGAAAATGAATAACAACAGGTGTCGAAAATGCGCCTTTCTTTCAACTTGACATTCCATTTTGAGGGTACAGAACAAAAATTAAATTAACACAACTTTTAAATAAACTGCAATGACTTATTACTCAACTTCAAGACGTAGCCTAAGCAAAAGCCTAATAGTCTACGCTGTTAAGAGACGTAGCCTAACCTTTGCAAATTTTGCTCTCATTTATTATTGTTTCTTAATATGTGGACAAATCACCTGAACAAAACTTAAATCAAAACATTAAAAAAAACGCAAGAACTTATTCCTAAACCTAATACTTGTCAAAATTGATGTCGGCGTTCTGAGACGCAATTTCGGCGCACTTTTCCAGCCTCCTTAAATCCAGTAGATACGAGTAAGAAGTCTGGATATTTTGATCCAATTTCCGATTGGAATAAAGTTCCTTTAGGATAGCCAGGGGGCCTCTGATGTTCCTACCATATACAAGTTCAAAGGGGGTGAATCCTAATGTACGATGGGGGATTTAAAGGTAAGCAAAGAGGGCTACCGGAAGGAAGTGGTGCCATTCAGTGGGCTGATCTGCACATAACTTCCTGAGAATCGCCTTGAGGCTTCCATTTAGCTTCTCGCACATTCCATTCCCACGCAGATAAAAAGGAGTTGTAAACAGGGGTTTGATCATCAATAATTATTTACTGACGTACTCCATTAATTCGGAGGTGAATTGACGACCACGATCCGAGAGGATTTCTTTGGGTAGGCCACACGGGAAAAGATTGAACTAAGGGCTTCGGCGCAGGAGATGATATCGAGGAATCGGGTGGCACAATCGACCAGCGTTAAAACGTAACTATGGCCTTCGCTCGATGGGGGTTGGATCGGTCCGATCAGGTCGATAGCTACTCGGGAGAAGAGCTCATAGATTAGCGGTCCTTTCTGCAAAGGCGCAGGTCTGACTAATCCTTTTTATTGCCGTCTTTTGGCAAATGTTGCACGAACGACAATATCGCAAAATTTCGTCGGTCGCGCCAGGCCAATAAAAATATTTGAAGATCCTCTGAGCGGTCTTCGTGTGGCTGAAGTGAACAGCAAATAGGCTATCGTGGGCCGTTTGCAGGATTGAAGGCACGTGGGAGCGGGATATACATAGTATGTGGGACTCTGTGCACACGCGATAGAGGAGGTCGTCCTTGATGAAAGAAATCACCTTATCCCCTCTGACGGTTTCGCGCGTTTTGCTCTGGGCTTTTGACCACAAAGGACGAAGAGGCTCACATTTCCTCTGGCTTTTGGCAAAGTCATGGCTCATTGCACTCTTGCATTCGGGGGCACACGGGGGTTCCAGACGTGTAGGGGGTTTCATTTCCTTCACGCGGGAACAGTTAGTGATGGGTTGATCCAAGGGGGCGGAAGGAACCTGGGAGGGACTGACCAATTAGGATAGCACAAAACTTGATGGGGGCTGCAACGACTTCAGCCCAACCAGTGAACTATGCACACTCGATGTAGCAGTGAAGAATGGAGAATTTATTGGCGCGCCCCAGGTAATCATGCACTGCGGCAAACTTATCGTGGTTCGGAGACACAGAGGTGAGTAGCTCATCGGAAACAACAATGCATGTGCACCCTGAATCACGGACGAGGGTTGAGATGCGGCACCCATCCACTGCTCCAGTTTCGAAATCGAGAGCCTCGGGGGTATTTTTTTCGAACAAAAAGTTTACCTAGTGGCCAGCAGTATTCGGCGGGTTTGAAGACGAGGGGGCTTCATTTTGCGACAGTGGGGGTGTAGGAGTGGCACTGACCTGGTGTACCAGGTGAGAAGGAGGGGTGCTTTTAAACTGCGAGTTTTGAGTGCAATTGAATCTCACGTGACCCTGAACTTCATAAGAATAGCACACGATGGTCCTCCTGGGTAACGACGAAGCAGGGGGGTTTACAGCAAAGGGCTTAACATCACGGTGGCCCGACGAGAAAAGAGGTTTGAGTTTGGCGGGCCCAGTCACCTTAGCGACCTTATTTCAATTATTAGAAACAAATTTGTTCTTGATGGTTTTGGATTTAGGAGATATGAGTTCTGATTTCTTCCCTTCTTTCGGATAGCAGTTGTGGCTAGCCACATAGACATCTATGCATTCCTTGAGAGTACGGCACCTGCGGTCCTTTACGAAGGGAGAGATGCAAGAAATTGGTTCTTGAGGACGAAATCGATCAGGGCGTCCTATTCATGCGGCACCTAGGACGCGTGAATCCAAAAATTAAAATGACGCGGTAGGGAGTAGCCGAACTGTCGGAAGGTCTGGTTTGGTTGAATGCGACAGTTCCTAAATTTAGCTCGGTAGAAGTCCGGGGTCATGTTATAAGCGGCATTCAACTCGGCTTTTAACGATGAGTAATCATTTGTTGCCTCTGATGGGAGGGATATAAATATATCTGAGTTGGGAGCTCAGCAGGGGGCAATAAATATGCTACGCCGTCCGCCTCCGATGTCTCACTGGCTCACCTCGAAGATCTTTTCGAAGTAGGTGAAATAAGACCCGAAGTCTTCGCCTTGTTTAAAGACGGGGAGTTTTATGGTCGCAACTGTGGCGCGTCTAGTCTAGAACTTGAGGAATTTATGGAGAGCGTCTCGTTCCTAGCTATGCCCATCTTCAGTTCGTGAGAACAAATTCTCTCTTTTCGTTCCTTTTCTTCTATTCTTTCGGCTCTTTCTCTTCTTACTTCTTCCTGGATGGAGGCTATCAGATCGTTGCCACTGAGACCGAGTGACTCACTTTGGGTCTTGAAAATTTAAAACGACGAGATGATGCTTGGTTTACGCAATGAGCACAACACCAGGAATTAAATTAACACAGGACAATGAATATGGCATAATTATGGATTTTTTTTTATGCGGGAACGGGAGTGCACATTGTTTTCCTAAACAAACAAAAAACGAACAACAAAGGGGGGGGGGGAGGCACTCGCAAGAGAGCTTTCGGGGTCGAGATTTAATCTAAATCCGTCACTGTGATGAGACGAGAGTTACAGCACTCCTAGCACAGCAATACGAATAATAATAATAATATTTTATTTTCACTATACCTTCAACTTACGGCACGAGATGAGACCTTGAAAGACAACAATTCAATTTCGTGCGGAAATAAAAATAATAGTTAAACGCGGCCACTCAAAAATCAATTTACAAAAAAAATAAATAAATGGGAACGGGAACAAATACACTTCGCAAGTAGGTATGCAATGGTTATTTTTCACCTTTTAAACTCCAGAACCGGAACCAACATTAGCCAACAATTAACAATTTAACCAAGGTCAACCAGTCGATTAATAAAATTTTAATCAATTGATTGACCAAGGTTAACCCCAATAAACCTGACGCCAATTTTAAATATAATAGATATTACTATATATATATATATATATATATATATATATATATATATATATATATATATATATATATATCGTGTAATAGGGTCGAGTTCAACCCTTCCTGCGTTTCTTAGCCAAGAGAGATGACGGATGTGTGTCTGAGCGATTTATAATACAGACATAGTGCAAATTAACCGAATTTTATATTATCCAATAGTCGGCTATCTTGTAGGTTCCAGGACAATAAAAAAGGGTACCAAAATAACTTTACTAATATGCCAATTAATATTCATTTTACAAAGGTTAAAAGGGGGTTTTGAAACGAGCTATATAACACTAGACGTACACGAGTCTCAGCAACTTAAAGAGGGGGGGACTTGGCGGGGACGGTCGCCGAACACACAAAAGAACAATACTGACCGAAGGGTCACTCGAATGACTTTGAGCGTACACGAAGCTGACGATGGAGGCTTACACGGGGGGGGGGAGTAATAGAGAGAGCACTTGCAGAGGAGAGGTGCGCGTTGCTGTTACCTCGAAGATTTGGTCCGAAAGAGTAATCCTTGCCTTGGCGCAAACTTCAAATAATAGTCTCTTGACAATGACTACTAACTGGATGAGCTTGGATCTTGCCTTCGCGTTTGGAACATCGAATCGTGAATAGGCGCGTTGCGTTCGAGGAGCGGGTAACAACGAGTATGGGGTAGACCCCCGCGAATTAAACGAGAATACCCAGAGCTCGATGGGTTCTGCGAGGAATTGTGCAGAGTCCAACGGGACGCGAATAGCGCGTACGAACGGATGCAGGCAGGCAGCGGATACTGACAAATACTGCCTTCCAACTCTGGCGCCGGAGAATTTATAGTGGGGTCGAATGGGGTTTTCCCCCTTCCGCTGAAGGGAAGAATTCCAGGGTCCGACTCATCGGCAGGCGAGGGTAGTCTCGCCCTATTAGCACGATCGCAGGAAGGTTCCTAAGCCGGCGAGGTGAAACTTTGTCGGACTCCCAATGGGACATTTTCGGGCTCTCAAGCTTGCCACGGCTTTCTGCGATGGCGCGCTTTGAGGCCACCACGGCGTCTCATGATTTCGCATTTCCATTATCGCAGACAAAAAGGGTCGACCAGGTCTCGGCTCTCTCTCTCTCTCTCTCTCTCTCTCTCTCTCTCTCTCTCTCTCTCTCTCTCTCTCTCTCTCTCTCTCTCTCTCTCTCTCTCTCTCTCTCTCTCTCTCTCTCTCTCTCTCTCTCTCTCTCTCTCTCAGAGTCACGTGATATTATTTCAGAATTCCAGTTAAAAGGATACAAGTTATTTCATAAAGATAGATTACAGAGAGAAGGTGGAGGTGTTCTTTTATATGTACGCGAAGATTTGCACCCTGTAGAATGTAACACTGACTCTGTTTTTGAAATGGTAACGGTTAAAATAAACCAAAAAAAGAACCTATATGTTATTTTAGTTTATAGGAGTCCACATCAGCTCCGGGAGACAGATGACCAATTTTATGAATACTTAACGAACATTTGTAAAGACAAGTTATCAGTGATCATTGGAGATTTTAATTGTGCTAAAATAAACTGGCCTAACAAAACTGCAGACTCAGAAGGACAAAGATTGATTAATTTTATTGAGGATAATTTCCTGACTCAGTGGGTGAAAGAACCAACAAGAGATGAAAACATATTGGATTTAGTGTTAACATCAGACGATGAATTTATTTCAAATTTAAATGTTGGAGACAGAATAGGAAATAGTGATCATAACGCAGTAGATTTTGAAATTAATATACCACGTGTCCTACAAAATGACACCACCGCTAAACTTAATTTCAAAAGGGCAAATTATGCTGAACTAAGAAAGAGTTTGAGCACTTTTAGGATAAATAATGAAGAAATAAACGTAGCATGGCATGAATTTAAAAACAATCTTCTCAACAAACAGTTTCAATTCATACCACTGGCTGTTATTAAAGATAAAAATGTTAATAAACCGAAATGGCTATCTCAAGAAATTATGAAACTCATTAGAAACAGAGATAAAACATATAAAAGGCTAAAATACAACCATAACATAGAAAACAGGAATCATTATCTGGAATTGAGAAGAAAAGTTAAAGCCGAGATTACAAGAGCAAAACGAAATGAAGAAATAAAAGCAGCTCAAAATTGCAAAAATAATCCTAAAGAGTTCTTTGCCTTAGTAAACGGCAGAAAACCCATAAAGAACAATATTGGCCCAATAAGAGATAAGTACAATAATTTGCAGTTCGATGATATTGGAATAGCAAACACTCTCAACGAATATTTTGTATCTGTTTTCACAAAAGAGTGTAACTCGTATGACTATACAGAAACACGTGAAATGGCTAATATTATACCACTCGAATCGGTTCGATGCAGTGTCGACAACACAAAGAAACTAATAGAGAAGATGAATAAATTTAAATCCCCGGGACCGGATAAAATATACCCAAGAGTTTTAAAAGAAGTCATAAATCAAGTAGCAGAACATCTTACGCAAATTTTCAATTTATCCCTAGAGAGTGGAATTGTTCCTCAAGACTGGAAGATGGCAAATGTAACGCCAATATTTAAGAATGGATGTAAAGAGACTGCCAGCAATTTCGCCCTATAAGTTTAACTTCCGTAGTTGGGAAACTCCTTGAAACTCACATTTCCAATACAATTGTAGAGCATTTAGAAAAGAATAAACTCCTAAATGATTCTCAGCATGGCTTCAGGAGAAAGAGATCTTGCCTCACAAATTTACTAGAGTTTTTTTCACTATATAAATACCTTGTACGACAATAATAGATCGGTTGACATTTTGTATCTAGACTTCCGAAAGGCATTTGATAAAGTTCCGCATAAGAAGTTGATGTGTAAAGTAAGAGCCTTTGGAATAAAAGGCGAAATTGCAAAATGGATAGAAAATTGGCTTACGGATAGAAAACAGCGAGTAGTTATAAACGGACAAGCGTCAGAATGGGTTTTCCGTTTGTAGTGGCGTCCCGCAAGGCTCTGTCCTTGGCCCGTTACTATTCATTATGTACGTTAATGATATAGATGATGGCCTACTATCGAAAATTTCTAAGTTTGCTGATGATTGTAAATTAGGAAAAGGGATAATTACTGAACAGGACGTTCAAGAATTTCAAAATGATATTGATAAAATAGTAAGATGGGCGGAAAAATGGGAATTGCCCTTAAATCTTGAAAAGTGCAAAATAATGCATATTGGTTATAATAATCCAAGGAGAGAATACAAACTGTTCGACAATGAGATCAAAGAAACTGAAAATGAAAAAGACCTAGGTGTCTACATTACAAACGATCTAAAGTTTTCACGGCAGTGCATCGAAGTCGAAAAGAAAGCGCAAAGGATTCTTGGATATATAAAACGCCAAATCACTTTCAAAAAATAAGATTACAATTCTGAATATGTACAATGCACTAGTAAGGCCACAATTAGAATATTGTTCCCAAGCCTGGTCTCCTTACTTAAGAAAAGATATTGAGAAGTTAGAAAAAGTACAAGCCAGAGCCACGAAATTGATTCCAGAACTAAGGAATTATAATTATGAAACAAGATTAGAAAGATTAAATTTATTCAGCCTTGAAACAAGAAGATTGAGAGGTCAATTAATAGAAATGTTTAAAATACTAAAAGGAATAGAAAATGTCGACTCTAATATTTGGTTTCAGTTTAGCACATCTACTACGCGATCAAACGGAATGAAAATAAAACCCAAGAATTTTCGCACAAATATATGTGAGAACTCATTTGCGTATAAAATTGTGAACAAGTGGAATCAATTACCAGAGGATGTAGTGAAATGTAATACAGTAGAAAATTTTAAAAAGAAATTAGACAAAATTTTAAAGAAATCTAACATAATATGTGACGTGACTAATAAGTTAAAATAAAATTTGTATGCTAATTTTAAGATTTACAAAATATTAATTGTATTTATTATAAAATATATTTATTGTATGCAATCATAATAAAATGCTTTTTGACATGATATATGTTGTAAATATTCCTTATAGCTCAGAATCATTAACCAAAGACAAAGAACGAGTTTATGTTCTAATATTGGACGAGAAACCCTAATCTAAGTTGAATGTATATATATATATATATATATATATATATATATATATATATATATATATATATATATATATATATATTAGCATGTAAAATATTATATAGAATAAGTAAGTTATGAGAGAACAACAAATTAACAAAAAAGAGTTAACTCGTGCATAATGTAGCACAAGTAGCATAATAAAAAGTTTGGATGTAGCAAATAAATACAAAAAAATAAGTACCTCCATTGAAATGAAACGAATGTTCTTTTAGGTACTTACTATCCTTGTAACTCCTTGTAACACACTCTCTCTCTCTCTCTCTCTCTCTCTCTCTCTCTCTCTCTCTCTCTCTCTCTCTCTCTCTCTTCTTTTCTCTCTCTCTCTCTCTCTCTCTTCTTTTTTTTGATAACGAAAATAGAGGGAGAGGTGACGCCCCCTTGTCGCGGGAAGAGAGCTTGTGTGGACCTTGGACTTTTCGAGCTATGTCGGCGGGGGTACCTCTTCTGGGTACCCCTGGTAGGGCTTCCCTTGTCGATTTGGTCGGAAACGAGGTTCCAGACTAAGTGCGTCATTCCTTCCTTTTTCTACTCTATCCCTCTACTTTTTTTTACTTTTATGCTATCTCCCACTCATACAAAAAGAAAAAAAAACAAAAAAAAAGCCTACTCCTATCGTGTCACTCTTTCCCTTTCTTCCTCTATCTACCTATAAGGACCTGGCAGCTACCTCATGCGTCAGAAGAGAGGCTTTGGAACCTCTATAAACAACGCCAATCGACGCTCACTGGTTGCGAGAGACTAGGACTAGAGGTGTCCTAGGCGTTGGGGCACGATTAATGGGATGAGGGTAGTGCCTCGTTAACCCCTTCCCTGGCGCGTAATTATTGACCGTTCCCAGTGACCGTTGACGGGTGCTTATGGTAGCATTGGTCCGAGGTGACGGCCCTTTGTTCCCATGTTGGTTGCCAGGCCAATAAAAAGCCTTGGGTCGAGTTCCTTGGTGTGGCGGGATATCCATTGAACGCTACTCCGAGATCCTGGCCGTTGTGAAGGGAACTAGTAGGAGTTTAGTACGGGGCGTGCTTCGTTGTTGTTCACCTGGTGAGAAATCGATGGCCCCTTCGGGGACAGTCAGTGCTGCTTGGTTGGGAGCCACGCCACGCCGAGGTTTGACGACTCGGTCGGACGAACAGCAGCACATGGAGCGTGCCTTCTGAAAGATCCGAAACCTCTCCGATCGATAGGCGGGAGCGACTCACGCTGGGAGAACTCACCAACCCCCCTTTTTTATCATTGATTGGTCACGAGTTTTCAGAGAGAGAGAGAGAAAGCGCTCAAAATGACAGGCAAAAAAGGACCCGTTCGTCTCAAACACAACTGTGCAATATGCCAGTTAGAAAAGTGGTGCGTTGACTTCCCGGAGGGCTGCTACTCAAAATGCAGCCCTGAAAGTATCTGCACTACTTGCATATTGACGCGAGAGGTAGAAAAATTAAAAGACCTCTATAGAGCCTCAGAGGAGAGAGCTAAGGTCCTTGAGGGAAAGTTGGAGAAGCTCGAAGCCCTTAACGTAGCTCAGGTTCGATGCCTAGAAGAGGCGCCTCCCACTGACGTTTCGGAATCCCCTGGTAATGAAGCGGACATTCCGGCATCATCTGAGGCTAAGCCAGCTGAGGCGAGAGAGAAGGAGAAAAAGAAGAAAGGAGAAACGAAGAAAAAAAAGAAAAAGGTGATAGTTGAAACAAGAGTAGAACCCAAAATAGAAGAAAAACAGATAAAGAAGAAGAAAAAGAAAGATAAGAATGTGGAGAGTAAAGAGGAAAAGGGGAGGCCTCTTCCACAAGGGAAGACCCCGTCTTCAGAGACCAAGTGTCCGAAGGTCACCCTCATTGGTGACTCGCAAACACGGGATCTGCAGCCGCTGCTAGCGGCCCGCCTTCGTACTAGCGTGAAGGTAAGCTGCCTGTCAGGACGGAGTAACAAAACCATCAGAGTAGAGGCAGAGAAAGCTCAGATTTCTGAGAATTCTGTTGTTGCTCTGATGGTGAGCGGCAACGACCTCTACCTCAGAGGGGGTAAGGTTGGCCTCAGTGGTAAGACCATCCAAACAGTGATGGGAGCCGTGGACGACATAGGGCTTAAAACCCGCAAACGTGTGGTGGTTGGGATGCTTCCGAGAAGAGTTCCATCCCGAACCGCTCACGAAAGAAACGTGGCAGTGAACAAAAGGTTGGCGGATCTCTGCACGGCAGAAGGAGTCTTCTTCGTGGACCCCTATCGTACCTTTATCGGTAGAGACGACCTCTACCAAAGGGACGGGGTACATCTCTCCTTTAAAGGGAAGGCCTTTCTCGCCAATCTAATTCAAGATGTCGTGGAACGCACCCAAAGGAGCGTTCGAAACAGAGCGAAAGCGGACGTGCGCCAGCATGCCCGTGTCACTCCTGGAACGACCTTCTCGGAGGTTGTCAAAAAGGGTGTGACCACGAAAACAGAGAAGCCGGGAAACTGAAGAGCGTAGGGAGTCCTACACTAGGGGACTCCCTCAAAGTTCTTCTGTTCAATGCGAGGTCAATCAGGAATAAGTTTCTTGAGCTCCGTGGCCTCGTAGCAACAGAAGAACCGGAGATGGTGGCCATAACGGAGTCGTGGATAAAAACCTCAAGCCGAGATTTTGAAGGTGAATTCACGATTCCCGGTTACCAGCTCTTCCTGAAAGATAGGCCAGACAGAGAGGGTGGCGGTGTGATGTTGTATGTCAAGGATACTCTCAACTCGACGGATTGCAACATCGTATCCGACCATGAACTACTAGGTGTTGACCTAGAGATAGGTCCTGCCAAATACAGGACCCTGGTGCTTTATAGACCTCCTGCCCAACTCGTTGAAAAGGACAGAGATCTGTACCAGCTACTAGGAGAACTTGTGAAAGACAGAGTGTGTATCGTCATGGGTGATTTCAACACACAAGTTGACTGGGAAACCAGAGAACCCTGTGGCGAGAACGCACTACTCCTCGAGTTCACGAACAACGAGTTCCTCACTCAATGGGTGAGAGAGCCAACGAGAGGAGACAATATCCTCGACTTGGTTTTCACCTCTGAGGATGACATCGTTGAGGACCTCTCTGTTGGCGAAGAGCTCGGTGGCAGTGACCACCGACTAATTAGATTTGTAGTCAAAGTCCCCAAGGCAGAGCCTGCAACTAGTAAATCAAGGAAACTGGATTTGAGAAGAGCAGACTTTGCAGGTCTACGCGCGGGACTGACTGACGCGAGGCTAGAGGAGTGCGATGCTGTTGAAGACTCTTGGAACAGTTTCAAAACCACATTCATGAGTCTTCAATCGCGTTTTATCCCTCTCAAATGCCCCCGTCGGTCTTCTGTTCAACCAAAGTGGTTTAATCGAGAAATCGGGCAACTGCTTAGGGAGAAGAGAAATGTGTAACGGCAATCGAAGATCTCGGGTGACTTTGACGAATACCAGAGGCTAGCCAGGAGAGTGAAGTCCAGCATAAGGGTGGCTAAGCGGTCTGAGGAACTCCGAGTGGCGAGACTCTGTAAAGAGAATCCCAAGGAGTTTTTTGGATATGTGAACAGCCGTAAACCAATCCGTCGAACGATTGGCCCCTTGAGGAACGAGGAGGGGACATTAAAGCATTCAGATGCAGAAAATGCCAACCTCCTCAACGACTACTTCTCTTCAGTGTTTACTGAAGAGTGTGGTCCCATTCCCCAGCCGACGGATTCCTACTCGGGGGAAAAGCTGGAGGCAATGGACTTCACCGAAGGAGAAATAAAGAAAAAGATCGCTGACCTAAAGACGAATAAGTCCCCTGGACCGGACGGGTTTCTACCTAAAGTGTTGAAGGAAGTGTGCGATGAAGTATCACGACATCTGTGCGCTATCTTTAACATGTCAATCCGGACCAAATGCGTTCCTAGAGACTGGCGTGAGGCGGAGGTGACTCCTATCTTCAAGAAAGGAGACCGTAACCAACCGTCGAACTACCGACCTATCAGTCTGACTTCGATAGTCGGTAAACTCATGGAAAGCATCATGGTGGACAAAGTGACGTCGTATTTAGAGTCAAATCTGCTACTGAGGAGTTCCCAGCACGGCTTCCGAAGGCAACGGTCATGCCTGACGAACCTTGTAGAATTCTTCCACTTCGTTTTCAGTGAGCACGATCGGGACAAGGCGGTGGATGTGGTCTACCTAGACTTTCAGAAAGCCTTTGATAAGGTACCACACCGCCGCCTTCTCCGGAAAGTGCGAGCGCTTGGCATAGACGGAAAGGTAGCCGGCT
>OZ018336.1:53915507-53922251 GCA_963969495.1 Ceratothoa steindachneri
TGAGCTAGAGCTCAGTGACGAAGCGAATGCGACCATCCTCAACAAGTACTTCTCGTCAGTTTTCACTGAGGAGAAGAACACCACTCCTGAGCCTCGCGACAAGTACGAAGGCTCAGAGCAATTGGAGAGGTTTCACTTCGAAGAGACGACAGTGCGTTCAAAGATCGACGCTTTGAACCGCTACAAGTAGCCAGGGCCCGATGGCTTCTTACCACGGGTGCTGAAGGAAGTGCGAGATGAGGTCTCCCCACATCTCTGCTCGATCTTCAGGAAATCGCTCGAGACTGGATGCGTGCCAAAGGACTGGCGAGACGCGGAAGTCACCCCCATATTCAAAAAGGGTAACGCGAGCGAGCCATCTAACTACCGGCCGATCAGCCTGACGTCGGTAGTAGGAAAATTGATGGAAAGTATCCTGGTTGACGAAATAACGCAGCACGTCGAGTCCAACCACCTATTGAGGAATTCCCAACACGGGTTCCGGCGGCACAGGTCATGCCTAACGAACTTTTTGGAATTCTTCCACTTCGTGTTCAGCGAGCACGACCGGGAGAAGGCGGTGGATGTCATCTACCTCGACTTGAAGAAGGCCTTCGACAAGGTGCCCCACCGCCGATTGCTGAAAAAGGTTCGAGCGCTAGGCATCGCCGGAGCTGTAGGTGACTGGATCGAAAACTGGCTGCATAGTCGAAGGCAGCGAGTAGTGGTGAACGGGCAAAAGTCCGGTTGGCTACCGGTAACAAGCGGCGTTCCCCAAGGCTCCGTGCTGGGCCCCCTACTCTTCATCATCTATGTAAACGACATAGATGATGGCATAACTGCGAGGATTTCCAAATTTGCCGACGATACCAAACTAGGTATGAACGTGGCAGACGCGGAAAACGTCGAGAGACTCCAAGCCGACTTGAGGAAACTCGGGGAGTGGTCAGACAAATGGCAAATGCCGTTCAATGTCGAAAAGTGCAAGGTGATGCACATCGGCCACAGAAATCCCCAAGCCGTCTACAGCCTCAAAAACTCGGCGCTCGAGAGCACAGACATGGAAAAAGACTTGGGAGTCGTGATCACCAGCGACCTCAAGTTTTCCAAGCAGTGCATCGAGGCGGAGAAGAAAGCCCAGAGAATCTTGGGGTATATCAAGCGACAGTTTGGGTATCGGAACAGGGAAATCGTTCTCACTCTCTTTAATTCCCTGGTCCGACCTCACCTGGAGTACGCAGTCCAGTTTTGGAGTCCATCCCTTCGGAAGGACATCGCCCGACTGTAGCGAGTACAAGCCAGGGCGACCAAACTGATCCCCTCGATCAGGCACAAAAGTTACGAAGCCCGCCTAGAAGAACTAAACCTCTTCTCACTGGAAACCCGAAGACGGCGCGGTCAATTAATCGAGGTCTTCAAAATCCTCCGAGGTATTGACCACGTAGGCAACGGGGACATGTTCCAACTAAGCGAGGGCGTAACGAGAAACCACGGCTACAAAATTGAGCTGCCGCGTTATCACCGGGACAGATGCGGGAACTTCTTCAGTTACAGTATCTGCAACGAGTGGAACGCGCTTCCGCCAGAAGTCGTGAACAGCGACTCTGTGGAGCAGTTCAAAAGGCGCCTGGATAAAGTCCTGGTTCGCTGACAGGCTCACGAGTCCCTGACTCGTAACAAGTACCCTCTCGTATGGACCGTAAGGTCTTCTAGGGTACTTCCTTTCCTTGTGACTCCTTGTGACTCCTCTCTCTCTCTCTCTCTCTCTCTCTCTCTCTCTCTCTCTCTCTCTCTCTTTTTTTGCTTTATAACGAAAATAGAGAGAGAGGTGACGCCCCCTTGTCGCGGGAAGAGAGCTTGTGTGGACCTTGGACTTTTCGAGCTATGTCGGCGGGAGTACCTCTTCTGGGTACCCCTGGTAGGGCTTCCCTTGTCGATTTGGTCGGAAACGAGGTTCCAGACTAAGTGCGTCATTCCTTCCTTTTTCTGCTCTATCCCTCTCCTATTTTTACTTTTATCCTATCTCCCACTCATACAAAAAGAAAAAAAACAAAAAAAAGCCTACTCCTATCGTGTCACTCTTTCCCTTTCTTCCTCTATCTACCTATAAGGATCTGGCAGCTACCTCATGCGTCAGAAGAGAGGCTTTGGAACCTCTATAAACAACGCCAATCGACGCTCACTGGTTGCGAGAGACTAGGACTAGAGGTGTCCTAGGCGTTGGGGCACGATTAATGGGATGAGGGTAGTGCCTCGTTAACCCCTTCCCTGGCGCGTAATTATTGACCGTTCCCAGTGCCCGTTGACGGGTGCTTATGGTAGCATTGGTCCGAGGTGACGGCCCTTTGTTCCCATGTTGGTTGCCAGGCCAATAAAAAGCCTTGGGTCGAGTTCCTTGGTGTGGCGGGATATCCATTGAACGCTACTCCGAGATCCTGGCCGTTGTGAAGGGAACTAGTAGGAGTTTAGTACGGGGCGTGCTTCGTTGTTGTTCACCTGGTGAGAAATCGATGGCCCCTTCGGGGACCGTCAGTGCTGCTTGGTTGGGAGCCACGGCACGCCGAGGTTTGAAGACTCGGTCGGACGAACAGCAGCACATGGAGCGCGCCTTCTGAAAGATCCGAAACCTCTCCGATCGATAGGCGGGAGCGACTCACGCTGGGAAAACTCACCAACCCCCCCTTTTTTATCATTGATTGGTCACGAGTTTTCAGAGAGATAGAAAGCGCTCAAAATGACAGGCAAAATAGGACCCGTTCGTCTCAAACACAACTGTGCAATATGCCAGTTAGAAAAGTGGTGCGTTGACTTTCCGGAGGGCTGCTACTCAAAATGCAGCCCTGAAAGTATCTGCACTACTTGCATATTGATGCGAGAGGTGGAAAAATTAAAAGACCTCTATAGAGCCTCAGAGGAGAGAGCTAAGGTCCTTGAAGGAAAGTTGGAGAAGCTCGAAGCCCTTAACGTAGCTCAGGTTCGATGCCTAGAAGAGGCACCGCCCACTGACGTTTCGGAATCCCCTGGTAATGAAGTGGACATTCCGGCATCATCTGAGGCTAAGCCAGCTGAGGCGAGAGAAAAGGAGAAAAAGAAGAAAGGAGAAACGAAGAAAAAAAAGAAAAAGAAGATAGTTGAAACAAAAGCAGAACCCAAAATAGAAGAAAAACAGATAAAGAAGAAGAAAAAGAAAGATAAGAATGTGGAGAGTAAAGAGGAAAAGGGAAGGCCTCTTCCACAAGGGAAGACCCCGTCTTCAGAGACCAAGTGTCCGAAGGTCACCCTCATTGGTGACTCGCAAACACGGGATCTGCAGCCGCTGCTAGCGGCCCGCCTTCGCACTAGCGTGAAGGTAAGCTGCCTGTCAGGACGGGGTAACCACACCATCAGAGTAGAGGTAGAGAAAGCTCAGATTTCTGAGAATTCTGTTGTTGCTCTGATGGTGAGCGGCAACGACCTCTACCTCAGAGGGGGTAAGGTTGGCCTCAGTGGTAAGACCATCCAAACAGTGATGGGAGCCGTGGACGACATAGGGCTTAAAACCCGCAAACGTGTGGTGGTTGGGATGCTTCCGAGAAGAGGTCCATCCCGAACCGCTCACGAAAGAAACGTGGCAGTGAACAAAAGGTTGGCGGATCTCTGCACGGCAGAAGGAGTCTTCTTCGTGGACCCCTATCGTACCTTTATCGGTAGGGACGACCTCTACTAAAGGGACGGGGTACATCTCTCCTATAAAGGGAAGGCCTTTCTCGCCAATCTTATTCAAGATGTCGTGGAACGCACCCAAAGGAGCGTTCGAAACAGAGCGAAAGCGGACGTGCGCCAGCATGCCCGTGTCACTCCTGGAACGACCTTCTCAGAGGTGGTCAAAAAGGGTGTGACCACGAAAACAGAGAAGCCGGGAAACGGAAGAGCGCAGGGAGTCCTACACTAGGGGACTCCCTCAAAGTTCTTCTGTTCAATGCGAGGTCAATCAGGAATAAGTTTCTTGAGCTCCGTGGCCTCGTAGTAACAGAGGAACCTGAGATGGTGGCCATAACGGAGTCGTGGATAAAAACCTCAAGCCGAGATTTTGAAGGTGAATTCACGATTCCCGGTTACCAGCTCTTCCTGAAAGATAGGCCAGACAGAGAGGGTGGCGGTGTGATGTTGTATGTCAAGGATACTCTCAACTCGACGGATTGCAACATCATATCCGCCCATGAACTACTAGGTGTTGACCTAGAGATAGGTCCTGCCAAATACAGGACCCTGGTGCTTTATAGACCTCCTGCCCAACTCGTTGAAAAGGACAGAGATCTGTACCAGCTGCTAGGAGAACTTGTCGAAGACAGAGTGTGTATCGTCATGGGTGATTTCAACACACAAGTTGACTGGGAAACCAGAGAACCCTGTGGCGAGAACGCACTACTCCTCGAGTTCACGAACAACGAGTTCCTCACTCAGTGGGTGAGAGAGCCAACGAGAGGAGACAATATCCTTGACTTGGTTTTCACCTCTGAGGATGACATCGTTGAGGACCTCTCTGTTGGCGAAGAGCTCGGTGGCAGTGACCACCGACTAATTAGATTTGTAGTCAAAGTCCCCAAAGCAGAGCCTGCAACTAGTAAATCAAGGAAACTGG
Source organism: Ceratothoa steindachneri (assembly GCA_963969495.1). NCBI lineage: Eukaryota > Metazoa > Arthropoda > Malacostraca > Isopoda > Cymothoidae > Ceratothoa > Ceratothoa steindachneri. The sequence goes on from OZ018336.1 coordinate 53,920,108, forward strand.
ATTTGAGAAGAGCAGACTTTGCAGGTCTACGCGCGGGACTGACTGACGCGAGGCTAGAAGAGTGCGATGCTGTTGAAGACTCTTGGAACAGTTTCAAAACCACATTCATGAGTCTTCAATCGCGTTTTATTCCTCTGAAATGCCCCCGTCGGTCTTCTGTTCAACCAAAGTGGTTTAATCGAGAAATCGGGCAACTGCTTAGGGAGAAGAGAAATGTGTACCGGCAATCGAAGATCTCGGGTGACTTTACGAATACCGGAGGCTAGCCAGGAGAGTGAAGTCCAGCATAAGGGCGGCTAAGCGGTCTGAGGAACTCCGAGTGGCGAGACTCTGTAAAGAGAATCCCAAGGAGTTTTTTGGATATGTGAACAGCCGTAAACCAATCCGTCGAACGATTGGCCCTTTGAGGAATGAGGAGGGGACATTAAAGCATTCAGATGCAGAAAATGCCAACCTCCTCAACGACTACTTCTCTTCAGTGTTTACTGAAGAGTGTGGTCCCATTCCCCAGCCGACGGATTCCTACTCGGGGGAAAAGCTGGAGGCAATGGACTTCACCGAAGGAGAAATAAAGAAAAAGATCGCTGACCTAAAGACGAATAAGTCCCCTGGACCGGACGGGTTTCTACCTAAAGTGTTGAAGGAAGTGTGCGATGAAGTATCACGACATCTGTGCGCTATCTTTAACATGTCAATCCGGACCGGATGCGTTCCTAGAGACTGGCGTGAGGCGAAGGTGACTCCTATCTTCAAGAAAGGAGACCGTAACCAACCGTCGAACTACCGACCTATCAGTCTGACTTCGATAGTCGGTAAACTCATGGAAAGCATCATGGTGGACAAAGTGACGTCGTATTTAGAGTCAAACCTGCTACTGAGGAGTTCCCAGCACGGCTTCCGAAGGCAACGGTCATGCCTGACGAACCTTGTAGAATTCTTCCACTTCGTTTTCAGTGATGTGGTCTACCTAGACTTTCAGAAAGCTTTTGATAAGGTACCACACCGCCGCCTTCTCCGGAAAGTGCGAGCGCTTGGCATAGACGGAAAGGTAGCCGGCTGGATCGAGAACTGGCTAAGTGGCAGACGGCAACGGGTGGTGGTAAATGGACAGTCTTCTGAGTGGGTGCCCGTTACTAGCGGGGTGCCTCAAGGTTCTGTCCTGGGACCACTACTATTCATCATCTACGTCAACGACATGGACGGTGACATGGTTGCCAAGATTTCCAAATTTGCCGACGATACCAAGCTTGGTATGAACGTTGCAAAGGATGGAAATACTGCCCGCCTGCAGGAAGATCTTGGGAAGATTGGGGAGTGGTCGGACACGTGGCAAATGCCTTTTAACGTGGGGAAATGCAAAGTAATGCATATCGGCCACAGAAACCCCCAATCTCAGTATATCCTTAAGGGCACTGCTATTGAATCGAGTGACACTGAGAAGGACTTGGGTGTTACTATTACTAGTGACCTCAAGTTCTCGAAACAGTGCATTGAGGCGGAGAAAAAGGCCCAAAGGATGCTAGGCTATATTAAGCGCCAGTTTGGTTATCGGAACCAGGAGATTGTACTGTGCCTGTACAACTCATTTGTCCGCCCGCACCTGGAGTATGCCGTACAATTTTGGAGTCCTTCATTGCGAAAGGACATCGCGAGATTGGAACGCGTACAAGCCAGGGCAACCAAGCTGATTCCCTGTATCCGACAAAAGTTATGAGGATAGACTAAGGGAATTAGATCTGTTCTCGCTGGAAACCCGTAGACAGCGTGGTCAGCTCATCGAAGTTTTCAAAATACTTCGAGGGTTCGACAATGTTGACTATCGGGATATTTTCACACTGAGTGAGAACAGAACGCGCAATCATGGCTTCAAACTTGAACTGAAGCGTTACAACCGCAATCTGTGTGGAAATTTTTTCACTGACAGTATCTGCGGTATGTGGAACGCACTTCCAGTGGAAGTTGTCAACAGTGAATCTGTTGACCAGTTCAAGTCAAGACTAGACAAAGTCTTGAAAAGTGGCCGTTTAGGGACGCAAAACAATTGTGCAGCCTTGTGCCCGCTCAATTGCTAGTCCAAAGGTACCCTCTTTGAATGGACCGTAAGGTCTCCTAGGGTACCTTCTTTCCTTGTTGTTACACTCTCT
>OZ018336.1:53922451-53929951 GCA_963969495.1 Ceratothoa steindachneri
AGTGATTAATGGAGAAGAGTCCAATTGGAAAGCTGTAACTAGTGGAGTTTCCCCAGGGATCGGTCTTGGGACCCTTGCTCTTCATTATATATGTGAATGACATAGACGTTGGAATAATTTCTAAAATCTCAAAATTCGCCGACGATTGTAAACTGGGTAAAAGCATAGTCACCGAGCAAGATAGACTAGATTTTCAGAGTGACATTGATCACATAAGTGAATGGTCTAGGAAGTGGAAACTTCCCCTTAACCTGGAGAAATGTAAAGTAATGCACATTGGTCACAAAAATCCTAAGGCAGATTACAAACTCGAGAGCGAAACAATAACAGAATCAGAAATCGAAAAAGATCTCGGTATCTATGTCACAAACGATCTCAAGTTCACTCGACAGTGCGTCAATGTTGAAAAGAAAGCGCGGAAGATACTAGGTTATATAAAGAGACAAATCACTTATAAAAGCGATACAACTGTAATCAACCTGTATAACGCCCTAGTGAGACCCCATTTGGAATACTGTGCGCAGGCTTGGTCACCCTCCTTCAGAAAAGACATTGAAAGATTAGAAAGAGTTCAGGCCACAGCTACTAAAAATGATACCTTCGTTAAGAAATTATAGTTATGAAACACGAATAGACAAGCTAAACCTTTACAAGTTGGAAACTAGACGTGTACGAGGCCAGTTGATTCAAGTATATAAAATACTAAATAGAATTGATAATGTGGATTACTCAATCTGGTTCGAGTTCAACAGAAATGTAACAAGGAATAACAGTATGAAGCTAATCCCTCCAAAATACAAATTGAATGTATGCGGTAATTTCTTTTCGTATAAAATAGTAAATATTTGGAATCAGTTAACGGAAGAGGTCGTTTCGAGCCCCAGTGTCGAGGCGTTTAAAAGGAGGTTAGATAAAATCATAAATACGCTTACATACTAAAAACATAAGATTACACTGAAAATAATTAGATTAAGAATATTAAAAGAAAAATAATAATGTAGAAATGCATTTCTGCTTTCCTGTCGAAATTCCTGTTTGTGTACTTTTTTTCTAGCACAGCGGGTATCTTTTCATCTTTCATTGCCCGAAAGATCGGGCGGAAGAGGTGGGAGGGGAGAGCCTTGAACTTTACTATACTATTTCTATGACGAGTAGATTGAATATCAATATTAAATTAGTACCTCCTCGGTATGGACTAACTTAGTCTTCTGAGGTACTATCTTTCCTTGTAACACTCTCTCTCTCTCTCTCTCTCTCTCTCTCTCTCTCTCTTCTCTTCTCTCTCTTCTCTCTTCTCTCTCTCTCTCCTCGTTAGCCTTTGTCTTGTTCGCAGGTGTTCAGTGTTGCGCGCTCGAATATAATTCTTAAAATTCTTTTTTGACATAATTTACTTATTTAAAGCGATTTTTTCTTTTTTAAAATAGATTTGTTTCATTGTAACTACAATTAAATAATTTTTTTGGTGTGTGTGTGCGTGTATATAAAATAAATACATAATCGACACTATCCGGCCGGGTTTTTTTTGTTTTTTTTTTGTTTTTTTGCCGTCATCTCCTAAGCTCATCTTCAATAGACTCCCAACTGTAAGTAATTTCTGAGTGTTAATAAATTATTTTTATTTATCAATATTTTCTTCGAGTTATCCCTTTTTTCGTTTAATTCTGTTCTTTCCTGTTGCTAACCGTCCTGTTAAGGCCGTTGACCAATCACAACAGAGCCTTTTTAATCCCTTAATCCGTCTCGTGTTTCTGCCAGCGCCATTTTGCTTCATCTTTCTCTCTAAGCGAGTAATTTCCTAAAAATATTTCGTTCTAAAATCATAATTTATTTAGTATATATTCCCTATTTGTTAGTGATTTTTCAGGAATAAAGATAAGTTTTAGATACTAATTTTTCTATAATACAAGATATATCTCTTCGATTTAGTGAATTATAGATTTCCTTTCGGTTGATATTTAACGGTTGATAGGCATTGGTTTTTAGCACGTCCTTTTTAAAATCAACCAGTCTCTAATAATAAATCTATTTTGCAATTAAAATTTGTAAGTAAGTGTACATATCATATTGTTTAGCAATTTTTTTAATATAAAGTGAATTTCTAAATACCAATTTTATCTACCGTAGGATCAAGTGTTTAATTAACGTGTATTGAATCAAGCTTTAAACGGTGTGGTCAAGTATAAGTGTACACAAGTGAAAGTGAAGTAAAGCGAGGTTATTATAAAAAAGAAGGATGCCCGGAGCCCTCAAATTAAAGCATTGTTGCTTTAAATGCAAGAATACACGTTGGATCATCGATTTTCAAGAACAATGCTTTGAGAATATCACGTCGAGAAGTGTATGCGAATTCTGCAAAATAAAAGAAAAATTTGATATCGAAAAGGCAAAATGGATGTCTGTAATAAGCTCTATGGAAAACCGCATCAATGCCCTCGAATTAAAGAACTGTGCTTGTCAAACAGAAGATGAAACCAGAATAGCTCGAGTAGATACTAAAATCGTGAAACTGGAACAAGAAGTCGCAATTCTCACTAACAAAATTGATACATCAAACATAAAAGACGAGGACAATTTCATCCAAGTCAGAAATAAGCGCCCATTCAAACCAATCATTCAGAAAAAAGCAACAATCTCAACCAAAAATAGATATGTCATATTGTCCTACGAAGAAGAGGAAGAAACGTATTTAGCTGGTGACTCAATAATTCGGAATCAAATCGATCACTTTGGAAGTTGGAACATCAAAAAGCGCAAATTCCGATGCTATCCAGGAATAAAGATTGAGCAATTAACAGAACAATTAAACAACTTTGAGATGGAAAGCAAACAGAGTCAAATCATAGCGAATGTTAGAAGCAACGATGTGTTCAACGGAAAAAACTATCAAGGTTCGGAAAGCATAATGAATGACTACAAGAAAATGATAAAAACAATCAAGACCAAAACGGATAATGCAATTGTTGTTGGGGTGCTACCAAGAATTTACGAGCGATACGAAAATCTAAGTCGAGCAATTGGGATAAATCATCGTCTAGAAGATCTTTGCAAGAAGGAGAATGTTAAATTTATTGACCCCTGGCTACTTTTCATCCACAACAAAGACTTATTTTCTCAGGATGGCATCCATCTCTCCACAAAAGGTAAAATGAAATATGGAGAATTGCTACAAACTAACCTACGAAATTTAATGAAAAATAAAGCACCAAGTCAAGAACCACAGGGAAACGATCGAAGCCCCAATTCAGAAGAAATCAGTTAAACACATTAAAAACTCTATTCTTTAACGCAAGATCAATTAGAAACAAATTTACGGAGTTCAGAGCGCTGGTATTGACCAAAAAGTACGACATCATAGGAATAACTGAGACATGAATACATACAGAGTCACGTGATATTATTTCAGAATTCCAGTTAAAAGGATACAAGTTATTTCATAAAGATAGATTACGGAGAGAAGGTGGAGGTGTTCTTTTATATGTACGCGAAGATTTGCACCCTGTAGAATGTAACACTGACTCTGTTTTTGAAATGGTAACGGTTAAAATAAACCAAAAAAAGAACCTATATGTTATTTTAGTTTATAGGAGTCCACATCAGCTCCGGGAGACGGATGACCAATTTTATGAATACTTAACGAACATTTGTAAAGACAAGTTATCAGTGATCATTGGAGATTTTAATTGTGCTAAAATAAACTGGCCTAACAAAACTGCAGACTCAGAAGGACAAAGATTGATTAATTTTATTGAGGATAATTTCCTGACTCAGTGGGTGAAAGAACCAACAAGAGATGAAAACATATTGGATTTAGTGTTAACATCAGACGATGAATTGATTTCAAATTTAAATGTTGGAGACAGAATAGGAAATAGTGATCATAACGCAGTAGATTTTGAAATTAATATACCACGTGTCCTACAAAATGACACCACCGCTAAACTTAATTTCAAAAGGGCAAATTATGCTGAACTAAGAAAGAGTTTGAGCACTTTTAGGATAAATAATGAAGAAATAAACGTAGCATGGCATGAATTTAAAAACAATCTTCTCAACAAACAGTTTCAATTCATACCACTGGCTGTTATTAAAGATAAAAATGTTAATAAACCGAAATGGCTATCTCAAGAAATTATGAAACTCATTAGAAACAGAGATAAAACATATAAAAGGCTAAAATACAACCATAACATAGAAAACAGGAATCATTATCTGGAATTGAGAAGAAAAGTTAAAGCCGAGATTACAAGAGCAAAACGAAATGAAGAAATAAAAGCAGCTCAAAATTGCAAAAATAATCCTAAAGAGTTCTTTGCCTTAGTAAACAGCAGAAAACCCATAAAGAACAATATTGGCCCAATAAGAGATAAGTACAATAATTTGCAGTTCGATGATATTGGAATAGCAAACACTCTCAACGAATATTTTGTATCTGTTTTCACAAAAGAGTGTAACTCGTATGACTATACAGAAACACGTGAAATGGCTAATATTATACCACTCGAATCGGTTCGATGCAGTGTCGACAACACAAAGAAACTAATAGAGAAGATGAATAAATTTAAATCCCCGGGACCGGATAAAATATACCCAAGAGTTTTAAAAGAAGTCATAAATCAAGTAGCAGAACATCTTACACAAATTTTCAATTTATCCCTAGAGAGTGGAATTGTTCCTCAAGACTGGAAGATGGCAAATGTAACGCCAATATTTAAGAATGGATGTAAAGAGACTGCCAGCAATTTTCGCCCTATAAGTTTAACTTCCGTAGTTGGGAAACTCCTTGAAACTCACATTTCCAATACAATTGTAGAGCATTTAGAAAAGAATAAACTCCTAAATGATTCTCAGCATGGCTTCAGGAGAAAGAGATCTTGCCTCACAAATTTACTAGAGTTTTTTCACTATATAAATACCTTGTACGACAATAATAGATCGGTTGACATTTTGTATCTAGACTTCCGAAAGGCATTTGATAAAGTTCCGCATAAGAAGTTGATGTGTAAAGTAAGAGCCTTTGGAATAAAAGGCGAAATTGCAAAATGGATAGAAAATTGGCTTACGGATAGAAAACAGCGAGTAGTTATAAACGGACAAGCGTCAGAATGGGTTTCCGTTTGTAGTGGCGTCCCGCAAGGCTCTGTCCTTGGCCCGTTACTATTCATTATGTACGTTAATGATATAGATGATGGCCTACTATCGAAAATTTCTAAGTTTGCTGATGATTGTAAATTAGGAAAAGGGATAATTACTGAACAGGACGTTCAAGAATTTCAAAATGATATTGATAAAATAGTAAGATGGGCGGAAAAATGGGAATTGCCCTTAAATCTTGAAAAGTGCAAAATAATGCATATTGGTTATAATAATCCAAGGAGAGAATACAAACTGTTCGACAATGAGATCAAAGAAACTGAAAATGAAAAAGTTTTCACGGCAGTGCATCGAAGTCGAAAAGAAAGCGCAAAGGATTCTTGGATATATAAAACGCCAAATCACTTTCAAAAATAAGATTACAATTCTGAATATGTACAATGCACTAGTAAGGCCACAATTAGAATATTGTTCCCAAGCCTGGTCTCCTTACTTAAGAAAAGATATTGAGAAGTTAGAAAAAGTACAAGCCAGAGCCACGAAATTGATTCCAGAACTAAGGAATTATAATTATGAAACAAGATTAGAAAGATTAAATTTATTCAGCCTTGAAACAAGAAGATTGAGAGGTCAATTAATAGAAATGTTTAAAATACTAAAAGGAATAGAAAATGTCGACTCTAATATTTGGTTTCAGTTTAGCACATCTACTACGCGATCAAACGGAATGAAAATAAAACCCAAGAATTTTCGCACAAATATATGTGGGAACTCATTTGCGTATAAAATTGTGAACAAGTGGAATCAATTACCAGAGGATGTAGTGAAATGTAATACAGTAGAAAATTTTAAAAAGAAATTAGACAAAATTTTAAGAAATCTAACATAATATGTGACGTGACTAATAAGTTAAAATAAAATTTATATGCTAATTTTAAGATTTACAAAATATTAATTGTATTTATTATAAAATATATTGATTGTATGCAATCATAATAAAATGCTTTTTGACATGAATATGTTGTAAATATTCCTTATAGCTCAGAATCATTAACCAAAGACAAAGAACGAGTTTATGTTCTAATATTGGACGAGAAACCCTAATCTAAGTTGAATGTATATATATATATATATATATATTAGCATGCAAAATATTATATAGAATAAGTAAGTTATGAGAGAACAGCAAATTGACAAAAAAGAGTTAACTCTTGCATTTGTAGCACAAGTAGCATAATAAAAAGTTTGGATGTAGCAAATAAATACAAAAAAATAAGTACCTCCATTGAAATGGAACGAATGTTCTTTTGAGGTACTTACTATCCTTGTAACTCCTTGTAACTCTCTCTCTCTCTCTCTCTCTCTCTCTCTCTGATAGAGTTAATGTAGCTTAAATAAAACCCATTAGGCTTTGAAACAAAAACTTGAAGTCTCTCCTCGAAAGCGTATTTATTAAAGAATCACTTAGAATCTGATGTCTAAAATGAAAAAAAAGGTAATCTAAACGTTATATCAGGAGAGTATGGTGGATGAAGTGGTAGCTCCAAACTTAGACAATTCAGTGTATCTCACGCACGCTTGTGATGTGTTGCTGAGCATTGCTCGGCATAAACACAACTCCTTTGCGGTTGGCTAGCGTTGGATGCCTTCAGATATATTCACTTTGAACTATTCGCGTTTGTACAGCGTATGCAGTGGCGGATCTAGGATAAAAAGGGGGGAGGGAGCTTATCTAAATTCCTCCTTCTGAGTAGTAATTATAGTTATCCTACACAACATTGATAATAAATGACATTTTCCTTCTTAAGCTTTGATTGGTTCACGTGATATTCTCCTTAGTGTATTTCCGGGTTGTGTCACCAATTTCATTTCCTTGGGCCTTTAAAAATACATCTATAAAAAATCACGCGTCATGTGATTTTCAATATATATATATATATATATATATATATAGAGAGAGAGAGAGAGGTAGCTTTAAAAGTAATGTTCTTTCCCCCACACTTATTAAGGCCGCCAAAGACCTTAGAAACAACCCGAATATTACCCTTAGAAAAGCCGATAAAGTTTCAACCTTCGTCAGTCTACCAAACGAAGAATACCTAACCAAAATGGAAACTATCCTTAGCGACTAAACAAAGTAAAGTTTCCAAATATCACAAGAAACACCACTGATGACTTAAAAAAGAAATTGAACAAAACCATTGAGGAAATATAAAGATTAAGAAGATAATCGGGGACTCTGTCCCCGGTTACGCATACGATAACGTTAAAACCCATAAAAATGGTTCCCCTAAGACCAATAATAAGCCAGTTCACTACTCCGACATATGAACTTGGTAAGTATCTAAATAACATACGATTACTTACCCCTTTGATGCCCACCAAATTTAGCCTGAAATCTTCGGCAGA